>OZ007598.1:193163562-193763562 GCA_963931845.1 Maratus michaelseni | reverse complement strand
GAATTTATTTAATGAATGAAATTAAGTACATTTCAAATTACTACCACATAGAAACAAGGCACGTTTAATTAAATACATTTTAAGGTTCAAAGTATGTATATGTTGATTTATAAACAGCAAAGTTGGCAAGTATTTAATGCATTTTATTTGTATTAGTACTCGTAAACTTAGTAATGAATCGTAGTAATGAAAACACTAGTTTTCCATAAAGTAAAAGTAATATTTATTTATTACTTACCCATCATACGTAGTATAGGGTAAGTCTTGTAATCGTTTTGAAAATTGAAAATTTTTTTTGACGGATTTACATTTTTCAGACACTGGAGATTAACAAAGCATATTTTTAGAAAACAAATTTTGCCGTCCGTCTGTCTGTAAACGCTCTATCTCCCGAACAAATTGAGATAGAGACTTGAAATTTAGTATGTACTTAGTATGTAATAACATGAAGAAGATTATTGAATTTCAGTAACCTCGATGATCCGGAACTATTTTTTTCGGTCTCTCGAAATATTCGTTCTGTTAAAAGGTATATAAAAATTTTCGAAATTGTTTCTTTTAAGGAGTGAATATAAAAGACAATAAAATAACATAAATTTTCCACAAAGAATGAAGTCGATCGGATAATGAGTTGCCTATTTTCCACAATCTTCGTTTTTTCATGACGCTGTATTTCATTCAAATTTCAATTCAAAGATATATTTTAATTGAAAATGAGATGCTTAATCCAACGCAGTAAACCGTTAGTAAATAAGATTAGAAATTTTTGAGTTATAAAGATGTTTCTTTTACGCAATTCAGTAATTAGAGCATTTAAAGCTTATGACGTCATCAAGCCACGATTTTATTCGAATGGCAATGCATTTTATAAATTGTTTACACATGTTTTATTTTCATATTTTATATTATGCATATCCATGATGGGTAAGTATGGGGCCCCCAACGACTAGTTTTTAATATTTATTTATGTACATAACACCAAGAATACCTAATATTATACATGATATATTATTTCTTATATTATGCATATCCATGATGGGTAAGTATGGGGCCCCCAACGATTAGTTTTTAATATTTATTCATGTACATAACACCAAGAATACCTAATATTATACATGATATATTATTTCTTATTTTCTGGAGATTATCTTGATTTTTCAATAATGAAAAAAATACATTTCTCTAAATTGCATCGTTGTATTAAATTTTTTTTATTTAAGTACAAAGCAGATTTATTGAAAATATATTTCTGTGATTAATTTTTAAAAACTGTTTTCAATTTATTTTCTCAAACGAAAGCTCCTCGGAATTGCATCAAAATCAGTTCCAATTATGTAAAAGAATATTTGTCCTGGAACGAATGAAAAAGTAAGAATAATTTTGACTTTATTTTAATTATACCCTGCTATACTGAACATTTATTTAAAATTTTTCCATTTAGATACAAGATCTCATTTAGAATTTATGTAAAATGAGTTTATAAAGTACATAATCAAAAAGAATATTTTTCATTTAAATGGCAGATATTTAAATTTCCAAACGATAGGAAATCCACTCAAGTAATTTTTTCCCTTTAAGCTGCAACCGTAATTCATTTAAATATTTTATTCATTACTCCAATTCCACGAACAACGGGAAAAAAAATTAAATCGACATATCTAAAGTAAATAAAAAATAACAAAGAAGTATAAAGAAATGAGGGTGTCGGGGCAAAAAAGGGCCAAGTCACATTTTTTGGTGAAATAAATCTGACATTGTAATCTGTTGCTTAATGTTGTAAATTATAATATCCTACATATTAATTTTTTCTAATGTCATTAGGTGGCAGGATATGTCCCAGGTTTCGTTTTTGCCTCAGATATTTCTAGAAATTTTGTTACCAGAAAGAAAGAGTATTATTAAAGTAATATCATTAAAGTAGTGCAACATTGTTATTCAGAATATCTCAAATGTTACCAAGACATTGGTAAAAATAATTATGTTATATATCGGGATTTGAGTATGTGATTTAATTTTCAAATTGATATATCTCAGAAGTTCAAAAATGTGGCTTATTGAAATCTATTTCCCCGACCCCCTTCAAATATTAAAAATAGAAAGCTATATACCGGGTGTCTTAAAATGAACTGACTGATTTTTAAATTCAATAACTTCCATAATGGTCACAAATATTAACACGTTCACTGTCAGGTTAAAATTAATTACAGGTTAATAAAGGAATTTTATTTTCTTTAGAAAGTTCAATTTCATACCAGGAAATACTAGTAGCAATATTTACTTTATTTAATTAGAAACATTTCGTGATTACATAAAATAAAAATTCTTCTTTCGAAATTTCCGGTACGAATTCGTAATTTTAGCTTAATAACTACGATTTAAATCATGAGTATACTCGTGGTTCGCAGCGAATGGGTTAAAAAAATTTTTGCAAGAGAGTAATGTATTATGTCAGAAGTTTTTTTTTTTTTTTTTTTTTTTTTTTTTTACTGCAATTTCTAATTTTAGTTCGAATTACCAACCATAGATGGTGCTCCGAGCAATAGTGGTGCAATCCAGGCCAAAACTAAAATCACCCAGCATTGATGGAAAGGAAGAAGGTTCAATACATGGAGTGGGTCTCATTCACTAATACAATCTTAAGGCCCGATTCTGAATCAGATGTTATTGGTGAATGAGACCCACTCCATGTATTGAACATTCTTCCCTCCTATCAATGCTGGGTAATTTTGGTTTTGGCCTGTATTGCACCACTATTGCTCGGAGCACCCTCTATTGCTAGTAATTCGAACTAAAATCAGAAATCGCAGTAAAAAAAACTCCTGACATCATTCATTACTCTCCTGCAAGAATTTTTTAAATATCTGTTACCGTTTGGAAGATATTGAATTTTGAAATCAGTCAGTCCATTTTAGGATACCCGGTATTAAAAAATAATATTTTAAATGTAAACTCCAAGCAAATATTAAAAAAAAATGTTTTTCCAAAAACTAAAAAGTGATCCTTTAAATTGTAAATTTTTATTAAAAATTGTGATTTATGTACAAAACATATTGAATTCGTTTTTATAAAAATATGTTTCTTTAATTTATAATTTATAATTGTTTTCAATTTATTTTCTCAAATAAGTACTTTTTAAAAATTTCTCAAACGTAATTCAAATTATGTAAAGGACACATTCTTTAAAGAGGAATCACGTTAACCTTTAAAAACACCATATGCCAACACCTTTTAAAGATAAAAATGTCAACTTTTGATTATATTATACTGTGACGCAATGTCTATTAACCCCTTCGCGACGAGCGTCCTTTACGGAATTTTTAATCTTTTACCACCGGTTTTTTAAAACAGAAATTTTCGTCTAATTGAATCGCAAAAATGCAACCATTAAATAAGGCAAAGCTTACACTAAAAAATAACTGGTGGGAATAATCAAGGATTCTGAGCATCTTATGCGTCACGTATACGTGTCGCTCGTCCCCAAGTGGTTAATAGTATAAAAATAATAAATATCACATTTATAAATTTAAAAAAAACTAATTTAATTAAGAAAGAAAATGAATAAATTACACAAATACATGGGCGGCGTATTATGTTCGCCAATGGTGACTTTCCAATAAAAATAATTAAAGAGAGCAGGAAAAAAATGCGAATTTCAACTTTAAACATTGGTTGGGCACTGAAGAGCCAAAGAGATGAGGGTGAATGAGGCGGGGGTGTTAATCACGTAATTATTTTTAATTTATAGTTTTTTTTGACTGAGTGACACACACAGTTTGCCATCTGCGTTTTAAAAAGTTTCCAACATAGTTGAAAAGTATTTATGAATTCAGTTTGTCTGTCTGTCTCTCGTCTGTCCGTGCTCTAACTCACGTAAATATATTCGGATCGACATGCAATTGATAAATGTTATTGAGGTTTACTAAGGCATGTTCGGTATTGGAAATGAAGTGTGTAGCACTTATAGTTTTTTTTTTTTTTACAGAGACACTCAAAATAATTTCGTTACGTTAAGGTCTATGGAGAAAAATCGTTTGCAGTTTATTTTAATAATGTTTCACTATTTGAAACATATTGAAATTGTTATATATATCTAAGGTGCATTACAAGAGGCGGCCTACTATAGAATATTGTGTGCATTCATCGTTCATTTACAGGGACACACAAAATAATTCTGTTACTGTACTGTCTAAGAACAATAATTGCTGTAAGTGCATTTTCAGTTGCTGAACGCGTTTTTAAATTTAAATCAATTTTTGTCTATTACTTGGTGTGTATAAATTTTGTAGATCATATACAGAGTAGCACAAAACGTCTCGAGTACAATTCCGTTTATTGACGGAAATTCCAGAAAGGGAATTTTAAACTGTGCTACGGGTTTCCTAACTGAACTAAAACTTAGCATTCTATTTAGTATATATATATATATATATATATATATATATATATATATATATACAAATCTATAGTTCATATACAGGGCTTAACAAAAGAGTTCGGATATTTTTCCGAATATTTTTGGTAATTCCTGAAATTGGATTTTTAAATATGTTATGCGTTTTCCAAATTGTTTTCTTAGATATGGGCTCCCGGGGAGGTCATCCCTTGTTATCCCTTGTTTACTTAAATAACATTTCTCACTTTATTAAACTGTAAAGATTTGTAAAATTATTTTGGAAGTGTTAGAAAGTATTATATAATCTATGCTTGAAGCATGATTTTTCATTCTTGTTAAAGGTTACAAAGACAAATTCTGATTTAATTTAAATGAGGCTCTTCTATACTGAAGATTTATCTAAAGGTTCTTAATTCAGACCTACGCTCTCATTTAGAATGTATATAGATTATAGAATTAGTTTATAAATATATCCTGAATAGATATATTTTTTATTTTAAATGTGAGATATTTATATTTTAAAGCAAGAAAAAGCGCATTCACTTAATTGTTTTAACTAGGAACTTAATCCATTTAAATACTTTATTTATTAACTTCAATAAAAAGAAAATAACTATGAAAACTTAATATGATTTTTTATAAGGTTCCCTAGGGCAGGAACTAAAAGATGTTCACAAAATGAATATTTTTCATATTATGGTATGATATTTGAATTACCATGATGTAAATTATGCCATATATCTAATGTTGATTCTTCGACGTTCTAAAACGATTCTAAAACGTTTATTTATAGAAGTAGCCAAAAAATTTTATTTCATTCCCTAGAATTGTGCCTGATTACTTTGATACTTAATATATTTTGAATAGATGATTAGATTTGCATGTAGCATTTTGGAAGTTCTTCTTCGTTTCTTCAAAATTCTCCTATAACAGTCATTTTTCCAGTAGTACTGTAATTTAACAGAAGTAAAAAAGTAGCATAGTTAATCCATACATAAACTAAATTTTAAAAAGTGGTTAATTTCTTGGTTAACGACTTTCTTAGAAAATATGAACTCCTTATTTTAAGCTTTAATTTTAGAAGCAAAATTTTTTTTAATTTTCTTGGTGCCGAATGCAGCACTTCCAACCGCTAGATGGCGCTATTTTCAACTTGCGAAAAGTTTCCCATTTATCTGACTGGGCTTATTATTTAATGGCTTTGGGTGGAACCAATTTTTGGTGCTGCAGTCAGGGGAACTAGAGATTCGAATGTTGGAACAAGATTTCACAACCTTATGGTTGCAGTTACTGCAGCACCAAATTTGGTTCAACCCACCACGAAATTTTTAGCAGTGTACACTCTGGTAAATAGTATTTAATGGTGCATTGTTCAAAATTTTCTGGTAGATTGAACCAATTTTGGTACTGCAGTCAGAGCAACCAGAGCGCCATATTTTGGAACAAGATTTCACCATCTTATGGTTGCAGCTACTGCAGCACCAAAAGTTGGTTCAACCCACCACAAAAATTTTAACAGAGTACACTCTGGTAAATAGTATTTAATGGTACACTGTTCAAAATTTTCTGGTGGATTTAACCAATTTTTCGTGTTGCAATCAAAACAACCAGAGCTCCAAAAGTTGGAACACGATTTCACCATCTTAGGGTTTCAGTTACTGCAGCACCAAAAGTTGGTTCAACCCACCACAAAATTTTTAACAGTGTACACTCTGGTAAATAGTATTTAATGGTACACTGTTCAAAATTTTCTGGTGGATTGAACCAATTTTGGTGCTGCAATCAGAGCAACCAGAGCTCCAAATGTTGGAAGAAGATTTCTTCAATTGGTTGCACCGGTTGAAACTTCTGCAGCTACTGCAGCACGAAAAATAGCATAACTTTTATAATTTCAACACTGGCTTAGTGATAAATGCTAATTATTTGACATTAAATGAAATTATAAAAACCTTACCTTTTAATTTGAAACAATTTCGATTTTTTATTTAAAAATTCAGTAAAAAACAAAATTTCGTTCATTTTTAGAGGATAAAAAAAAATTAATAACTGATTTAATTAAGCTAAAAAAATATAAAATAATTACAGATACTTTGATATTATTTCTATTTGATTAAATTTGAATTGTTCTATTCAAGGGTTAAAAGCTTCATTTTATCAATAATTTAAAATTATAATTTTTATGCCAATTTATTAATGTATCCGTTCTTTTAAATATTATTCTTTAAAAATATTTTTTTATTTCCATTATTAAGGAAAATTTCAAAATTAAAACTATTTTCGAATCGGATGTAATTTAATCAAACACAAAATATAATGAAAAATTCCTTTTAAGTACGCTTGAAATGAAATAATCATTCTCTTTAATCTTTTTCAAATCGATTACTTCTTTCCCGAGGAAATATTTGTATTAAAAGGTCATATGATAAATAAAAGAGAATATTCTGTTTACCTTCCTTAAAATTTTCATTTATTTTATATTTATGAGATATCTGTCCCTTTCTGATTATTTATGAGAGATTTTGAATGTAAATTAATATACGTGAAGAGCAGGTAATAATAATTTTAACTCTGCGTTCCAGTAACAGAAAGATAAAAATTATCAGGACGGTTGTATTTTAAGATTTGAATAAATGATTGAATATTTAAATTAGTTATTTTTGCAGATAGCTGGAAAAATGGACTATCAAAATGCTAAACAATACTATTTGTAAATTTATGTAAATCGATCCATTTAAATTTTAATCAAACATACATCTTATAGTTATTGTCTCTTTCATTAGTACAGGAGAAAATTACGATTTTAATAAATATTTTAGTTAAACTAGACAATAATGAAGACAACAATAGTTTCTTCGATATTATTTTTAATTTTCCGTTACACCTATTATATTTTAAATCAGGATAAAGCCGTTATTTTATCAATATTTCAACAATAAATTTTACAATTTTACACAAAGTTATTAAACAACTAAAATATTAAGTATTACATAACATCGAAATATTGTTACTACATATATTTCGTTTTCAAATAAGTACAAAAGATTTTCCAATGAATTTACAAAAGTTTTAGATATATATAAAAAATTAAATTTTTTTATTATGTATACGTATTTATATGATAAAATTCAGTTTTTCAATGATTTATTGTTTCCGCACTTTAGTAGTATAAACTATAAATAGAATATGATTTAGAACAAACATGTTTTCTATTTTATGATTGAATTCCAAGAAATCATTGTAAAATGAGCATTTTAAGCTATATACTAATTAACAAAGAATAATTAAAACATAAATACTTCTGGGAACTAATTAAGCAATTGTTTTTGCATTCTAATTATGTTTTAAAATCACAATTATATAAGACCTTGTAAAAAAGATAAACACAGAATATATTAAAAACTTCTTATTTCTTACTAATTTAGATCCACAAATTCTAGGATATTTAAAAACTGAATAATTAGTAAGCTACGTACGGTAGAAAGTTGTGGTTTTCACAGAAGTGCTAAGAAGCATGTGGGATTTTTGATTATAATAATAAAACATTTTTATAAAAATTATCCCACAAACATCCCACAGATTTCTAAGCATTTCTCTAAAAAACGCATTTTTCTTTTATACATAGTTTTCAAAAGTTGTGGGCTGTATAACTGAATTAAAGGGGGGGGGGGGGGGTATCTTTTTTAGGCATAAAATTCACGTGATTTTTTCAATCGTTTTTCGGTTAAAAAGAAAAGATACCACCTTCGGACTTGTTTCATTATTAGGTGCGTTCGTAATTATATAAATACGTAGCACCTATTGTCTTCGCTTGGTCCGTCTGTCTGTCCGTCCGTCCGCATATAACAACGCAAAAACTACTCAACAGAATGGTTTGAAATTTAAAATATATTATCTTTGCAGAATTTTGTCGAGACATTTCAAATTTTATAAAAATCGAATCAAAACTTTAGGAGATATTAATAAAAACATTTATTAAGAAATCTGAATAATAATAAAAAAAAAATCGGTGCTTTCTTGTTATAGGAGCTTCCGAGATTGAATCGTCAAGCGACCGAGATACTTATTTTATGACAGAAATGCATCTGCAGACGATAGAATTCATTTCACAGAATTAAAAATCATCAAGATCTGAATATTTATATAACTAGCTATAGTACGAACGCACCTCGTTTGTAACGTTTGACGTACAATTTCCAACTTGTTACTATTAGCGAACGATGAACAAATTGTAATGACGTTTGATGACATAAAATGTTCATCGATTGTTTTACTTTTTAATACATTTTGAGTAAAAACATTGATTTCATCATTGATTTTCGCATACTTTACTCGATCTTGAAATCGATTTTCAATCTTTTAAAACTTAGAGGTTAGTTTGAGAAGTGCCTCTGAAAGACAGAAAATGTTTCATTCTATTCATTTGAACAGAATTTGGAATTTCAATTTCATGAAATTGGCTTTATGAATTTACTACGTGTATAATTTTTAATCCAACGTATCTGCAGACGATATAATTCAATTCGCAGAATAAAAAATCATCCTGAATATTTATATAACTAGCTATAGTACGAACGCACCTCGTTTGTTACGTTTGACGTACAATTTCCAACTTGTATTTATTAAAATTTCGTTTATATAGATATCGTTTATATAGATCGTTTATATTAAATTGTTGTGTGCAAAAAAAAAAAAAAAAAAAAAAAAAAAAAAAATGCATAATGCATCTTGTGCGACGGGAAGTACCTGTAGGTACGGGCCTTGAATTTCTAATCGTGCAAACGTTTTACTTCGGTCACAAGCAACTGAAAGAAATTTGGTCACCAAACTATGAAAGGACATTCTATGGAGCAACATTTTGGAGCAACATTCTATGGATAAAAATTTAGTTTAAAAAGTTGATTCTTGACAAAATGGCATTTGAACAAAAAGGTTATTTTATCTGCTTTTATTTTCCCTTTTGCAAGCTCGAAAAAATAATTAATCATTAAAAATATATATAATTTTCGGTTATGCAAGCTCCAGAGAAAACGATTAGCTTCTATTAAACAAAAAAAAAAGGAAATTGGTCGAATAGTTTTCGAGATAAAGGATCGTCACTTTCGTAAAACATCGTTTTGAGAAAAACAAGTTTAAAGTTTTACAATAGCGTTACGTTGAATAAACAGAGTTGCGTTAAACGAACAAAACAGTTTGTAAGGAATTGAAATATCATGAAACCGCTTTAGAGTAACAATCTACACACTTATGGAATGAAAAAAAATATATATAAAATAAATTATATTAAAAAAATTATATAATATATATAAAAAACTTTAAACGAAAAAAATAGAGCCTCCCCTGATGTCTAAAAAAATCAATGCTTAAAAATATTTAACACATTACTCGCTTATAAATCGACCACTATGTCTATCTTGAAAGAAATAACAGATCTTTTCTTTGGGCACCAGTATTTCCGAACAGTTTTCTCAGATTTTTTTAATCGTAGAATTCGGAAAACTTTCCTGCGACTAAATAACCCAATTAGCACAAAATGGTTGGGCCACCATTGTCTAATTGTTGTCCCACTTTGTCCCACAGTAAGAAATGTCTGCCTTACCATACCATTGACAAACTCGTATTCAAACGGAAGGACTGGTTATTCCTCTAGCAGTAGTGGGTTCGACTAATACGCAAGTATATACGATACGAGTAGCTGACCCGCCCGATGTTGCCCGTGCCCGTGATAATTTTAAACAAATTTGAAGTTTGTGTGATTTTATAACTTTAACCCGATTTTGTAGGAAATTATATTTAAAAATGAAAAATGCGCGAAAAAATATTGATATTTAGTGAAAAAGCGCTCGTAAGTAGACATTTTTTTTTTCTCTCATGTATGGTCACTTCATAGTAGTGCTCGCGATTATACGTATAATACGTATAAAACGTATTGTAAACGGTAACGATTTTGGATAGGTTTAACATGAGAAAAAGGCTTAACTACGTATACGTTTAAACGTATATATACGTATAATCGCGAGCACTACTTCATAGTTTTAATAAGTTCTTTTTGTCCGAACTCTTTGAAATTTTAATCATTTATAAATATAACTGTGTTACTGCCCGAGTAAAAATGTCTTAAAAAATATTGGGTACTTCTCCATTATCCCATCGACCTCATTTCATAACAAATAAATTATCGCCAAAATATAGGATGTAGCGCCGAAAATGCATGTTCGTGATTTCACATTCACTTGACGTCAGAAGCATGACACGTGTTTTTTATGTCATCAAGTGATTTTTAATTCGACATTTACCTGTATTTTGCATTATGTTTTACTGATTTATTGGTTTTTTCGTTAATTAAAATAACAATTTTGTCCTTAAATGACGGTGCCTTGATATTAAAAGGAAAAAAACACTGAAAAAATTCTGCGATGAATCGTTACGTAAAAGAGATCAGTTTCAATTGATGTAACAAACATGGGACGAGAGAGATAATTAATAAAAATGATGTAAATAAAAAAATATCCAAGATTATTTATTTTCTGTTTTCATTAATATATTGTAAATTTTATGGTTTAAACTTACTGATAGTTGACACTTAGGTGAATGGACGTCTTTTCTGAAATTCTTGTATATTTAATTCATTTATTTATTTTGAGATTCCAATGGCAACATTCTTCCATTATTTTATTTGGCGTTACAGTTTGGCGATAGTTTTTTGTTATGAAAAGGGGTCGACGGAATAATAGAGAGGTACCTAATATTGTTATCTAGTTGTAAAATAAATATGTTTTCTTCTCGCTTTTTTAATTGTTTTCGCGTCCGCTTCTTTAACACAACAATAAAAAAAAATTCTGATCTTTTGATCTCCTTGAAATTTTAATCAGTTATAAATGTAATTCTATCCAAGCTCTCTTTAAAACTTTGTCAAAAATATGCTTATTTAGCAGTGAAAACATCAGTGGAAGTAGAGCGAAACCACGCCGAAACACTCCGCTTTTTCGCGTTTTTTTTTCCGAAAATTTCTCAGATTTTATTTTTTAAAAATACTTCTACATGTCCGAATATTTCTAAAATTTTGTAGGTGATATAAATGTGTCTACCAAGATCCTATAAAACAATTGTGCAGAAATACGGGCGTTTAGTTATTTTTAACGTATAAAAAGATCGTCTGTGTGAGGCGCGAAGTGACTTGCGTTCGCCAGTATTTTTGAAAAGGTTAAAATTAGTATTTTTAAGAAATGATTGCACGTTGAAGTCGAAGATGGATTCTTCTTTAAGAGAATATTTTTGGTTTGCCAGCACCTCTAAAATTGCTCGCCATAAAGGTAAAAAACGTCCTTCAAGAAAACAACCATTTTTGAAAAGTTTATTTCAAAGTGTTAACAACAATATTTTTTTAATTGATTGCTGCATTTGAGACGTAAGCGTCTTTTCAATTGTAACTGTAGCAAACGGTTTGGCCGATTTAGTTTAAAACAAAACTGCGAAATAACACATAACGCGTCCAGTTTTTCATTTCCTCCCGATGCGTAAATCGGGCTCTGGGCATGCGCGAGCGCTTTTGCCGGCTTGGAAAGACAGAGATGAGTTTTTGATGAGTTTTTACTTAATACATCTTCCAATTATTAAAAAAAGGAGTCTGAGATGCATCAGAACCTGCCTTGGTCTGTTCTCACCCAAATTTTGAGATTTCTACGTGCGCTAGATTTCGCTAGCCATCGCAAAAAAACACACACACACAGACAAACAACTTTCTTTTCTTAGTATAGATTTGTCACAAAGATAAAAATATTTTCCCATAATGCATTTATTCAATTAATGGTAGAGAAATGTATTGAAAAATTTTCAAAGGTATTCTTAAAGTTAAATAATCATTTGCTCTAATCTTTTTGAAATCGATTTTTCCTCCCCGAGGAAATATTTCTATAAATACAATAAAACCTCACAAATTAAATGTAAGAAGATATTGCTCTAGTCTGTCTTTAATTTTTCGTTAATTTTATATTTATCAGATCTCTGTTCCTTTGTGAATATTTTTGTGAGATGATTGTGAATACTTATATATGGGAATTTTAAATGCAAATCACGACTTTGGAAGAATCGTGTAATAATTATCAAACTAAACTCAAGAGCAATGCTGGCTAGTAACAAATAAAAAATACTAAGGTCCCTATCGTATTTAATGATTGGAATAGTTTCATCAATATGCATATTAATGGTTTATTCAGATAATTTGAAAAGCAGATGATAAAAATTCTAAACACGTTTATTTGCATATTATATGTAAATCGATACATTTAAATTTTATTCAAACATGTAATTTATAATTGTATTATTATTTTTTTTTTTGTACAAGAGAAAACAACAGTTTTGATAAATATTTTAATTAAACTACAAAACAATAAAATAATTATATATACTTTGAATTATTTTTGGATTTCATTTGTAACTGTTATTTTTTACTTAAGGATAAAATCATAAGTATCAATATTTTAACAATAAATTTTACAATTTTTTTTTCTAAGTTATTTGTTACCTACAATATTGATATCAATCTCTGTAAATATTGTTTTTAAAGTACTGCACAACTGAATGAAGTTTGAAAAATTCAACGCTTAAAATTATTTACCTTATATCTTCGCATATAAGTCGACCATTCCTTTGATCCGAGAAGAATAACAGTTCCTTCTATTTGAAAACCAGTACTTCAGACTAGTTTTCTTTGCTTTAATTAATTGCAGAATTTGTACGAATTTTCTGCGATTAAACAAGAAATATAACTATTCGAAAATACTGCTATTCAAACCTGTTAATCCTGTACACTATGAAAAAAGACACATTTTTATTAATCTAGGAAAACATAATACAGGGTGGTCATAAAGACTTCCCCTGAATACAATAAATTATTACGAAATAACCATTGAATGTAATACTGTAAAATGTTTATTAAGGAAAAGTGATGTTCTTAAGTTTTTTTAGTCCAGTCTCTACCATCGTTCGTGAGTTCCTTTATGACAAATTTCCTGGAAGGTGATAACGGATCGGACGGAATGGACCAACTCCTCTATTTTTTTTTCTTTTGGGGGTACATAAAGAACAGAGTGTTTGCAACATCAGTAAAATATAGTGAAACACTGAGGGTCAGGATCACAGATGCTGTGTCTAGTGTGACAGCCCAAATGTTGGGCAATACGTGGCGAGAAATGGAATACCACCTTGACATTCTTCGAGCTACCAAGGGTTCTCACTTCGAAATTTACTGACGTATGTACTTGTAATTAAAAACAAGTCTTTACAATATATTGAAACAAACATATGCCTAATTATATTAGTTTTTCTGCAATAAATTATTTATAATCAAGGAAAGACTTTGTGACCATATAGTATATAGTATACTTTGTGACCTTATAGTATATAATATATATTTTTTTAAAACCATGATCACCATGAGCAAAAAAAATACTATAACCTCTTCCGAGTTACCCACAATTCCGAAAAGTTTTCTTTATCTTTAGAAACCTCTGAAACCAGTATACATTGAAGATTTAAAGAGGCAATTATAAAAAACAAAGTTTCTTTTGATCCCACTGATTTTCGGAAACGGTTGTTTGAGGGGCAAAGTATAGGATGTTGAAATGACAAGATAACAACAGAATTCATGAGCAAATTTCTTCAAAAATAAGTAAAGGCTTTTCTTCACGCACATAATAAAATAGCAAATGTATTGCAAAACTCTGGCGCCATTGTGGTGTTTGGGGATTAAAAGTAAGTGATATGAAAATAAACCACCGTTCTTCAAAGTGTTAATAAGCGTATTAATTAGTTTTCTCTTCCCGGGATATAGATTTTTTGGATGCTATCCTTTATCATGTAAAGATTTTCGTGTTCAAAAAACATGTTTTACAGACAAACATGATAAGTTTACATCATTAACATTAATACTAAAATTAATATTATACCACTGGACCCGCGCGAGGATTTCGCACTGCAGTCTAATAATTTTTAGCAATATCTAATATTTTTTAGATGCAAGTTTAAACTTCTAAAGAAAAATTAAGGATAAAAATATCTGCAAATAATATTAGTCAAGACTGAATTTCGTCTGATTTATTCCATCAAAGTTATAGTAAAAACTGATTGAAGATAGCAAAAGGCACGCGCGAGAAAAAAATAATAATAATCGCAATTTAACTGCATTAGAAGATGACGTCATCCGCTTCTTGACAACATGAAGCAAAGAAAAATAAATTGAATATATTAAAAATAACTTTTAATCTAATATAACAAAGCATACCTCTTATACTGCACGTTAAATACCACTGCTCCGATAGATCGATGTTGTCGTTTTCTTCTAAATATTTCAATTTCAATTTTGCTTTTTAACCATAAATATAAAATAATCCCGTGTGAAGAAATCATACTTTATCTTTTTTGTACTATTTATTTTTTCAGCATCCTATAATGCAGTATTTTATTTTTATGGCAACACTAATTTGAAGAAAACCTTTCATTTCATTTATGAAAACAATGCGATTTAATTTTTAACGAAATGTAATTTTTAATCAAAAACATGTTTTAACGAAATGTGAGTGTACTATGTCAGAACCCGCCTCAAAAATCTTTCGAATGATAACCTCATTCGCTGTTGTGCGTTTTGTAAATTCTTTGAAATGGGATATTGACAACAGAAATAATATATTCGAAGATTTCGCAATGCAGTCTAATATTTTTAGCAATATCTAATATTTTTTAAATGCAGGTTATAAATTCTAAAAAAAATTAAGGACTAAAAATATCTGCAAACAACATTAGTCAAGCGAAAATATCATTTCATTTATTTCATCAAAGTTACAGTAAAAACTGACTGAAAATAACAAACGAAAATATATGTTGTATATATATATCAATCGTATTTTAACTGTGTTAGAGGGTGACATCATCTGTTTCGGAAAAAAAAAAAAAAAACACGGGATAAAGAAAAATAATTGCATTTGAATTTAAATTTTGCTTTTTAATCATAAATATAAAATAAAACCGTGCAACAATGATGTCCCACTTTATCTTTATGGAACATTTTTTTATATAATCATTGTTGCGGTAATTTATTTTTGTAGCAACGTTAATTTGAGGAAAATCTTTCATTTATTTCTGAAAACAATGTCGATTTAATTTTTAATTACTTGCAAATTTGAATCAAAATACATGTTTTAACGAAATGCGAGTGTACTATGTCAGAAGCCGCTTCAAAATCCTTTCAAATGGTATCTCATTTATCATTCTACAGAAATAATATATAGGATGATTGTTCTTCTTGCATGGATAAATTCAATTACGCAGGTGGAAATGTTTAATTAAGAATTGATAGCATATTAAAAAAATATATATATTCCGGCTTGAGAAAACTGACTATACAAATTAATCGAAAAATTTTCCGAATATCAGTGGCACCAAAAGAAACTATGTTTTTTGTAAATGCTTTTTTAAATTTCGAAAATACATTAGTTTCTGTGGGTTAACGATAAAGAACGCATTTCGGAATCATGGATAACTCAGAAAATGTTATTGTATATTTTCGTTCGTGGTTACATCATATTTTCGTAGATTAAGAAACATTCGTCTGTTTTTAACACTTTCCAACATAGTTGAAAAGTGTTTATGAATTCGGTTTGTCTGTCTGTCTATCTGTCCCTGCTCTAACTCGCGTAAATATATTGTCATGCAATTGATATATTTTATTGAGGTTTACTATGGCATGTTTGATATTGAAAATGGAGTATGTAGCACTTATAGTTTTTTTTACAGGGACACTCAAAATAATTTTTTTATGTTATGGTCTATGGGAAAAAATCATTTGCGATTTATTTTAATGATGTTACACAATTTCAAATATATTGAAATTGATATATATCACCGAGGTGCTCTAGAAGAGGCTTACTATAGAATATGATGTACATAGTACTTATTACAGGGACTTTCAAAAGCATTACAGTCTATAGGGAAAATATATTTTTCGGTTTATTTTAATAATGTTTCACTATTTCAAACGTATTGAAATTAATTATACAAGGGGCAGTCGGAAAATAAGTTTCCCCTGGCGACTGTGGACAGAAGTGTGTATGAAAGACAAAAAATGCAATGAGACATTAAAGATAAAACATAATTTTATTTTTCCACATAAGTACCAAGTACATTGAGACATTTGTCATACCGCTTTATAAGCTTCAAAAAGCCCTTCAGGAAAAAATCAAGGCTTTGCATGCGGACGAAGCGTTGAACAGCTATGGGCGAAAGACGACACAGCAGGTGAACGCGATCAAGCAGATGGCGCTGTTGCAGTCAACAGCACCTGCAACAGCGCCATCTGCTTGATCGCGGTCGACCTCTACCAATGGTGTATCGGTGTCTTGCACATTCGCGTTCACTTGCTGTGTCGTCTTTCGCCCATAGCCGTTCAACGCTTCGTCCGTATGCAAAGCCTTGATTTTTTCCTGAAGGGCTTTTTGAAGCTTATAAAGCGGTATGACAAATGTCTCAATGTACTTGGTACTTATGTGGAAAAATTAAAGTTATGTTTTATCTTTAATGTCTCATTGCATTTTTTGTCTTTCATACACACCTCTGTCCACAGTCGCCAGAGGAACCTTATTTTCCGACTGCCCCTCGTATATCACTAAGGTGCATTTCAAGAGACTTACTATAGAGTATTGTGTGTATAGCCTTCATCAATCATTTACTGAGAAATACAAAAGAATTCGGGACTGAATATTAGCAATAATTACTGGAAGCGCGTTTTAAGTTGCTGAACGAATTTTTAAATTTAACTCGTATTTTATCTATTACTTGGTGTATATAAATTGTATATATCATATACAGGGCAGCGCAAAAGTTCTCGAGTAGATTTTTGTTTGTTGAGGGAAATTCCAAAGGGGAATTTTAAATTGTGCTACGCGTTTCCTAACTGAACTAACAATTAGCATTCTATGCAGTATATATAAAAATCTATAGCTCATATACAGGGCTGCACAAAATAATTAAGATATTTTTCAGAAATCCTGAAATTGCGTTCTAAATATGTTATGCGTTTTCCAAATTGTTTAGTTAGATATCATCTTTAACTTTATTAGACGTTAAAGATTTGTAAAATTATTTCTGATGCGTTGGAAAGTGTTACATAATCTATGCTTGACGTATGATTTTCCGTTCTTCTTTTACAGAGCAAGGGGATTATCTTAAACTATAAAATAGCATATTTCGCGAATATATGCGTTATTTAAAGTAAATTGACAAAGATAAAATGATTTTCCAATCTGATGCATTTATTCGATTAATCAAAAACAAAATATATTGAAAAGATTCATTTTAAGTACGCTTGATGTCACTCGCTTTGATATTTTGAAAATCGATTAATTCTTTCCCGAATAAATATTTGTATTAAAATGTCAGAAGTTAAATGAAAGGAAATATTGTATTTATTTTTCTTTAATTTTTCTTTTATTTTATATTCATGAGATGTCTGTGCCTTTGTGGATATTTATAAAATATTTTTAGATGCAAATGAAAGCTTTTGGAAAATCTTGTAATAATTATTGTAAGGCAGTTCCTTACCCACAAGTAACAACAAAATAAATAATAAAAATAAAAAAGTTCAGTATCATTGTTGCATTCATAGATTAAAATTAATGCGTAAATATTTAAATTAATGATTTATTCAGATAGCTGAAGAAAGAGATGATCTGAATGCTAAGTAAGAATATTTGCATTTTTATTTGTATCCATCAATTTAAGTTATATTCGAATATGCCTTTTGTAAAAATTTTCATATGAAAAAAATTTCTGCAAAATAGACAAAATAGGCTTGCCATGTAAGAGTGAGAGAATGCTAGACTGGATGTCGTCCGGATGGCTTAATTGGTAAAGCACTTGGTGCGCTATACCAAGAAATCCGGGATCGATCCCCGGTCTGGACATTTTTTCACTCTATTGGCTGTGCGCTGTTTGGTAAAGTGATAATTCACATCCTTTGTATATCATTAATTTTTACAGCGTAATTTCAGCTCTGCTGAAAAATTAATTAGTATATAAAGATTATTGCTTAGTTATAATAAAAAATATATAACTGAAAAATTACCATTAACAAAATACGTAGGGGTCCATATTTTTTTAATACCATTATTTCCAAATAGTAATATTTGCTTTATTTACTAAAAAATTCTACGAATAAATAAGACGAAGTTTACTGGTGGAAAATATTACTTTTCAAAAATAGGTACCTCTACACCTTGAAAAAAACTATGAATGCATTTACAGATATATTAAATATTTAAATTAACAAAATAAATTAATTGGAATCCGTCACAATGTGCAATATTATTTTTTTTTCAACCTTTACCAGCATATGTGCAGTCATTCTTCATAAATTTAGAATATATATATTGATCAAGCCAGAAATGAACGAAATTTAATATTAAATTTAATAGAAAAAGAGACAATTTAGACAATTACTTAAAATGCTAACTCAGAATAAGCCTAAAAGGCAATCATTTATTTTAATTTAAATTTTGATATGATAAAGTCTTCTTTTATTATGAGTCTACACAAAATTATTAAAAATATTTAAAAAGACGGAAAAATTCTATTAAGAAATGTTATTTTTATTCTTATTGTAAGCATAAAACTTTATGAAATGGATATCTGAATGGATTGCGATATCGGCATGTCCCATTTTATGACGAGTTGCACGTGGCGTTGTTTTATAATCGCCTTGTGACGCATGAGGCAAGACTGAAAAATCAATCACGGTAACTTCACAATGAAGTCAGGAATTGACATCAACTGAGACATAAAGTTATCTATAAAAGGTGTAACATTTAGTTTAATTATGTGGCTGTGATACTTGTGACTATTTTTGACGTCACATCGATTCACTGCATCATAAGAGTAACGATAAAAAACAGTCTTTATCAGGGTTCGTACACTTTTAGCACAAATTTTTAATAATTTTTTCTATTTAATATTTAAATAGCAGAAATCGTACATACCCCGCTTAGTTGCAATATTTGTCAAACTTTTCTCACTTTAATAAGGCGAAAAATTCTATTATAATTTTGTTGGTAACAGCGTACAAACCCTATTTATGAGATGCAAACTGTATTTTAATACAGTTTGCATTTAGTTGTAGTTCTTGTATATCTGAAGCCGGCCCCGAATTCTCCCAGGTTGGAAACTCAATACATTACATCTTCTTCACAAAACAATTATTATTATTATTATTATTATTATTATTATTATTACTAGTAGTAGTAGTATCAGTACTATTTCGTATTTCATATTATTTTTATGTTTGGTATTTCACAAATTTCATTTTCCGAATTCCGTTCCATAGATTTGCAAAACGTTTTAATACATGTTTCGCATATTAAAAATGCATGTAAAATAAATCTTAAAATTTTTTTTTCAACCTTGCATTCATTTCATGGGTTCGCAATTTGTTCAATAAGATTGCTACAATGCAGAAATGTATACAAATTAGCTTTTACTTCCATTATTTAATTTTTATAGGAAAACCTTTAACTTTCAATAATATTTTCTTAAGTAGATAATCACCTTTCCTTATTAGTTATATGTAAAATTGGCTCATTCAGATTCTGAAATAGCTTTAAATTTATAACTGCAATAAAAAATATATATTAATTATTTTTACATAAATATATTTCATTATATGTATTTAAAATATAAAGCATATATTTAATATAATATAAAAATTTATTAATACAGTTTATTACATATTTAATTTTTCGTAGTTCATACTGTTCTCTTCGAAAAGTACTGGAAATTTAAATGCAATTATATTATATTTTATAATATAATTCGGTAATATTATTACTTATCTTTTAAATGTAACGTTGCGCAATTAAATTTTAACAGAAATAAAAATAAATGCATTTAATTTTTAATTTCACACTTTATTTCTCAACTATCAGAAACAAAAATTAAATGCATTTTACATATTCAATTTTGTGTATGAAGTGGTAATAGAATGCATATATTTTTTAAGACAAACTCTAATGAGAAACGAAAACAATATTTGAATCAGTAAATTTAACCTTTGTACTATGATTAATTGCCTGTTTCAAAAACAAAATGCTGTTGACTTTGAAAATATGGATTATGGCCAACTGAAGAAAATAGCTGCTAAGGAAGGGGAGGGGCTGTGAATCACGTTCATTCACTTGTTCATTGTTTAAAAATAGCAAAAGAAGAACACACATAAATAAAAACGAATGAGTTAAAAATAATGTATTTCTGCTACATTGTTTATTTCTTCTAATGAATTACATTATTTATAAAATCACTTTTAATCTTAATTAATGTAAATTTTTCGTATTTTTAACTTTACATATATGTGAAATATATGTGTAAATATACGTGTAAGATTATGTATATATTTATTTTTACAATAAATTAATACCAAATTTGAGAACCGAACAATGAATAAATTTCGATAATTACGATACGTACGCTCATTACAGATTGGCCCATTTAACATGATAGAATGTAGATGACTATTAGGATAATCGATAATAGATAAATATTCCAAACTAGTAGCATTCATTTACCATACATTTTATAATTAATATTCAAAACGGTTGCCCTTTATAGCTTTAGGAATACAGTCGACTTCGTAATTTTGTAGCTACAAGTGTTTCCATATCTGGCGGATTTTTCATTCCGAAATTCTTAATTCAGAGCAGAAATTTTGAATAGTAATTTTATTATTAAAAACGTGAAAACATTTAATATGAATCACAATTTTTTACTTATTACTAAAATAGGTGTAAAATGAAAAAAAGGGTTTTAAAACATTAAAACCCTTCTATAGATGTTCAAATTTTCGTCGGAGCCCTGAGTGCTTTCGACGAGAACCTGACCAATATCAAGAAGGGGCATTCTGCAACTTCCTCTGGTTAACTTTCAGAAGGCGAAACCAAATATGAAAACGGGAGGGGGGTGGCTGTTTCATAATGATATAAAACTAACATACACTTTCAGCAAGCTAGACCTAACAGGTACCAGAAACGAAGTTTTATCGCCAAAATGGCGCAAAACACAAATCTCGCCAACCCCGGTGCGTCTGTGACAGCTGTTATAATAGTTTTTATCTATTATATTAGAGTCCAAGACGGTTAGAGTTTTACTTATCCCGGACAGAACCAGACGTACTTAAACCGGAAACCGACTCGAAACCTGAAATGAAAGAAAATAAATCTATATTTTAATTCTATTATGGTGACACACTTGTTAATGATAGGTCTAATATCATTTTATTTTTTACGTTGAAAAAAAAAATATAATGTATGCATTTATATTAAAATATAATTTTTTTTAAAGAGTGTCGTAGTCTTTGAAAAAAATAGTTTCAAAAACTGACCCGTAAGAATCAAAATCCAACCCTAAATCGCCACAAAGTGGAAATAATTAGAGTCAAACCGACCCGCAAAGAAAACATTAGCAGCCTGAATTGACGGTAGAATTAGACTCGGGTAAAATAGGATTTATCCAACCCGGTGTCAGCGTTGCCTGTTTGACTTCCGCTTTTATTTAGAAATTCAAAGTTCATACCGATAAATCTGAAACAAAAAAATTTCAAAAATCACTGTTAAACGTTTCTGGTGTGAATTCCGAGTTTCTGAATATAAAAGGATATCAAACTGGCAATCCTACCCGATGTAGGACTCTAACAACATATATTTTAAATCCCATTGTTGTCAATATTTTTATGCGCAATAAAGAATTATTATTTTTTTTTAATTATTTGTTCTTGTAAAAAAAAAAAAAAAACTATTCACGATATGACTGCCATTTAAAAATCGTGAAGTAGTACTGTGTACCATAACACCATATTCAGCATTCGTAATGATTGGTCAACTTTTACGAAAGTTAAAGCTATATATATATATAAACTAGAAGAAACCAAGCAAATAGACAGTCACATCATTTTTAAATCCTAATAATATTGAAACGGAACCACCAGCAGAAAGACATAAAAAAGTATCGAAGCAACCGTTCAAAAGTTCTGCGTGTTAAAATTTTTAAAAAACATACAAATGAACTGTATAAGTTTCTTTCTTTGAAGTTGATGGATAAATATCGATACATGCAACAGGCAGGTTAAATTAATCTTCTGTACGTCTGAGGCTATAGGCATGAATAGACTTTTGCAGAGAGAAGAATTCCTCAATTCAAACTTTTTAGGTGCGTTCATAATTATATAAATACGTAGCACCTATTGTCGTCGCTTGGTCCGTCCGTCTGTCCGTCCGTCTGTCCGTCTGTCTGTCTGTCCGTCTGTCCGTCCGTCCGCATATAACAACGCAAAAACTACCCAACCGAATGGTTTGAAATTTAAAATATATTATCTTTGCAGAATTTTGTCGAAACATTTCAAATGTTATTAAAATCGAATCAAAACTTTAGGAGATATTAATAAAAATATTTATTAAGAAATTTGAAATTTTTTTTTAAATCGGTGCCTTTTTGTTAGAGGAACTTCCGAAGTTGAATCATCAAGCGACCGAGATACTTATTCTATGACAGAAATGAATCTGCAGACGATATCATTTATTTCACAGAATTAAAGATCTGAATATTTATGTAACTAGTTATAGTACGAAGGCACCTCATTTGTGACGTTTGACGTACAATTTCCAACTTGTTCCTTTCTCGGAAGACGAAGCAGAACAGAGACGAAATACAGGATTTGCTTCAAATAACTGGTAACCGAAGCTGTAACCCTTAATATGGTGTCTAGGTAAATTAAAACGGGTATGCGCTTTACGATGAAGTGTCTTGCACAGTCCCCTATCGGCCAACTGCGCAGTTAGCGTTACTATCTTAAAAAATCAATTAAAGGAAATTCTCTCTCATTATAAATGAAATGATGGTAAAAACTAAAAGTAAGAAATGATATGTATTAATTTCTTTTTAATTACTTTATTAATTGTATATTAATTTGTGTATTAATTGTATATTAACTGTGTATTAATTGCTTATTAATTTGTGTATTAATTGTATATTAATTGTGTATTAGTTGTAATTTTTAATTACTTTATTAATTGTATATTAATTTCTGTATTAATTGTGTATTAATTGTAATTCTTGATTCCCTAATTAATTGTCTAAGGAAATGATTGGTTAATATAATTTATTTGTAAGAACTAAAAATAATTAAAAAAAAATCATTGAAGGCTTCGAGTAAAAAACTTCACGTTAACAATTTACAATTTAACTAATCTAATCATCTCAGATCTTTTACACTAATACTTTGCCGAACGAGAGAATACATGAAAAATATTGAATTTCCTGTAAAACTTTGCATAAACATAATTCATTCTAGTTAACTTGTAACAGGACCAATTAAATGGTTTAGAAATTAATTTGTGTAAAACTCGTTAGTTGTTTTACACTTTTCTTTTCCTTTGGAGATAACTTTAACGGCTGTTACTCATCAAAGTTGTGATGAACATTTTTTTTCAAGAATCGTTGGTGTGTTTAATATCTCGATATACTGAATAATATATTTGTCGCATGGATAATAATTTTTTTTCTAAAGAGAGTTCTATTGCTATTTAAATGAAGAATAAATAAATAAATAAAATAATACAAATTTTAATGTCCGACATATTGCTACATTAGATGTTGAAAGGGGTTTTTTTTCATTGACATTTTGGTAAATTTAGATTTTATTGAAACAAAAAAACTGTCAACCCTCTGGATATTTAAATACCAAGAACTTTCGAACAGAAATCAGTGTCTTCTTTAATTGCAGATTGCTAGCATTAAAAAAGCGAAAATTTCTATTCTAAGTAAGTGGTATTAAAAAAAAGGTGGAATGTTGGTAACTATGAAACAATAATATTGCATGAATCGCTTACAGAACTTTTCATCTGCGTGTTTTTATTTATATTATTATTATTGAGTATTTCTTCTTGTCCAATAGCATACATCACCGCTATTACTTTTCTATTCAAAAATTTAAAATACACTTTTTAAATATAAGTAATTTTAGATTTAGTGATAACTGTAATTGAAGAAATTGTACGACTACAAAGTATTTCATGCCAATTTCATTCACTGGGTTTGATTGTTACTTTTTTTTTTATTATTACAAACATATGTAGAAAGATAAAAGTATGCAATCAAATAAAATATTTAAAATTACTATTTTTTAGTAATAAAATCTAATATAGTTTGCGATGAATAAAAATTTTTACAATTATTTTCAAATGAAATCTTTCAAATGATTATTTGTGAAAACTAAAAGTACTTGTAAAACAAATTTTCAACTCGCAACTTAAAGAACTTTTATCTTTATATTTTCAAACATAACGTATTTTTCCATGTATGTTTCATTCTCGTGTAATACGCGCACCCTCATTTCTGAAACCTCATTTTGTGAGGAAAAAATCTGTTCCAATAAAAAAAAATAAGAGAAAAACATTTCAGATAGATTTTATTAAGTTGAAATTCTATCAGTTATTATTAAGAATCTACGATAGTCACAGAAAAATACTCGCAAGCTAATGTTAAACCTGTGGGAGCGTTATTTTCAAATTCCTCATTTGAATTTCCATATTTTTAAATATTTTTGTTGCATAGGACAGCTGAGGTCGATCTCTGAATGTGGCCTTTTTAATTTTTTTGATTTTGGTTGCAGTTTTGTTTAATAAGGATGTTTTTTCCGGTTCCAAATGGGAATGTGCCCCCATTAAAAAAAATGAAAAATAAAACATTTAAACATATAAGCGATAATTTTGTAAAGAACACTCCCATAGGTTTGACATTTACGTGATTAGTGCAAGCTCTTAAAATTGTACACTACGCGCAAATAATTGCAGTATGGCCTCGTAAATTTAAATATAAAATGTAACATCCAACGAAACTGCGGGGAAACTACTCGGCATACATGAAACAATACAGTAAATAAACTTAAATAATAATTATCTAAACTCTGTTAACGTAGAAACTGGTATAATATTCGTAGATTTTTTTTCAATTTCGTGTAAAATTTTGAATATCCATAATTCAATATAAATACGTTATATCAAAGCCAGTTAAATTCTCATAAAAATTCCTGAAAAAAAAGTATAATAACATGTACTTTAAAATTAAGAATGCTTTAAATTTAACATAAGATATTACTTAGAAATATTCATAATTATTTTCGTCTATGAATTCTACAAAAAAAAATAATAATTAAATTAAATTAAATTAAAAAACATTTCAAAAATTGCGTGCGTTTTTGTCTGTTTTTGAGAAATATAAATCATCGTTTTTAATAAAATATCTCGTATATATTTTTAAAGTATAAATAGTTCTAGATGCACTCATAATTTTATTTAAAAAAATATTTCATCCTTTCCAAAGTACATCATATTTCTACACGATTTAATACATGTCATGCTTTTTTAATTTTTAAAATTATAGTGTAATTTATATACTATAATTCATAATAACACTAATTCTTAATAATAATATATAATTCATATACTATTCAACTTGCAATGAAACATGGTGTATGATACTTATAAAATGCTATTTTATTATTATTATTATTATATGTAATAATGCAAAAATAATTTTAAAAAATCCTGTCAAAATTTCAAGAAAAATTTTTTAGGTTGATAATATATATCATCTCAAATAGTAGTCTTAGCTATTTTACGCTAATATAAATTATTGAAGAAAGATTCATGAAATTCATTCTACTTTCTGTAAAACTTTACCTACGCATAATTAATTCCGATTAACTTGTAACGAAGGCAGTGAATTATTGCAAAATATATTTCGTGCGAAAAATTATCCGTGCTCTAATTAGTTGTTATTCAAAAATTTTCCCTTTTTTTACTGCACTAACGATGAAGACTGATACTCATTAAATTTACATTAGACCTTTTTAGTTGCGCGGTTTTCTGTATCAATATATTAAATAAAATGTCTGTTTAAAAATGTCTGTTTAAAAAATGTCTTTAAAGCATAACATTGTAATGAATAAAAAAAAAAAGTTAATATCGGTTTTTTCTTTACAGTTTCAATGATAAATGAATAAAACTTCAGTAAATTGTCCCCTGATTTGCATAAATCTGCTTCATACTATGTATGCAGCGCCATCTATCGGTATGTTTGAATCAATTTTTTCTGTAATTAAAAAAATAATCCAATTTTCCTGTAATTCCCTTCCTGTACATCGCAATTTTTTAGTATATTGTTTCGTTGTAATGAATTTTTAAAGTTTTAACGAACCAGGGTTTAACCTCCCTTCTTTCTTTGGTATATATATATATATATTTAGCGTATTATTGATATTTGATTCATAACGAATTTGATTCATATAACGAACCAGGGTTTAACCTCCCTTCTTTCTTTGGTATATATATATATATATTTAGCGTATTATTGATATTTGATTCATTTATTAATTTATCAGATTATTGACATTTAGATTTTATCGAAAAAGAAATATTGTATATGAAACTCCTTTAAAAGCTTAATATTTAATTTGTAAAGATTTTCATTTAATAGTTTTATAAAATTTATTCCTTTATTTCCTTTTTCTTTCTGTCAGTGTATCTTTTTTGTTTGTTTGTTTTGTTTTGTTTTGTAAGCATGAATCGCCGTTACTATTAAAACAAGGGATTTTAAACCGGGCTTCCCGGGTTAAAGAGCATACTAATTAGTGCACAGAACATAGATGAAAACCTTGTTATTAAAAACTCTAATAGATTTTTTTTATATTTAAAATAATTTTTTAGATTACACCACCTAAAAGCATTTTTATATAAAAAATGCCGAGTGCGCCAAAAGTTCGTAAAAACTTTAAAGATTCGTTAAAACAGCACAAATTATGCTAAAGAATTGCGGTTCGCAGGAATGGGATTAGAGGGGAATCGTTTTTTTCTTTTTCTTTTTCTTTTTTTTTTTTTTTATACTAACAAAAAAATTGTGGTTAAAAAAATCACCGATAGATGGCTCTGGCATGCATAATATGAAGCAGATGTATGCAAATTAGGCTTATAGTATTAGACCCATTTCAGCTAAGCATCCGATATGCTTCAGTTTCCCAGCACATGAATCAGGCCCTTTTCTAGTCTTTAACACGTTCGCTGCCAAAGCTGATATAGTGCATCTGTTCACAGATGCCAAGTCGTAACTCCGATATTATGCTTTTAAATTGTTGTCTGTGGTTTTATTATTTAAATATAGATATAACAGATTACTTTTAGAAAAAAACAATTGTACATAATTATACATAGTTTTGTTTCAATATACCTATTAGAATTTCAACGTATTGTAAAACAAATAACTTTCATTCATAGTATTCTCCAAAACATATCGTGAAAAGATACGTTTTTCTAAACATTTAGTTATTGTATCTAGGTTTCGAGAAATAAAGGATCCATTTCAGCACGCCAAGTGTATTATTTAGTCTCTTTCTGTGTACCAAACACCTAATCAATGCATGTGTTTTCTATGGCAATACTCATAATCGGCGATTTAGATAAGGATATCCATAACGAGTTATCTCGTAGCTGGCAAGGAAACCCAGTTTACCAACTACGAGTATTCTCGTAGTTAGCAGCGAACGAGTTAATTATTTTGCCGTGCACATTTTTTCACTATTCGCCAGTTACCAATTCCCCTTTCTTCTAAAAGTGTTTAAGAGCCTACATCAGTCACGCGAAAAAACACGCAAGTCAATGTTAAGTCTATGGGAAGGTTCTTGCGCGAATTCTCGCTCGCATTTTAATATTTTTAAATGATTTTTTTTTTTGCATAGGATAGTTGACGTCGATCTCTAACGTTGTGAGTTTTTATTTTTTCGATTTTGGTTCCAGTTTTTTTATATAAGGGTACTTTCACTTTCAGAACCGGTTCAAACCGGTTCCAAATTTGAAAATGTCCGCTTATAAAGAAACTGTAACCAAAATCAAAGAAGTAAAAACTAACAAATTCATATTTAACACTTGGAAATTTTTCCAGAGAAAATTTCACACGCCTTGCATTCATAATTATTCATATTTTAATTGCTTAATAGGCGTATAGCCAACATAGTGAAAAAGTACCCAAGCACACTTTTTCACTATGTTGGCTATACGCCTATTAAGCAATTAAAATTTGAATAATTATGAATGCAAGGCGTGGGAAATTTTCTCTGGAAAAAAAATAAAAATTTCCAAGTATTAAATATGAATTTATTTCAATTGTCGATGCTGGATTTCCTTTGATTTCGTGTTTGCCCCAGGGTTGGCGGTTCACGGAAAATATTCCATCTTTTGCTGCGTTTGTAGACTTGCCAACATGTTATGGTGAAAAAGTCCCAGGTATCGTTCCCAAGTGGTTCAGTTGGTAGAACGTCAGTGCGCTAATCTGATGACCCGGGTTCGAGTCCCGGCTTGGGTACTTTTTCACTATGCTTGCTATACGCCTATTAAGCAATTAAAATTTGAATAATTATGAAAGCAAGGCGTGGGAAATTTTCTCTGGAAAAATTTCCAAGTATTAAATATGAATTTATTTCAATTGTCGATGCTGGATTTTCTTTGATTTCGTGTTTGCCCCAGGGTTGGCGGCTCACGGAATATATTCCATCTTGTGCTGCGTTTGTAGCCTTGCCAACATGTTATGGTGAAAAAGTTCCAGGCTGAGTATCGTTCCTAAGTGGTTTAGTTGATAGAACGTTAGTGCGCTAATCTGATGACCCGGGTTCGAGTCCCGGCTTGGGTACTTTTTCACTATGTTGGCTATACGTCTATTAAGCAATTAAAATTTGAATAATTGTAAAAACTAACAACGTTTGAGATCGACCTCTGCTATCCTATGCAAAAAAAAATCATTTAAAAATATTAAAATGCGAGGGAAAGATCGCTCAAGAACATTTCCATAGACTTAACATTGGCTTGAACGCTTCTTCGCGTGACTAGCGTAGGCTCTTAACCTAGAACACTTGATATGGCAACGATAGCATACTGCTGACATCGAATGAAGAATCTGTGTTCATTGAAAGGTTTTAATTGACAGCCTGATTTACACAAATCTGCTTCATATTATGCATGCCGGCGCCATTTATCGGTAATTTTTTAACCAAAATTTTTTTCTTAATGAAAATAAAACGGATCTTAATGTAATTCCATTCCTGCACATCGCAATTTTTTAGCATCATTCGTTTCGTTTTAATTAATTTTTAAAGATTTAACGAATTTTTGGCGTACGCGGTACTAATTATGCATTAAAATAAAGTTTTGAAATTCCATTAAAGCGCTACTTTCGTTTAGCCGCTTGTTCGTTCGGGACTAATAGACGAAGAAATCGCCAAAGATTTTACTTACAGAAACTTTTATGAATAATTTTATTTTGGTGTGTCAGCGCGTAGTGCGATTACATATTTGTTAAATTTGTATTTTATTTATAATACTTTATTTATTTATTTATTTATTTATGAAGTGTTAATTTTGTTTTGTAATACTAAATGGAAACAAATGCTGACTTATTTATATTGTTTTAAGTGAAAACGAATTAAACTTTCTGCACGTGATAGAGAGAGATGATTTTTTATAAATTCATGTTGGAAATTATTTTTAAAATCATAAAGAAAATGAGTAAATTGAGATAGAAATTTCAAACAAATTGTATCGTAAAGTACATTTTCCCCCTATTGGAAGGTATAAAAATTTAAATTATGCGATGTTTAGAAGTAATTAAATTTACGAAAAATATATTAATTGTTTAGACCGTAGCCACCACCGATATAACTTCAACGTCACTCACGGACATATTTTTAACACTTTCCAACATATTTGAAAAGCGTTTATGAATTCAGTTTGTCTGTCTGTTTGCCGTCTGTTTGTCGGTATAAAAAATTCTGTCTTGTCTGCCTGTCTGTCCGAACTCTAAGTCGCGTAAATATACTTGGCGTGTCATGCATTTGATATATGTTATTGAGGTTTACTATGGAATGATCGGTAATGAAAATTAAGTGTGTAGTACTTTTGTTACTTTACAGAGACACTTTAAAGAATTCAGTTACATTATTGGTCTATGGGAAAAATCCTTTCCGGTTTATATTAATGATGTTACACTATTTCAAACATATTGAAATTAATATACATAACTGAAGTGCACGACAAGAGGCTTATCATAGAATATGGTGTGTGTAGCACATATAACAACTTTACAGGGACACTCAAAAAAATTCTGTCACATTGTTATAAGATGAAATCTCGTTTGCGGTTTACTTTAAATATATTTCAACATATTGAAATTTATATATATATCAATGAGGTTAATTAGAAGAAGCTATCTAAAGAATATTATCTGCATAGCATTCATCGTTCATTTACAGGAACACACAAAAGGATTCGGTTAAAGTACAGTCTGTTAACAATAATTGCTAAAAGTGTGTTTTCAGTTGCTGAACGCGTTTTGAAATTTAACTAATTTTTTGCTTATTATTTGGTGTGTATAAATTCTATAGGTAATATACAGAGCAACACAAAAGATCTTGACTGCATTTCCGTGTATTGACGGGCCCCACCAGTGGCTGAGAGGTTCTGCTCTCAAAGCTGGTAGACGGGAGATGCTGGGTTCAAACTCCTGTCGCGCTCGTCGACCTAAACTTTCAGAGTTTTCCGTGGTTTTCTTCGAACCTTGCCGTACATACGGGTTAGGATAACTTGGAAAACCCCCCACGAAGGGCACTCCATCTAGAGCCTATATCTCAGGAGTACATAATCGGCCGTCATAAATCAACCATCCATCCGTGTACTAACGGAAATTCCAGAAGGGAAATTTTCAACTGTGCTACGCTTTTCCTAACTGAACTAAAATTTAGCATTCCATGTAGTATATATAGAAATCTATTGATCATATATAGGGTTGTAGAGAAGAATTCGGATATTTTTCCAAATATTGTTGGTAATTCCTGAAATTGTGTTTTTAAATGTGTTATGCTCTTTCCTAATTGTTTACTCGTACATCATAGTTCTCCTTATTAAATGGTAAAGATTTGTAAAAGTATTTTGGAAGTGTTACATTAGGTGTGCTTGACGCATAATTTTTTCTTCTTGTTTCTTATAATATAAGTTTCTCAATGTGTATGATTTTCTTTCCTCATGCATGTTTTCTAAACATTAATAGTTTTAGACGTAGCAATAATTTTAATTGAAGTGTTTATCCGATTAATAATTAACCAATCCACCAGAATTGTTTGTTCATTTTGAGCATCATACTAGAAGCATATATAAAGAGATAACAGCACAAAAATTGGACTGAAATTCCTAAAATTGCAAATTTCAAGGGTAAAAGATGATAACTTAAGATACATAGTATGTATTCTCCCATCGCTGTCCTATAACTAATTCCTAAAGATTAGTTTTAAAAGTACCAAGTGAACCAAAAGTTCGTTAAAACTTTAAAATTTCATAAAATGGAAGAAATTATGATAAAAAAGTGCGGTTTTCAAGAAAGGGCTTACAAGGTAGTCGGATTTTTTTTAGCAGCAAAAACATATTCAGTTAAAAATTTCACTGGTAGAAGGCGCTTACGACCCGAAACACAATGAACAGGACAACAATACACTTCATCCATTTATTCTTGGAATAACAATTGTTCAACATGACCTTCAAAACATTGTGCGACACAACTAAGGTGAATCACAACGCCCGTTACAGCTGAATGCAACATGTCGGAATGAATTGCAGAAACTCTCCGTTCAAATGGAAAAACTTTACCAACAACGCTCGATCGGGTAATAATAACATTCTGAAAGCGAATGAGAAATCCTTGTGTACCCCGGTCTTTTATTGCAAGTTTAATTTGCATGATTCTGATGAATCTCTCGCAGGTGACTTTTTTAACTAAAAATTTTTTGCTGTAAAATTTATTAAAAAAAAAAAAAAAAAAAAAAAAAAAAAAACGACTATTTGTGAGTCCTTTCTTGCAAACCGGACTTCTTTATCATAATTTCTTCCTTTTTTATGAATTTTTAAGTTTTAATGAACTTTTGGCTCACCCGGTATACTTCCATGTGTATGAATATTTAAAGTGTTGCTCTCCATCTTAAAACTGCTAACGTTATAAATTTGCTTTTGAAATAATTACTAAATTTAATTTTTCAAATGGTTACATTTAAATGTTTTCTCCATGTTCTAACAAATCAAACAACATCAACAAAAATCAATTTTCTACGACCAAAACGTTCCTAATTTTCAAAATTTATATTTATAAATTTTCAGCAATTTCGAGTACTAAAAAATAGAAAGACGCAATTAAAAAAAAAATCATAACTTTTACGAAAAGAACTATTTCTAATTAAATGGCTTCTAAGATTGGGAAAAAGTAATATTTAACTACTTATTTATTTATTTATTTTTGCAATCCTTTAAAATTAATGGTTTAGAAATTGGCTATTGACAAACGATAACATGTGACACCCTATATAAAATAGCATATTTCGTATGATTATTTGTAAATCTAAAAGAAATTAGATAGTAAATTTTCATTTCAAAACGTTTGTTCTTTTTTTTTTTTAGTTTGCCAATTAATATAACTTGAGGTAATAATTATCTAAACCCTTTTTCACTAATACTTTACTGAAAGAATGTTCATGAAAATTGCTCAATTTCCTGTAAAACTTCGTGAAAGCATAAATCGTCCCAAATTAACTTGAAACGGAATCAATTAATTATTTCGAATATAAAATTTGGTGTAAATTCTAATTAGTTCTGTAATTTTCTCTTCTAACTGAACGGCAGGTACGCAGTGCTCATTAAAGATTAATGTTTCGTTAAACATTTTTTCGTGGTTTAATACATCAAAAGATAAAACAAGATATCTTTGGCTTTGACAAAAATATTATGCTAAAAGTATACTTTTAACGCCATATAAACTACAAAATAATAAAATAAAATAACATAAATTTTAATGTCTAAAATATCGCCAACATTTAATTTTTCGAACTTTCGTGAAACATGGCATGACTTTTCTTTTTACTTACCTATCATACTTAGTACAGGGAAAGTCTTGTAATCGTTTTGAAAATCGAAAAAAATTTTTTTTGGACGGATTTACACGTTTCGGAGACTGGAGATTCCAAAAAACATATTTTTAGAAAAAAAATTGTTGCCGTCCGTCTGTGTGTCTGTATGTCTGTGTGTCTGTGTGTCTGTAAACGCTCTATCTCCCGAAAATATTGAGATAGAGACTTGAAATTTCGCATGAACTTAGTATGTAATAATAGAAAGAAGCTAGAATGCATAACAAGTTGGACCACTTAATGTAACGACAATAAGGCAACTTTCACAAAACACTTCGTTTCTCAAATTACAAAATGTTGACTTACTCCATTGTCATTCTAACTCCCTCAATTTTCAACTATGTTGGAAAAAGTTAAAAATGAGTAAATTGAGATAGAATTTTCAAACAAATTGTATCTTTAAGTACATTTTACTTACCCATTATACATAGTATAGGGTAAGTCTTGTAATCGTTTTAAAAACTGATTATTATTATTTTTTTTTTTTTTTTTTTTATGACGGATTTGCACGTTTTAGACAATGGAGATTCCGAAAAACATATTTTTAGAAAAAAAAAATGCCGTCCGTCTGTGTGTCTGTAAACGCTCTATCTCCCGAAAAAAATGAGATAGAGACTTGAAATTTGGTTTGTACTTAGTATGTAATAATGGGAAGAAGCTTATTGAATTTCAGTAACCTCGATTATCCGGAGCTATTTTTTTTGGACTCTTGAAATATTCGTTTTGATAAAAGGTATATAAAAATTTTCGAAATTGTTTATTTTAAGGAGTGAATATAAAAGACAATAAAAAACATAAATTTTGTATAAAGCATGAAGTCAATCGTATAATAAGTTGCAGAGATATTTGTAATCCAATTTCCACACTCTTCGATTTTTCATGACCCTGTATTTCATCCAAATTTCAATTCAAAGATATATTTTAATTGGAAATGAGACGCTTAATTAGATGGAGTAAACTGCTAGTTAATAGGATTATTGTTTTTGGAGTTATAAGGATGTTTCTGTTTAGAAATTCAGTAATCGAGCCTTTAAAGTTTATGACGTCATCAAGCCACGATTTTATTCGAATTGCAATGCATTGTATAAGTAGTTTACACATTTTTTATTTTAATATTTTACATTATGCATATCCATGATGGGTAAGTCTTATGATGGCCCCAACGACTAGTTTTATTTTGACTAAATATATCCTTTTTCTCAAATACATGTTACCATTATTTTTACTGCATCACAACATTTTAAATATATTTCTAATTAAAAATTATACTTCTTATTAAAAAAGAAAAGATAAAACCATAACTTTATCTCTGTAAATAAATGATAAAATAATTGGAGTAAACATCATACATTTTAATATTTGACATACCGTTAGATTAAATGATGAATGTTTAAAATTAAGTAAAATATGCTTTGAAGCATTAGGTTTTACTTTGAAATTTTAATAAATGTGAATTGTGCTGAATCAACATTTTGCATAAAACATTATCGAAAAAATATTAATAAATAGTTTCAACTGTATATTTTGTATTAAAATTATATATTTTCGTTTATTTTTTATTTTTGTGTGAGTATACAGCTCATATTCAAACTATTAGAATAATTACTTTTTTTTACAAATTGAAAATATCGTTTGGTAATTTAATGTCTTTTAATGCAAATATGCAAACAATATTTTTAATTAAAACTTATTGTTGATTAAACTTATTTATTATCTTAAAATCAATATCATTTTTGAAAAGATTAATTGAAAAAAATTATTTTGAAAAGTCAAAATATTAGAATATTTATTCATGTGGTTCAAAATATTAGAATATATCACATTAATTCTCCTTTAATTATCACCAATTCATAACTGGTGGCATCAATGATTAAATTCAGACGATTTTATTTAAAATCAGTATTCTTTTTGCAGTTTCTTTACTTTCTCATCTTAAAATGGGTCGTGTGTGTGATATTCCTGAATCTATTAAACTTCGTATGGTTGATTTGTATCGGCACGGTAAAAATTAATGTTATATAGCGAATTATTTAGATTGTTCGCAATCAAGCGTTAGTAAAATACTTGCACAATATTTAAAAAAAATGGAAAATTTCAAAATAATCGCCGAAATAGCGACCGAAAACCAAAAACATCTGCTAGAGATGACAGAAAACTCAAGCGTATAACTAAGAAAATCCGTTTTAAAAGTGTGCGATTCTTGCACCGAAAATGGAAAGAAAAAGGAGTTAAAGTTTCTACATCGACAACATTAAGACGTCTCCATAAATTTAAGTTTGAATATCGTGTACCAAAAACAAAACCTCTCATGACTGCAAAACAAAAGCGTATAAGATTGAATTGATGTAAATCAAAACGTTTATGGAGAGAAGAAGTTTGGAAAAAAATATTATTTAGTGAAGAAAGTATGTTTTGTGTTTCGTATGGTAATCAAGGTATTCGAGTTTGGAGAATGAAGCAAGAAGCATTTGATAAAGAATGCCTTAAACTTTCCGTAAAATTTGCTGATAGTGTCATGGTTTGGGGTTGCATGAGTGCAGAAGGACAGGGTTCGTACGGATCAGGGAATTTTCCAGGAGTTTCACCAGTATTTTCTTTATAGAAAAAGAAATCTAGGTTAAACTCGCGGATTTTGTCTTCTTTTAAGGAGATATTTTCTGTAAGAAAATACTGGTGCCGAAGAATTTCGTGGTCGCAAAATTCCAGGAGCCGTACGAACCCTGGAAGGACCTGGAAAGTTATGCATCATCTACGAAAAGGTTAACTCTCAGATATATCAAGACATTTTGGAATATTACATGATTCCATCATCAGAAGATTTATTTGAAGATGATTTCATCCTTCAACAAGATTTAGCGTCACCGCATACCTCGGTGTCAACTAAGAATCGGTTCCGCCAACGCAACATTAAGGTACTTCCTTGGCCACCAAACTCACCAGACCTTAATCCCATTAAAAACTTATGGTGTATAATGAAGAAAAAACTCCAAAAAAATCCTCCTTCAAGTAAAACTGAGTTAGTGGCACGTATAAAGTCTATTTGGGCTGATATTGATAGAAATGTTTGTAAACACCTTGTATATAGTATGCAAGATCGATTGTACGCTGTTATGAAAACTAAATTTGATGCAACAAAATATTGACTACCATTTACTTCATATTCATAAGGTAATATTGTTGCGTAAAATAAAATATTCTAATTTTTTGAACCAATCTAAATTTTATTCTAATATTTTGATGTTATTCAGAATACTGTATACCTAATTTATTGTACTGTATTTAACATTCCAGATTTAATTTATACGAAATTTAATTGCATTTACTTAGTATCAAAAATAAATGAATGAAAAATATTTTTTCTTATTACTTTTTCTCAATTATTCTAATATTTTGAATATGATCTGTACTTGTTTTTGACAAACATATGCTACACCGGTATTGTTAATACATTGGATACCGGGAACGAGAATTCTCGTGTTTATTTATCCAAACATAATTGACTAAGGGCGTGTCTCCTATCTTACAGAAAATCTATTTATATCATGTTGTTCCTTTTAAGGGACCGTGGACCTTCATTTGAGCAAAAATCGACCCAAAAATCGGAAATTATTTTTGTGCATATTATTTTTCTCCAGTTTGTTCTGAGCCATTTGCAAAACCGCATGCAGCTGCGACTATTTTTCGCAAAGTTACAAGCGTTTGAATTTTGTACACGATTTTTCGGCCCTTTAATATACTTTAAATCTTTTTTTCTCAAAACTGATTTTTCAACGATTTCAGATTTTTGAAATGCTGCTCCAAGCGTCTTACTTTTTGATCGAAATTCACGAAATTGATAAGGAAGTATACTGATATTGTGTACAAGAAGACTAAGCATGCATTTTGAAATTCGGCTTCATTAAGATAGTTAAATTTGATTTTTGACTTGTTAAAAGGCTAAATTTTGATGAAAATCGATATGAAATTCAGAAAAAAATCTCTAAAAAATTAACTATACAAGAGATTAAAAAATCAATGCTTAGATTTGTTTGTAATATAGTTTTAAGTGATTAAAATTCAAAAACAAGGACATATCTAAAAAATTAAGATACCCGGGGCATTTTAAAATTTCCTTTTTAAATTTTTAATTTTTTTTAAAAATCTTAAAATTGCAAAAATATTGGAAATTTCTTTTAATGTGTTTTATATACTTATGATGGAATGTATATATGCAAAAAATTTTACATCTCAATGATGAAAAAGAAAAAAATAATAATAATAACATCCACCGTCCCCTTTATATTAAATTCGGATATTGAAAGATATTTACTGATGCATAAACTTGTAAAGCTTATCTAGGAGATAAAAATTTACGAAATACTTTTTAGAAGAGGGTGGAACTTCTATCTATCTATATTATAAAGGACAAACGTATCCGTGCGTAACGCTGACGTCGTTTTGATGTTGGCAACACCAGACGATTAAATTTCGCTTTTACAGCAATTTTTTAAACTTCTAAACATCGCGCATTTAAAATTTTTACACCGTCAAATAGTGAGAAAAATGTACTTTCAAACTCAATTCGTTTGAAAACTGTATCGCAAGTTGTTTGAAAATTCTATCGCAATTTACTCTTTTTTTTTTTTTTTTTTTTTTTTTAAGAGTTTTTAAAATAGTTTTCCAGCATGATTTTCCTTTTAATCTGTCTCTATCGCATGCAGAAGAATTCGAAAGATAACATCGTTTGCATTTAAAATTATATAACTTGTTCAGCACTTGTTTCCGGTTTATATACCACAAAAGTATCGCTTTTAATAAATTTCAAAACTTTATTTGAATACATAATTGTTATTTTTCATGTAAATTTCATTGCTAATTTCACTGTAACTGTATTGTAAATTTCATTGCTATTTTTCATTTTATGTTGTTAGTGGGCAATCTAATATATATACATATATATATACACCGGGTGATTATAATTAAAGTTACGATTTCAAAACTACTGGTCAGAATGACTTGATATTTTAGCAGAACAATCGTGAGGCAATGGAATTTTGTTTGGCGAAGGAAAAAAAATAGTTCCAAATTGTGCCGATAGATGGCGTTGTCAGGGTAATGTCAGGGGAAAGACCAAAAATGTATTCTTGAACCCTTTCCGGCGCGGAGTAAATTTGTTTGCAAAATGATGAAATAATAGACTGACACCGGAAATTACAAACGAATCCATTAGTAAAAAGAAACTTGCTTATTTTTCTGGTTCTTAATGAAAGGAAAATTTTAATTAAATACCGGGTGATTATAATTAAAGTTACGATTTCAAAAATCGATAATTTTAATTAAAACTACTGGTCAGATTGACTTGATATTTTAGCAGAACAATCGTGAGGCAATGGAATTTTGTTTGGCGAAGGAAATAAAAGGTTTCAAAATGTGCCCATAGATGGCGCTGTCTGGGTTCACATTGTCTGAAGATATGCAAATTACTAATACGTGACATGCGCACCGCAGACATAGCAACCATAAAAATGCAGAGCAGCAGCTCTTTGCCTGAATGCTTCATCATGACTCTGACTATGAAGTATCGCGCTCTGCTCTTGAAGCTTTTTTATAAGAACGATGACTGTGCACTTACAGCTATTAGGAAGTTTCGGACATTAAAATCCATAAAAAAAGGTCCAATAACAACAAATGGTCTGCAAAAAATGATTGCTAAATTCGAAGAGACCGGTTCATTTGACGTTAAACGGGGTAGAGGAAGGAAACCAGTTTCAGCTGCGGCAGTGGAAGATGTGGCTACAGCATTACAGGAACATACTGACAGTGATGCTGGAATCAGCAGTGCAAGGGGGATTGGCCGAATGCTGGATATGCCGAACAGCACGGTGCATAAAGTCCTACGGAACGTCTTACGCTGTTATCCGTACAAGATAACTCATGTGCAGGAGTTGCTACCTGCTGACCTGTAAGCACGTCAATCTTTTGCCCTACAATTTCTTGCCCGGATGGAAGTGGACAACGGATGGCCATGGAACATTCTGTGGTCTGACGAAGCCCACTTTCATTTGCAAGGTTTTGTAAATACGCAAAATTGAAGGATATGGGCGACCGAGAATCCGTCCCAGCTACAGCCATTACCTCTTCAGTCTGAAAAGGTCACTGTGTAGTGCGGAATAACGGCAGCGTTTATCGTCGGTCCATTTTTCTTCGAGGAGATCACACCTGCGGGTCCCGTTACCTGCACAGTTACTGGCAAGCGGTATGAAGCACTTTTGCGTAACCATGTTCTTCCGGCACTTCAACAGCGTCAGTGTGTGGATTGCATAATATTCATGCAAGATGGCGCTCCTCCGCACATTGCTACTACTGTGAAGCAGCTACTGAGTGATAATTTCGGAGATGATAGGATCATAAGCCGCCATTTTCCAACAACGTGGCCACCACGTTCCCCCGACTTAAACCCGTGTGATTTCTGGCTTTGGGGGTACCTGAAGAATGTTGTTTATAGCGGGCGGATTCAGAATCTAGCCGACTTGAAGGCAAGCTTCACACAACACACCCATTGCATTAGTACAGATACCCTCCGATCTGTTGTGGAGCATGCCGTTTTGCGCTTCCAATTAGTAGCGGAACAAGGCGGAGGGCATATTGAGCAACTTATGCCTTAATAATCAGTAAGGTGTTTGTTCCATGAAGCTCTTTTTTTTTTCATTTTTTGTCATTATCGCTGTCGTCGCTGTAAACACGTAGTCTTGTCTTTTCGCTAATAAATTTTTAGTAAATCTCTGAACTCTATTTTTTTCCTTTTGGCAACATCATTCCTATGTTTAATCCTTTAACGGGCGGTGGTCACAAAAAAGGACACCCAATTTCAATTCTAAAACTGACAAAGGCACCAAGAATATTTAATTAAAATTTTCCTTTCATTAAGAACCAGAAAATAAGCAAGTTTCTTTTTACTAATGGATTCGTTTGTAAATTCCGGTGTGTCTATTATTTCATCATTTTGCAAACAAATTTACACCGCGCTGCAAAGGGTTCAAGAATACATTTTTGGTCTTTCCCCTGAAATTACCCTGACAACGCCATCTATCGGCACAATTTGGAACTATTTTTTTCCTTCGCCAAACAAAATTCCATTGCCTCACGATTGTTCTGCTAAAATATCAAGTCATTCTGACCAGTAGTTTTAAAATTATCGATTTTTGAAATCGTAACTTTAATTATAATCACCCGGCATATTAAATGTAAAAAATCTATATGAATTTTCAGTACTACTACTACTAATAATAATAATAAAAGGTTTTAGCCTATATTCTGTAATGTGGGAAGCACGGGTTCGATTTCCTACTTCTTTTAAAATCCAGATTTCATACAAAATTGCCGGTTGGCGATGTTTTAATATATACCAACATATATACATGTTTTAAGTACAAATGGTTTCAAATGAAGATAATTAAGATGATTTAAGAATTTCCTCCTAAAATACATGCTAATATACACTTGAATTTTTTTTTTAACTAACAAAATAAATGAGTTGATGAAACAAAATTCTTATTATAGCATATTTAATCAGAATATATTGTTGAGCCAAACAAATTTTTGTAGTATGAGCAAAAGTATGACTGATGCATAATGGGTTATAAAGCAGCTGGTTTTACTTTTTTTCAAATCTAGTTCTCAACATAATTAACGAATATATTTCTTTAATGTACAATTTCTTATAAAAGCAGATAAAAAAAATCATTTTACAAATAAATACAAAAGTTTGTAGAAAAACACATATCTGGATACTGATACTAGTACATTCCTATCAAAAACAACTCCTTCTTTAATTGAACTTTATCGATAACTGTCAAATTCTGCAATGCTTTGCAAAAGTTTCAACTTAGTGAAATTGCCAGAAATCAAATGCTGTAAAAATGAAGACAGGAAATTGCGTTGAAATTGAAAATAAACATTAATTTAAATATCGGAAAGCGATTTTTTGAAATAGATACATTCATTTAATTTCAAATGAAAACTTTTAAAAGGAAGCAAAGCTTTCAAAGTATCTAAGAATGAAAAATGTTTCCGTATCTTTCATTAGTTTGAATTTAGTGAAAAATAACAAGATACATTTCTGTTACATTTTTAATATATTCTTTTTAAAATGTAGAATACATTTCTGAAAAACGTTGCATATTTGTTCCACATACATAAATTATCCAGTTTTTATTAGCTCACAAACTATCAAAGCCTGAGAGTTAATGCGCCCGCCGGTTCTGTATGCATGTACGTAAGTACGTAACACAATAACTCTTTATAGAAATAGTATCAGTTTTGCTTCAAATTTTGTTTTTAGGTTCATTGTGATAACCCGCTTCCCTGATTAGTTTTGGGAGAATCGTTGGTTAAGTTTAAAAGGGGGGAACGGGGGCTAATCCTCCTTTAATTTAGATAAATGGGTTTTCATGCAGAATTACACGATTTGATTCAAAAATTTTTTATAGGTTCACTGTTATAAGGCGCTTCCTTGATTAGCTTTGGGAGTTCATTGGTTAAGAATAAAGGGAGGAACAGGGGGGGTCTAATCCCCCCTTTAATTTAGAGAAATGGGTTTTTCATGCAAAATTATTCGTTTTGATTTAAATTTTGTTTATTGGTTCATTGTGATAAGACGTTTCCCTGATTAGTTCCGAGGGTTCATTGGTTAAGTATAAAGAGAAGAATGGCGAGTTAATCCCCCTTAATTTAAATAAATGGGTTTTTCATGCAGAATTATCCGAGTTCCTTCAAATTTTGAAATTTTGTTCATTGTGATAAGGCGTTTCCCTTATTAGTTTTAGGGGTTCATTGGTTAAGTATAAACGAGGGACGGGGCCTAATCCCCCTTAATTTATTGTCCATTTCTTTATTTTTCGAGGGCCATTATTCTTTGAAATAAGAGTATAATATACAATTAGTGTGAATAGCCTGTGAGCTCAATGCCATGAGTTTAAATGGGCAGTTTTCTTTTTATTATACTTAATAATAAACGAAGTAATACTTATACTTAATGTGATTAATAACATTTTAATTTTAATTTTCAATCTTGTACTAGAAAAGGGGTTCCCAGACATTTAAACTTTGCTAGAACTAAATCGAAATTTATTTTCTGTCGTACTGCCAGGTAACTAAGAATATTAACAGAGACGCATTTAAAAAAAGACATTCGTCTCACGCTACCTTGCTCTGCACGCTAAGGGACCCCAAATTCTTGAGGTGCACTAAATAAAATAATTAAAACTAGCAGGCTACGCCCGCTTCGCTGGTCGAATTTTCCAAACGAACCTCGAATGATTAAAACATCTTTTAGTGCCACCTTCCACGCAAGGAAGCTCATTCTGTTTTAAACAAACCTCTTTCCGATCGAACCTCCGAACGGCTCCCTCCTGCCTACGGTACCATATAGCAGGCGTGCTATATGGTAGAATAAAAAATGGTTTGGTACCGTATGCAAAAGTAAATTAGTTTCACTTTCCACCGCCAGGTGGCGCCAGATCTATGTACATTTAACATTAACATGATATTTAAATTACGACCAAACTCCACCTCTCCCACAAAATTTAACCAATGGCCGTTAACAAAGAATGTACGGTGTAATTTGGCTACCTACCAGTTCGCACTTAAATAAAAACATTAACATTAACAAATATCGGTAACTTTTGAAAAGAAACAAAATGGCACGTTTTTTCGGTTTGACTTCGTATTTTCTTTCCTTTTCAGAAAATAGCTAGTTTTTTTGAAAAACAAAAAAAACTGACCGGACAATTTTTTTCCACAAATTAAAAAAAAAAAAAAAAAAGAAAAAAAGAAAAAAGAAAAAAAAGACGGATTTTCGGATGCAGAAAATTTTTCTACATATGTGTGGCTGGTTTTAAATCGATCTTAATATTCCAAAATCAGCGAAAACAAACCACTGGTTACTATCGGCAAAATAGAAATAAACCACTTTTTCACAGCCACGTACCCTAGCGTTTTTATATATAAATGTTTTAGGAGGTAACAGTCTTTCATGCCAATATGAATGAAAACCACCCAGATCAACGAAATTAAACTTCTTTTCCTCATTGAAAATAATTTTAGACCAATTCGTCGTCTGTTGCTTCAGATGTTTTTTTTTTTTTTTTTTTTTTTTTTTTGGACAGGCTTTATAAACGCGGACACCAACGTAGTTTTACATATTTATGGATTTCAGATATTTTTATTCGTCTTCTTATAGTCCATATTGGCAACTTTATGTAGCTTCCAATTTCCTTTGTTGTTATCCTGTGCGAAAAATCAAACTTTTGGATCGTTTCGAAAGAATTCTCGGCATTCATGCAGATTTTGCAATAGCATAAGTAGTTGGATTATGTAAGAGATTAAAAATGACAATCTTTCAACGTTGATCTTACCAGAAATTCTTTGAAGTGACATTCTCATGTTGTTATAAATTTGAATTTGACCTCTTTCGAAGCCAGAAAGCATTATCCTCTCCCCATCTTCAAAAGGTTTTGGGAGCTAGAGGCTACACGAATGGGATCAGAATTTCTTTTAACCCTTCTTTGCATGAGTTTTTCTTTTACAATTGTGTTTTTTATACATATATTAAATATTAAACACCAGAAATTTTAAGATAGATTTTTAACTTTGTTCAGCAACATAGTTCACGGGAAATTTACTGGATTAATATTTCTATATAAATTTAGTGGTGGCGAAGAAGTTGATTTATTTATTAAAAGTTAAATAAACAGTGATGGAAATTTACATCACTATGCAATTAAGGGTTAAATGTTATGTGAAAATATCCACTAATCACGAATCACAATTTCGAAATATTTACGTTCTTACCATTTTGCTCCAGTGTAAATTTAGCAAGATGCATATTTTAAATTAGTTTCTTTAAAACAGGCATGCAATTTTTGTAAACTGTTGCTTTAAGATTAATTGGAATGTATTTCATTTTAACACAAAGATTTGTGCATTTTCATAGCAAACGCGAACTGGTTTATATGTTTTTGCGTCATGCCTATCATTTTCTAACACCACTGCATAAATAAATAAAATTAAGTGTGGAGAAATTAGCTGGGGAACTATGAAACAGGACACTATAAGGATAAACTTACGTGATTTTTACCGAGATTAGACTGCAGAGTTGTGAGAGTTGACTGCATATGTTTTAGTTTGAAAATAACAGATTAAAATAATTAAAAAAGACTTCATGGGAAAATTTCTGCTGATTACATTCAAATCAACAGTTTATGAACTTTAATCACTTTATAATTTTGACTTTTATAGCAAAACTTAACAAGCAGTGTTGCAAATCTAGCGCTTTTTTTTAACTTCAAATCATTTACCAGGATTCCCAAATTGTAATTTGATATGGTAAAAATTTCTGTTTTAATTTACTGGTGGAATTTTCCCCTGCCGGCCGCTCCAGTACTGTAATTTCCGGTGTATAAGCCGCGGCTCAAATAAATCTGTTTCCGACCAGAAAGTTTATTTAATAAAATATAACCTATTTGGGCATGGAACTTATTTAACATTTTTTAATAAATAAAATTTTTGGTTCGTAACAGAATTCTTTTAGCCGCGGCTTATACACCGGGAAATTACGGTAATCAAGCCCTGGTGTGAACATAGGTATGTAGAAGGGGTCATTTCATGTGTTCAATATTCTAATACCGGGAACAAATCTTTTGATAAGGAATTCTCCTGTCTTTTGAACCTTGGATTGTAACACAAAAGTACAGTGGATTCCAGGAATATATCTTTAAATATACTATCAAATTTACTTATTAAAATGTGTCTTGTTTCTTAATGTTTTTATTTGGCACTGATTATTATTTCTCCGTTTTCAAGACTCTATATCTGACAGAATTCTGACAGACCAGTTGAAAAGCAAGAATGACAGGTACATATTATAGTCAATATAGAGAGGTTTTCCTTGCCAAAACGCTTATACCTCTTGTTTCTTTTGAGTTACAAGCTGACAAAAATTTTGATTTTAGAATAATTTGAAAATTTAATTGATGTAATTCAAGACTGAAAAGAGATAACAGCCTGATTATTTATTCTGGACATATTTGGAAATAATTAAACCACATATAAAACATCCATACTGATATATCTTTCCTTTTATGAGATATACTATGTTTGAAAAATTGGCATTTTGACCAATATTTCAATAGTTTTAAGGAACTCTCTATATATTTTTTAAAATAGAGATAAATTCACAACATTTACTTGATTTGACAAGGAAAAATGCGCAGATTTTATAAATTTTTATTTTATTATTTTTTATAATTGTTTCTTTCTTTTGAGGGTGTATTCAAATCCAAACTGCTTATTTTGAGACTCATTTGTAAGTACATTTTTCCTCTAAAATGCATCCAATTGGCAGGTTCTCTTATTCAGAAACTTTATAATGTCCGTTATGTCTCGATTTTTTGATAAAGGCAGAATATATTTTTAAAAAGGCTGTCAAAGTGGACATTTTGAACTGAATTTCCCGAAGTGATAGCACTGGAAACAAAAAAAAATATTGTGCTGTGAAAATAATTGTTTGTAAATCAATTTCTAATTAATTGAACGAAAAATAAAAACATCGGGCCCTTATAAATGTCTTTATAAATCACGCCACCAAGTTTCATGTTTTATTTTTTAAAATGAGTTTGAAAATGTGTCTCAAAATTTTGAGTTGTTGAGCGTGAAAAAATATTTCTTTTGAATACCACATTAATGACAACATTTAAGATAATGCATCTGGATAATTCTTTATTCAACGACGAGCAATTCAGTGGATTCAGAGCAGATAAATTTATTTGATAAGTTAAGAAGGTTTAGAATACTGTATTATCCTTTAATACTTTATTTTGTATAGAATAAAAAAACAAATTTCGTTTTGGGACTTTCAATTATTACCTAGTGTCTTGATACCTAGTTAGTGTTTTGATATACCTTCGTAGAGAGAAAAAACATTTTAACTAATACAGCTATTCTATGACAAAATTTAACATCATGCAATTAAATAAGTCTATTCTCGACGAGAAATTTAGTGCATTCAGATATATTTCTCTATAAGTAAAGAAGATTTCGAATATTTTATTATCAGTTAAATAACTTATTTTGTATAGAATAAACAAAAAAAAAATAATTTTGGGATTTTCAATAATTTTTGATTTATGGACATACAATATCAGATAAAAAATCGAAAATGTTTCTTATAAACCTCTTATCATCTAAACTAATCAGTGAGTAATAGAAGCTCAATAAGCAGCATCTTTAACAATCAGAAAATGGAAAATATTATTTTCCACAAATAATGCTACATGCATTTTAACACAGTATTAACGCCTGAATAATTCTTAATTTGGCATTAATAACAAATTAATGAGCTGTGGAAAATTCTTTAAATCTTTTGCTGAATAGCTGTCGGTAAAAATGGCAAATTATTTGAAGAAATAACGTATCGCTAAGTATGACATCAAAGAGAAAATAAGTCATTAATTTCCCAAATATTGTTAATTAAAATGTTGCTTTCAGAGATTGCAGATTTTCGTTACAAGTCGTTGGTTTTACGAATTATTTATAAATGCAGTAGACTCTCTCAAATCCACCACCCTAAAATCCGCACATCGTTTCCGATGTAAACAATGAAACTTACAGTTAAGATGTTGGTGTAAAATTCAAGTCTTTTTTAATTTTTATATCATTCTGTACGCATTTCAATATGTAATTCTGGTTAATATGATTCAACTCATGTTTTCTCATGAAGGAAATACAAATTCATTTTGGAAAAAATTTCAGATAGTGCTGATATTATTGGCGATCGCGATATTTTTACTAAAGAATTTATGTATTAATCAAGCTGTTTTGGTTATTAGGTATGGTTAAACATGAAATAAAACTGATAAAATACACATTAAAACATGCTTAAAAATTGCCGAAAAAAGATGTTAAAACATATTCATGTAAACCCGAGATCTTTCGAACGCAAACGCGTTCATCATCAAGGGGTACTTTTGACTGAACTCAGGTCAGTCAAAAGTTCTCCTTGATAATGAACGCTTTTGCGTTCGAAAGATCTCTGGTCTAAATAAATATGTTTTAACATCTTTTTCGGCACCTTTTAAGCATGTTTTAATGTGTATTATCAATTTTAACTACAAGGTGAATCTTTCATTCCACTTTAAATTCGTTTTACGATTTTTTTTTTCTGTTATGAAATAAAACTTTATTATTTTAAGATTTTGATGTGAATTATTAGTGTTCATTTTTAAGACGAGTTTTACTGAATATTTTAAGAAAACATTATCTCATCATCATAATGCATATTTAGTTATACATTATTAAATATTTACTTGACCTTTGCTTTTTCTATTTTAAATGTTTTTTTAATTTACTTAATTTCTGTTATTTTACTTTATTATAAGCATTCATTATAATTTCGAGTTCATTATTAAATTCAAATTAGTGTTTAAAAAATGGAAACAAAATAGCGACCAAAAATCCGCAAATTTCTAAAATCTGCACAACCTCTGGTTTTAAGCTATGCGGATTTAAGGGAGTCTACTGTATTTGTTTTCCAGTCTCACATTTATAGTCATTTTATTTTTGTAAATTTATTTAAAAAGTGTTTTTATCTCAATGCTTTTCAAATACTGACCTTTTCGATTTTCAGATTCTAATTTTAGATTAAGTTACTTCAAACTACACTGCTACTAATAAAAATTTTGTATTCTTATGGCGTGAATAATTTTTTAATTTTGTGATATAAATCAAGGTGAAAACATTTCTTGGATATTCCAAGAAGTCTGACATTACTATTTCAGTAAAAATTTCCTATTTAATTCTTAAATGCATAGTGATGCAAATTTGCATAATTTTTTATTTAACTTTTAATAAATAAATCAAATTCTTACCACCACTTTATTTACATAGAAATATTAATCCTGTAAAAATCACATAAAATAAGCTATTATACAAATTTAAAATTATATCTTAAAATTTCTGGTGTCTAATCCTTAATATAAATATAAAAAAACATAATGCTAAAAGAAAAATTCATGCATTTAAGGGTTAATACTTAAATCACAGTCTTTGCAATCGCCTTTTCCAATAGAAGAATTTACAAAAAATTTCTGAGATTAAAAAGGCGAAATATTCTACATAAACATCAAAACTGTGTGCGTCCTGAAAGCCCGTGAAAATTTCATCATTCCGATTTTAACGCATTTCATCATTAGTGCATATATGCGTTCATTTCTCGAATTTCTTTTTTATTCAGAAATTGCGAATCCACAGCGAAAACACCGAAATAAGAATTTTTACTTTATATAATCATTAAACGTCTGTCAGTAAATAAAGCAAAAATTACGAATCAGAACTTCTGCCATGAATTTAGAATTTCTAAATAAAAAAGAAATTCCTGAAATCCATACAAATATGTTAAATTATTTAGGATATGATTTACATTGCAATTCGCTATATGAATTACGATACAAATTAAGTTACGAATATTTTATTATCATTTAATTACATTTTTGTAGAATATAATTTTATTGATTTCAGTCATTTCTTGTTCAAAAACACATAATTATGTAAAAATGTTTAACATTTAAATATACTAACAACCGGTTATTTCACCGGTTCCAAATGAAAATTTTCGATTCAAAAGAGAAATTTCTTCATAAAATAAATAAAACATAAATCACACAGAAAAGAGTCAAATTGATAATTTAAATAGCTTTAAAAAATTCTGATGTAATATAATTTTTTTATAAAGCTTGATTAAAATTATCTGTATATTTTGTGTTAAAGATCTTCTTATCATCTGAAACACACAGCAGTTTCTTTTAAGCTGCAATAAGCTGCATTTATTTACAACAACCAATAACTGGAAAATATTATCTCTCGAAAGAATGTTACATCCATTTAAACACAGGTATAACGCATGAATGATTCTTAATTTAGCGTTAATAACCGAATTAAGGAGCTGTCAAGATTTAGTTTTTTCAAATATTTTACTGAATACGCCAGTAAACAATGTTGAATTATTTTCATAATCCAAATCTCATAAAGAATCACATCAAAGAGAAAATTAGTCATGTTTATAAAGTATAAGGCTTTTTTTAGAATTAGCAAATTTCGTTGTGACTTAGTTAATTTTTTTAGATTCTATATGAAATATTTAACCCTACATTGCACTACTTTGTTTGTAACTATGTATTTTTATTAAGCTTAATACTAGAAAATTTAAAGAGTAATTATTCACCTATTTTAATATCAGACTTTAATGATTACGTAAAGTGTATACTTGTATTTAAATATAGTGGTTACTTGGAACTGAATTTATTAAAAGTTAAATTTTAATTGGTTCATATATTCGTAACTAGTATCTATTATTTCATTTCTCAAAAAAAAATGTGTTATATCGTCGCTACCATGTCAAACTATCGAATATGAAAAAATGCATTTTTCATTACTTTTAAAAATAGGCCGATTGTCACCACTACATTTTAATAGAATTCTCCGCCTAGTAAAAATACTAATAAAATTTCTGTGAAGAACAGGGTTGCCTGTTTGTCCTTATTTTTTATTCAAAAGCGCAGTATTCATACCGGAAATTTTGCGAAAAAATATTTACTTTAGGTAATCACGAAATGTCTGTCATTAAATAAATCAAAAATTTAGATTTTAAATTTCTGGTATTAATTCGAAATTTCTGAATAAAAAAGGATGCCAAACTGGCATCCCTCCAAAGGAATACTGTTAAAATTTAGTGGTGACAACCAGCGCATTTTTAAAAGTAATTAAAAATGCATTTTTTCACAATCGATAGTTTGACATTGTAGCGACGATATGTTTTGTAACATGTGATAACTTGTTTTGAGATAATGCTTTGCAAATATATGTATGTATGCATGCTGTAAGATGAATAAATGGATAGTTCTAAATATGTCTGTTTCTAAGAACGGAGGTACATCATTAAGTGGAGAGGTAAAGGGTATTAAAGTTTGGATATAATGTAAATAAAAAAAAAATACTTATTATTCTTATCCGATCTAGCATGTAAAAATAATATGCAAGTAAGGTAATTTTTGATGATTCATTGTTTTGTAACAAATTTTAGATTACGTTTTAATGATATTATTTAAATCATTTTCAAAACTTGCATTTATACTTTTGTTTATTAACGATTTAAAATAAAATTTTATTGTTTTATGTTTGGTAATAAAAAATATATGAAAATTCAAATAGGCTGTTTTTAAATGAAATTTTTACGTCATGTTTCGTATAATAATAATAATAATAATAATAATAATAATAATAATAATAATTTGCTCATTTATATTTAATAGTAAATTTTGACTTATTTTGTCGCAGAAATCTGCAGCTATAAAAGACAAAAAATTCTATTAAATTTTAGTGGTATCAGAAAAACGTAAATGTTGACATGTATCATTATATATATATCTATATGTGTATATATATATAATTGTAATAACTTTGAATGTCAAAAACACATTAAACAAGTTCTTGCAACAAAATTAACCTAATCTTCTATTAAAGTTAGGTAATCATAAAGTGTATACAAAATACATTTAAGTTAATACAAAAAATTAACAAGCCAATCCAAAATTAATGTTAGTAAATAAAAAAAAAGAAAAGAACTTGAAATTAGATGTTATGAAAGTGAATTTTGAAAATACAAAGGATAAGCAAATGGTACCAAGGTACAATAGTAATTATTGTATATATATATATATATATATATATATATAAAATTTATATAATGAAAACCGGATAGTAAAATGCTATCCAATCAGACCATATAATTAAATAAATGATAAAATTAAAAGGGATTAAAGACGCCTAAACACTTAAAACTTATATAACTTTTAGAAGACATAAATTCCCTTACGCTGATACTCCCTTTCTTAATCTCTGTTTTTGTTTCCATGTTTGAGAAGGATTCCATCAATGTATTTTTATTAGAAATTGAAAACAGCTGTAGATGATATTTTTAAGACTTAGAAGTAAATCATGATGAATGGCTATAACTTCAAAAACTTTCAAAATACGATTATTTAGAAAAATAACTACGTTTAAAAAAATGCTTCCATGTTTTCTAATAAAACTTCACTGTTTCTTTTTTCTAAAAGATATAAAAAGAAATAGTGCAAAAATGCGTAAACAAAAAGGTTTGACTTTAAGTTTACAGAGCATTTAAAAAATTAGTCAAAAGGAAAATTAGGCGTATTTCTCAAAAAGAAAGTGGGATTAAATTTATTGCAATATAATTTTATTATATTTTATAAAATCATTTTAAAAATAAAAAAACTAATGCAGATATAAATTTGTTAAAAAAAAAAAAAAAAAAAAAAAAAAAAAAAAAAGCACGTGCATTTTGATAAAAGTTTAGTTTATTCTTTTAAATAGGGATGATAGAAAAAAAAATTCTGTGGCACCAATGTTTATTTTATTTATTTATTTATTTATTTATTTATTGTTTTTTTACTATTATTTTGTTGTATTTCTTTACGTGGAAAATTAACTGATTTAAGACGTACAATTCTATGTACCATAATTAATATTAACAGTTTTACTCTGTGATTAAATCCACAATGAAAATATATTAATTTGGAAATATCTCATTTTTTTTTAAATTTATTTACATACTTATTTGGCAATTATATTATTATTTGAAATAAATATCACTTAGCAGATTGAAAAAATGTATTTCAAAGATGAATATGTATAAAGTATTTTTGTATATTTCATTTGTTTACACAGGGTCGATAAAACAATAAAATTGCTGCCTTTTTAAGGTGAACATAACAGTTACTTCTCGTTTTTTGTTTACCATGGCTTGTACACTTCTTGGAATTTCCCAGTCTTGCACCAGTATGCCAGAATTATAAAAATCTATTTAATATTTCAATTGCCCATTTCGCAATCAACTTATTTAATCATAGAATTTATATTAAATATATATATAATATATGATTAAATAAGTCGACAAATTCTGCTAAAAACTGCGAGATCAGTGTGCTTTAATATATATATATATTAAAGCACACTGCTTTAATATATATATATATATAAATATATATATATATACAGGGTGTTCCGTTAAAGGGGTCCAATATTAATAGGGGTAATAGAGGAGATCACACGGAGCATAAATCAGTATATAATGCCTGGCCGGATCTCAATAATTTTCAAGTTACAGCAAATAGAATGAAAAATCGGAAATTTGTAAAAAAACCCTCATTGCTAAACTATCGATAATGCTACATAAAAACGAAACACATATTTAGAAAGAGCAGAAAAAATCCTACGAAATGACATAAGTTGTTTTAGTATATTGAGAATTAATGGCGAGTTACAAGCTCTGAAACAGTGAAAAAATACAAAATCAAATATTTAGCAAAATAGTTAATCGTTAATTGCAAAAATGCAACTCTACCTACATCAAGGAAAATGTTATAAAATTTGGTCCATTCCGAAAGCTTTCGAAGAAGCTGACAATAAACCATATCAGTTTATTTGTATGGGAGAAATCAAGCAGTTCCCTAGTTACAACTCTGTACTGTTGCACGCTCGGAAAGAGCGAAACTCCACCCATGACGATTGTAAACACCCCGTTTTAATATCTTTCAATTATACATTTCTGATCAACCTCTATCAATACCCTTTCATTATTCAGTCTGGTCAAGTGAATGACATATTGTGCAGCTCTCGCCTTGTCTTAAAGCAAACTCCGTGACTGCTGCGTTTCCTCCATGAACTTTCAGGATGATGAAGAAGAAGTACTTTTTATGCAAATTTTCTATGTGTATAGGAAGAAAAGTGTAATAAAACAGCAGTCATCAGTGGGCGTTATGTTAAAGGGAGGCTGTTGTAAGTGGGATTGTAGTAAGTTGATGTATAATAATTATGCCGGAATACTCTAACGAAGAATATGCGGACATGCATCTGATGTACGGGCAAGCTCATGGAAATGCATGTCTAGCACAGCGCATGTACCGTGAGCAATTTCCAAGGAGACGTTGCCCAAGTTCGAAACTCTTCATAAAAATCGATAGACGATTATGGGAGACTGGATCGTTTAATACAGCAAGCATTGATGCAGGGAAACCTCGACATGTACGAACACCTGCAATGGAAGAAGATGTACTGAATATTTTTAAAGATAACCCTTCCACGAGTACACGAGCTGCTGCGTCTGAAGTCGGTGTTTCTCACCAAAATGTGTGGCGTGTTCTGCGTGCAGAAAACATGCACCCCTTTCATGTGCAGCGGGTACAACTGTTATCAGTAACAGATTGTGCTCAGCGGACAGAATTCGTACGCTGGTTGCTTAATGTAACAGAAAATAATCCACAATTTCTGGAAAATATTTTATTTACTGATAAAGCAACATTTACGAGAGAGGGCGTGGTAAACACGCACAATATGCACACATGGTCATATACAAATCCGCACACTGTTTTCCCGTCGAACGCACAACAAAAGTTCAGTGTGAACATATGGGCAGGTGTCCTCGGCGATTATCTCATAGGACCATATTTACTCCCAGATGTACTCAATGGCAGTACGTACTTGGTTTTCCTACGGGATATCTTACCGCAGTTACTGCAAAATGTGCCAGCAACATTGCGCCACAATATGTGGTTTATGCACGATCGCGCACCGGCACATTTTTTCATAGGTGTTCGCAATCACCTCAATTCAACATATCCTGGGAAATGGATTGGACGCAGTGGACCTGTTGCTTGGCCTGCACGCTCTCCAGACCTCAATCCGTTAGACCCTTTTGTTTGGGGACACCTTAAATCGCTGGTGTATGAAACGCCTGTGGATACATCGGAGGATTTACTAGCGCGAATCGTTGTCGCTGCAGGAGACATTCCCAACTCCGTCGGAGTTTTTCGGCGTGTTCGCCAATCTTTACGACGTCGCTGTCGGCTGTGCGATTCTGTTAATGGGCGCAACTTCGAACACCTATTATAATAATGTCCGTTCGTCTGCCTTCCGACATTGAACTGTGCAGCGCAGGCCAGAAGACTATGCTTCACATATGTCATAAAGTACGTGGAATGTAATTCTTTATTTGTCATTTTTCTTTTATTTTCAACACTTTTTGGCACAGTATTTTGTAAGTCACAGACTGTGGTGTACTCAAATTGTAAATTACAAAGTTTGTATGAATTAATTTAAAATTTAGTGTCTTTTTTAAATTTATAATTAATAAAATTATTATGCTATTTGTTATTATTATTTCCTATCATAAATTATGATGCACATATACATACAATAATTGTCCATGTAAAACATGTACTGAAACTTCTTGCATAGTTACAAATCGCAATATTTTTAATTATTTCCGAATTTTCACCACCAGTTTAATTTTAAGGAATTTAACTTAAGCTTTATATCAATAAAAGACCACTTTAAAATGTAGACTATTATTGTAAAGTTATTTTGGTTCAGTCAACTCTTGAATAATTAAAAATGTTGCATCTCAGAAGAAGCATGATCGAAAATGTATAGTTGAGAGTAATTAAAAAGGCGGTGTTTCCAATCGTGATGGACGGAGTTTAACCTTTGCTAGTGTCAAAGAAAGCGGAGTTGTAACTAAGAAACTGATTAATTTCTCTCACACAATTAAACCGATATGGTTCATTGTAAGCTTTTTGGAAAGTTTTCGGAATGGACCAAATTTTACTACATTTTCCTTGTTGTAGCTAGAGTTGTCTTTTTGGAATTAACGATTAACTATTTTGATGTATATTGGATTTCGTACTTTTTTCACTGTTTCAGGGCTTGTAACTCGTCAATAAATATTGCTATTTTAATACAATTGATGTCATTTTGTAGGTTTTTTTCTGCTCTTTCTAAATATGTGCTTCGTTTTTATGTAGCATTATCGATAGTTTAGCAATGAGGGTTCTTTTACAATTTTCCGAATTTTCATTCTATTTGCTGTAACTTGAAAACTATTGAGATCCGACCAGGCTTTATATACTGATTTATGCTCCATGTGATCTCCTCTATTACCCCTATTAATATTGGACCCCTTTAACGGAACACCCTGTATATACAGGGTTCGTACGGGTCAGGGATTTTTCCAGGATTTTCACCAGTATTTTCTGTATAGAAAAAGAAATCTAGGTTAAACTCGTGGAACTTCGCCTTCTTTTAAGCAAAGATTTTCTGTAAGAAAATATGGGTACCGAAGAATTTCTTGGTCACAAAATTCCAGAAGCCGTACGAACCCTGTATATATATAATTTTTTTGTCAATATCGTATAATATTCAGGTTTACAGTATTTGTTAAAAAAATGTTTTTGGTCCCCAAATTTGAGTATTTGTTTTTTACATTTTTTATTGATTTTCAGATTTTATAATAGATAAAAAATCAAAATCAGACGAATCACACACTTAGAGAAAGAATGTACAATTGTGATTTTGATACGTGTTCCAGTTTAAGGTAAAAATATTCATAAAACATTAGAATAAAATTTATATCTAAATACCGCTGGTACGTATGAAAAAATTGTAAAGATACCATTTTAAAATTGATGCATGCATGATCTGTTGTTGTGATGATCTACCTGGTATGCTTTGGTCATTTATGTTATTGGAATCGTTAAAGGGTGAAAGCATTCCTGATATAGAAAAATATCGCTTTATAATTAGGATAATGATATCTTTATACCTTCTGTGTAAAAAGTACCCAGAATTGTTAAATAAAACACAAAAAAAGATATTCTTCAAAAATACAACTAAGTCACGTTTGACCCAATCCTCCATACATTTTTCGTAGGCTGTTGAGGATGGACCTTCAACTCCTTCAGCGAATTTCCCTTTATGGTTTCACTTGTTTCAAAATGCCTTCTTCGAGGTGGTAATTTTAACTTCATAAATAGGAAAAAGTCACTTGTGACCATATCAGGCGAGTACGGTGCATTATCGATGACATTCGTTGCGTTTCTGGCCAAAAATTCTTGCACGACGATAGTTTTGTGCGATAAATATGTATTCAAAAATATGATTTTAAAAACAGCTGTTGTGAACACACTAAATCACGGAGGGTGTTCAAACTCAGCGTTGTAACTCGGCACAGTGGTAGCAATTTACAGAAAAAAAATTGTCGTTATATCTTTTATGGATATCTTTTAAATAATAAATTCCACGTACTGTTTGCACACAAGGTAAACCGGATGATACTTCGGGTAGTCACGTAATGAAAGTTTTGATAATCCGAACGCATCTGGAAATAAGTGATTTACTAAATAGATATCGGATTATGTTTTGAAATTAAAAAAGAAATACAAGGTGTTTTCGAAAAGTAAAGATAAATGATGCATACTAGTTCAAAAAAATTTTAATTGATAAAATGTCCATTACAAATTACTTACTGATATATGCCTTATTTATCAACATAATTGCCGTCATGTTTCAAGCATTTGTTAAGTCTGGGTACAATTTTTAGGTGCGTTCGTAATTGTATAAATACGTAGCACCTATTGTCGTCGTCTGTTCCGTTCGTCCGCATATAACAACACAAAAACTACCCAACTGAATGGTTTGAAATTTAAAATATGATAGATATGCAGAATTTTGTCGAGACATTTCAAATTTTAGGAAAATCGAATCAAAACTTTAGAAAATATTAATAAAAACGTTTATTAAGAAATTTGATTTTTTTTTTTAAATCGGTGATTTCTTGTTGTAGGAGCTTCCGAGGTTGAATCGTCAAGCGACCGAGATACTTATTTTATTACGGAAATTAATCTGCAGACAATATAATTCATTTCACAGAATTTAAAATCGTCAAGATCTGAATATTTATATACGCACCTCATTTGTCACGTTTGACGTACAATTTCCAACTTGTTTTGTATCCCACAGTCATAGAAGTTTACCGCCTGTTGTCGAAACTTTTGAATTTCGATTTTGATCTCATCAAGTTTTACCATGAAGGATGTTTCTTCAGGTAAAGGAATAAGTGTACAACAAGTCTCTCCCTGGATGCAAGGTCCGGGCTGTAAGATGTCCTACCTGTTCTGAGTTCTTCCTGAACATTGGTTCTACCTCCAGAGAAAACACAATACCATTTCGTTACATTTTGCCGATTCATATTTTTCCCACAGACGGAAATAATTTCTTTGTGAATATCCGCTGGACGCTCACTTTTTGCATGAAAAAAAAGTATGATGGAAAGTGCTTCACATTTGGGGGAATTCTGAATAGATGCATTATGAACACGTGCTACACGAAACAGACTCACCGTATAAATAACGAATGACTGTGAGGGAAAGGTCAAATGTTGAAGGTTACAATATGTGTTGCAACGCGCTCAATAAAAATTTTTCTTTCCTGCTGTCTGAGGTTATCTTTACTTTTCGAAAACACCTCGTATTTCAAAAATAGCAATCATTAAATTATATTTCGGCAGAAAGAATGTAAAAGAAAAGTAACTCTACTGGTGGGTAGTATATTTTTACCAAAGCTCAGCATATAAGACGCATTGGCTCTCCAATGGAACAAGTTCTCACAAGGTCGTACAGAAACATCAAAGTCACTGGAGCGTTCGCAACGGCTGGCTCACCGCCCACTGAATACTAGGCCTGCGCGCTGACAAAAATGGGGGCTGTCGCAGGCGGATTTTTTTTTCCGCGTTTGTACGGTCCCTCGAACTTCAACACCAGTAATATCTAAAAATTTTATTTGAGTTCTTGGATCTCATAAAAACTAGGGGAAGAAAGCTTTTAGAAATTATTGGTGTTGAAGTTCGAGGAACCGTTCAAACGCTGAAAAAAAAATCCGCCTGCTACAGCCGCCATTTTTATCAGCGCGCAGGCCTAGTATTCAAGGGGAGGTGGCTGGCGTGTGGAAATACAGGGCGATCATAAGTAAAAAGACGTGTTTGAAGTCTCTACAAGATAAACTATCAGAAATGAATTAAAAAAGCTTTGGTATTTATACTATCTTGAGTATGCGAAAACGAGTTATGAAATAACAAGAACGAAAAATCATGCGTCAAGCATAGATTATGTAACACTTTCCAATGCTTCCAAAATAATTTTATAAATCATTACCGTTTAATAAGCTGAAAGATAACATCGAAGTAAACAAGTTGGAAAACGCATAACATATTTAAAAACGTAATTTCAGGAATTTCCAACATTTATTACCAACATATACAATATTCGGAAAAATATCCAAATACTTTTATTCAGCCCTGTATATGATCTATAGATTTGTATATATACTACATAGGATGCTAAATTTTAGTTCAGTTAAGAAACGCGTTGCACAGTTTAAAATTCTTCTTCTGGAGTTTCTGTCAATAAACGGAAATGTGTTCGCGAACTTTTGTGCTTCCCTGTATATGATCTACAGAATTTATACACACCACGTAATAAACAAAACGTGAGTTAAATTTAAAATCGCGTTCAGTAACTTAAAACGCACTTCCAGGAATTATTGTTAACAGACAGTAGAGAATTCTTTTGTGTGTCCCTGTCAATGAACGATGACTGCTATACACACAATATTCTGTAATAAGCCTCTTGTAATGCACCTTAATGATATATATAAATTTCAATGTGTTTAAAATATTGAAACTTTATTTAAATAATCCGCAGACGATTTTTCTCCATAGACGTAATATAACAGAATTCTTTGGACTGTCTCTGTAAAGTATCTATAAGTGCTATGCACACCCTATTCCATATTACGCTTCTTGTTATGCACCTTAGTGATATATATCAATTACGATGTGTCTGAAATTGTGTAACATCATTAAAATGAACCGCAAATGATTTTTCCCCATAGACCGTAATGTAACAGAACTCTTTTGAGTGTCCCTGTAAAAAAACTATAACTGCGACACACTTCCGTTGAAATAGGGAACATTCTATAGATAACGACAATAACATATAAAAATTGCAGAGCAATCCGAGCATATTTACGGGAGTTAGAGCATGGACAGACGGCAGACGGCCATACGGCCAGACAAACCGAAGTCATAAACACTTTTCAACTAGGTTGGAAAGTGTTAAAAATGCTTAATTCGAAATTTTACCAATAGACGGCGTTTACACGTTAAGGATATTTTATTAGCATATATTTAGAAAACAAAAACTCATTTTAAATCAATATATTTTTGGACGACAATATTTTGTCAAAGCAGCGCTTTAATTACAAAAAAAAAAAAAAAAAAAAAAAAAACTCTATTTTATGAAAAGAGAATTCCTTTGGCTAAAATTTTAGTGCTCATAAGGCTCTCCATGGCTATACACTTAAGATGAATGAAAATTTGCCATAAAAAAGTTTTAAAAATTAGCTGGTAGGAAATTCTTTATTTTTCTTTTCTTTTTCTTTTTTTTTATGTTAATGATAAACAGCGCCATATATTGGAAAAAATTAAATTATTTTTTATGGCGCAGCCTTTTTCTGTATGCTTTAAACAGTATAAATACCAATTTTTTTTAAATATTCCAAATAGTGTAGCTTGTAGAGCCCTTCAAACTACGTGCACTTTGATTACGGCCACCATGTGTATTGAATAGCAATTTTTTTTAACACTAGGCATATCGGGAATTTTACTCAAGATTTATAAAAATTTGCAATATGTATACATTTAACGTCTGAATTTAAAAACTATTAAAAAACACCAACTAAAATATATTAAGACAGACATAAGTTCACTTTAAAAAATAAAATTTTATAAAAAATATACTTAAAAACATTTAAAATACAAATAAGTAGACGTTTCGCCATGCGACACGCAAGGCATCATCAGTACAAAAAACAATCCAATGCATAACAGACCACTGAACAATTCAAGAACAGTTAAAGTTACTTTAACAACAGACAATATTCCCTCGGTACGGCACGAGCTTCATTCAGTAATATTATGAAATTTATTTTATTTATTTTATTTATTTATTTTATTTTATTTATATTATTTATGAAATTTATTTTATTTTATTTTATTTTATTTTATTTTATTTTATTTTATTTATTTATTTATTTCATAATTAATAATAAATTTATTCATAAAAATACTTCACACCAGAATTCTTTTCAAAACTGTTTAATTATTTTATTTCACATATTTCTTTGTGCTTTATGTTTTATATCTTTTATGAATAAATTTCTGGTTTGAATTGACATATTTTTATTTGATACTAGTATAATGACCGGTTATTGGCATGTTTAGTGTTAATTTTCAAGACAAGTAGTTCAAAATAATATATACAGGGTGGCTAGTGGTCAGGGAAAAATACAGGCAAAAAAATATGTATATACCAGTATATTCTTAAAAAAAATTCAAATTGAACAGAACAGAACAGAAGAGTGCTTTGATGGATTGCCAAGTTTGCGAGAAACTACATCCAGTATATGAGTAGTCGTATAACTTATCTTGAGAGAGCCATTATAATGGGTATAAAATTTAATAAACATGAGTTAAATTAGAGTTTAATGAATAGTAATGCAATTAATGAGAATAGAAAATGATAAGTAGAAAGAATTAAAAGTATTGCTAAAAATAACAGTCTAGTGCGAGATCGCGAATAATAAAAAATTAAATCTAGCTGAAATTAGATATGAGCTAGAAGGTAGTTAGATTTTAAGATTTACGATAAAAGTGTAAATAAGTTGACTAAGAGAAATAATAATGTTAACTGTTCGAACATAACGATTGCAAATGTATTTTGGAAAGGCAAAGTGAAAAATCTCTAAAAAAAAGGCAACTTTTCAAGGCCATACAATAAATATATGGAATAATATAAGTATAAGTACATTAAAAAATACATAGTTTTTTTTTTTTTTTTTTTTTTTTTTTTTCGTTTAATGTATTATAATACATTAAGTTTTTTTTTTTTGAGTTTAATTATAAAAACAAAAAGAAAAGTGTTAGCCCAAAGTCGAATCGTCAATAAGGACGGAATAACGGGGTTTCTTTCTGTTAAAAGGTACGCGAATGTCATAGTCTGGTAACTCGTATATGAACTCATAAGGGACTATGTGCAGGTAGCAGTAGAATTTACGGGAGAGGAAAATGATGCGTTGGCAAGAGTAATGTGGAGTTACGAAGAAAACTGAAACCTTTACGAATCAGTCAGAGTTATAGGTTGTAGCATCGTATAAGTAGGTCTAAATGGTTTTGGCAGTGCATCCCCAGATAGGGCAATTCAAATTGATTATTTGATTGAATAATTAACATAAATTTTTCTATAAGAATATACTGGTGTTAATCACTTTTTTTGACTGTATTTTTCTCTGACCACTAGCCACCCTGATATATTTAGTAATCATTTGTAGAATTTTTTTACAATTAAACTGCCATTTCGTTAGAATAAAAAAAAAAAACCATAAGTTATAGTTACGTTTGTTTTGTAAAAACGTTCTTAAAAGGTATTTTGAAAAATATCCCCCCCTCTGTATATATGAACACTGAATAAGTAGTTTCTACAGAGAATCAACTTCCGTTAACCGCAATGGTAATATTTTAACAAGAGATTTCGCATAGACAGTAGCGAACGTTGCGGATGACGCGCTAACTACATCCGTACATTTATTTATTTTATTTAATAAATTCCGAATGGTTACCTGAAATTTCGAAAGAAGAATTTTCGCTTTATGTAATCACAAAATGACTGCCATTAAATAAACCAAAAATTACTAATAGGAATTCCTGGTATAAATTCGGAATTTCTAAAATTAAAAATAGGCCAAACTGGCAACCCTGCCCGTTGGAGGACGGTGGTACATCATTTATACCATGTAATTTTAATTCCCAACTGCCGAAATGGCAACAGGATATTTAAAAACAATTTACTTTAAAAAATTATGTGAAGAAAAGCATTTATTTATTTCCAAATCAATTTGTTTGTAAATTCTGGCGGTCGTCAATCATTTCAACATTTTAACAACAAAACTGCTTTCTCCCTGAGAGGGTTAAGTCTGAATTTATTTTAACATACACAGAAACAGTCGGAATTCAACTTTCTTTTAATATAAGTAAGATTACTCTGCTTGGAATTTATAAGGGGTCTGCCTCAGCTGTTTAAGATAAGAAATTTTTAAATTGTACAATCCGTAATCGGTTGCCCTTATTCCCATAATTTGCTCTAAAAAATATCTTCGGTTATTTAAATCGAAAAATTCCATTTAAAAATTTTGGTAATTTGAACGCATCCTGTATCAGTGTTGTGATATTCCAAGGAGCTTTTTTCCTAATTTTTACTTTTTTCTAATATTGACTGAGAGATTGGGAGAAGGGGGGGGGCAGTGGATTTGGCTGAATACTGGAACAAGCGAGGCACTTGAAAACATTGAATTTGGGGAGGCGATAAATCACTTCTTGCAATACCACATTGTGGCTACGCATACTGTGTTGTATTGCGGGAATTTATTCGGTTTTTTCGGATCGTCGGGTTTCTTGTTTTTCGGATTGTTGTGTTTCTTGAAATGAGGTTGTAGAAATATTGTTGTGTTGAAGTGTTTATTTTATTTTATTTTATTTTATTTTATTTTATTTTATTTATTTATTTTTTTGTAAAGTCAAATGTAATTTATCCGACGTGGACGACGGGGTTTAACTTATAGTTTGTTGTATTTTCGAGTGTTTAAGAGGTGGTATTTTCAAATGTTTAAGAGGTCGTATTTTTAAATGTTTAAGATGTCCTAATTTTAAAAGATTAAAGAAGTTTAAGATAAGTTTAATTTTCGTCCTCTATATTGAATCATTGTGTTTTAGGGATTATATATATATATATATATATATATATATATATATATTGAAGTAAACCCTTCATAAGCAGTCTATTCTATGTGTGGACAAAATATGCGAAATAAAAATAAGACAATTTTTATTTATTTTATTGCATAAGTATTGTATTCCGTGCATTCTAGAGACTGCTGAGCAACGAGTTTGCTGTATCCGGTGATTTTTCTTTTTGTTTTCATGGGCGTGCAGTGGTCATACATGTGTTATTGAACGCGGCTTTGGTGAATTTCATGCATTCTAGATATTACTGCGCAATGAGTTTTCAGTATCCAATGATTTTTTTTTCCTTGGCCGCGCAGTGCTCATACATGCGTTAGTGACTATATTTGAAAATGAATTTGATTACTCAGAACTGATACATAATATTTCACTATAATAAAATTGTAATAATTTAATATTGCTAAATTCTTTAACATTGTTTATTCTTAAAATTACATTTAATTTTAAAGCGAAAAAAATATCTTTCTAACCCTTTTCCCTCAGGGACGATAAAAACCGGTACACTATTTTTCCCTCTGCGTAGGGATTATAAAACTGTTTTTCTTTTTCCTTTTTTGTTCTCAGTTGAGTATGTGAAAACTCGTCGTGTTGTTGTGAAATTCTCGCCTGAAATGTGTCGGTCAAAGAAATGTGATTCATTCAATTTTAGTAGAGATTAAATACATTTTACCAAGCAGAACGACGAATTTTTGTGTTCATAAAATTACAGCTTACAGTCCATTAAGAATTTAAGTTCAATCAGTTCAAATCCACATATGGTGCCGGAGGTGTGAATTTAAAAGGTATTTCCCTGTCGTTTTTCTGCTTTGTAAGTGTTCTATTATTGCGCAATGTCACTTCATGTGATAATTATACTGTGATTTAGTACTTTTAGAGGAATTGATTGTTTTATCTTCTCTTGGATATTTCAAACAATAAGAGAGTGGTTTTGATTCTGTTTTTATTCTTTATTTCAAATTGTTGTTTATCCGAATTCGTATTATCCGTTTCATATTGTGTTTGTTATTCATTAGTTCATTAGTTCAGTTTTAAGGAATATTTTTGATTTTTCATTTCTGTGTTTGAGATTATATTTCTGTATTTTGTTTATTGTGATTCATTATGGATATCAAAGCATTTTTAAATCAAAAAAAGGTTGCAAAATCGGCTCTTACCCGATTAAAGAATAAAACTACGGAAGAATTGGATAGTTTAGATTCAGCTAAATTAAACGTAATTTGAAACAGATTTAGTGATATAGAAGAGGAATTAAAAACTATTTTCAGTAATATTTTTGGGTTATGTAAGGATGATGAGATTGAGAAATTTAGTAATGAAAGGGAAGAAATTTTTGAAACTTTAGATGAAATGTTAACTACTATTGATAGATTCAATTTAAAGAGTAGTGAAAAAAGGAATAGGATAAACAATGTCATTTCTAATTCTAATTCTAATGAGATTAAATTACCTACTTTATCACTTCCAACTTTTTCGGGTATTGCATGTAGATGAATGGTTGACATTTTCCGATTTGTTTAAAGCTGGTGTTATAGATAATCAAAAACTATCAGGGGCTCAGAAGCTACAATATCTTAAGGGAGTTTTAAGGAATGATGCACAAAAAATAGTACAATCACTTTCGATCACTGGTGAAAATTTCAAAATAGCTTGGGACCTTTTGATACAAAGGTATATTCATAAACGCGAAATTTTGTGTTCTTTGATGAAGAAACTCTTAAACATGACTCAATTAAATAACGAATCGCATGCTCAAATTTTAAATTTAGTTGATTCGACTAAAGAGTACGTTAGATTGTTAGAAACTTTAAATTTAAAAATCGAGGAGGCAGCAGACACGATGCTTATGTTTATCGTGCAATTTAAGTTAGATCCAATTACTAGAAGTTCGTTGGAGAGATCGTTAAGGGGCGATGAACTTCCAAAATTAAATGATCTGCTGGAATTTCTTTCTAGTCGTGCTAGATCAATTGGTTCAGGTAATCAGGCAGTAAAAAAGAATGTTTCTAAAAATGTGACATTGTTAGCTTCAGGGTTTCAAACTCAGTGTATTTTTTGTAAGGGTTCTCATACATTAAATAAATGGGATTTGTTCTTAAAGTTATCCGTAAATAAACGAGTGAATTTTGTGAGGTCTAATAATGTTTGCTTTAATTGTTTAACTCCATTTCATCGCAAATCAAATTGTAAAAGTACGGCAAGGTGTCACAAATGTAAACAATCTCATCATACTTTATTACATTATGAGAATCATTTTGAGCCAAGATTTGATTGTGATCAATTAGTGACAAATTCATCAAATGCTAGTAGTTTATCTGGAACAGCTAAGGTGTTTCCACCTGCTGGTTCTATCGGTTCCAATAGTGATTCTAATTCAGTTAGTGAAGTTGTGAAAAACTCTAGTATTGCTTCATGTTGTTCTAATTTTGGCTCAGATGCCCAAGTGCTACTCTGTACAGCAATCATAAAGGTGAATGATTCTAAAGGAGGAGTTCAGTTGTGTCGAGCTCTTCTTGACCCAGGTAGTCAAGCCTGTTTAATCACAAATGATTGTCTTAGAAGGTTTGGTCTACCAAAAAAGAGAGCAAATGTGCTAATTTCTTGTTTAGGTGCTCCGGATACCTATAACAATAGTGTTTCAAAAATTAGTTTTTCTCCTCATTTCCCATCCATTTTTTATTTTTCTACATCTGTTTATGCAGTTCAAAAAATTATTGGTCAACTTCCTCATGTTAGTTTGGATTCTGCTTGGTCTGAATCCTTTGGTGATTTAAAGTTAGCAGACGCAACATTTCATAAAAGTTCTACAATTGACATTCTGCTTGGTGTTAATATTGCATTGCCTATGTTAAGGGGTCAAATGCTATCATCTGGTGAAGGAAAGCCTTTTGCTATTCGTTCCGACCTGGGTTGGATAATTGCAGGTAATGTTCCTGCACCTGAAGATGCATCTATAATTCATGTGAACAATATTCATTTAGTCAACGAGCAACTAATAAATAAGTTATGGGAACTGGACTCCGTTCCCACCGCCAATTTGCAAACAACTGCCGAAAAGGCATGTGAGGAACATTTCGTATCAAATCATTCCAGAGATGAAACTGGAAGTTATATTGTGAAATTGCCTTTCCATTCTTCGCCATCACATTTAGGTGATTCTAGACAGACAGCCTTACTTAGATTAAAATCTTTGGAACGTTCACTAACCTTTAACCCTGTGAAATATGAACAGTATAGACAATTTATGAAAGAATATCAGGAGCTAGGACATATGGAACTTGTTCCTCCATCAGAGTATGTTATAAAAGAGACATATTACATCCCGCATCATGCTGTCTTAAGAGAATCTAGTAGCACTACAAAACTACATGTAGTATTCGATGCTTTGTCTAAGTCATCCACTGTACTTTCACTTAACGATTTACTGATGATAGGTCCACGTGTACAACTAGATTTATATCCTATTCTACTTCGTTTTAGAACTTTTCTAGTGGCAGTATTTGCCGAAGTAGAAAAAATGTTTCGTCAAGTTAAGGTACATCGTGAGGATATCAATTGGCAACGAATTCTTTGGAGAAATACTCCAGAAAACACAGTACTTGAATTTCGACTGCTCACAGTCACTTATGCGACAGCCTGCGCCCCATTTCTTTCTGCTAGAGCAATACAAAAACTTGCATTAGACTAAAAAGATAATTATCCTGTAGCCTCTAATGTTACTTTGAATGATTTCTATGTAAACGATCTTTTATCTGGAGCTGCATCGGAGGAAGATGCAGTTGAGCTTGTTAATCATCTAAAGAAAATGATGAACCACGGAGGATTTAATCTGAGAAAGTGGAAGTCTAATGTTCCTACAATTGTTGAAGAATCGTCTGAAGAGCAGCAAATGATGCCCATTGGTTCTGAAAGTGTAGTGAAGGTCCTCGGTATCAACTGGAATCTATAAACAAACAGTTTTAGTTTCTCGGTATTGACGATGGAAGAGAAGGTAGAGAATAGCAAAAGAGAAATATTATCTGAAGTTTCTCGTATGTTTGATCCCTTGGGCTTGATTTCGCCATGTGTAGTATTTCTGAAAATATTACTTCAAGAATTGTGGAAGCATAAGATTACGTGGGATGAACCAATTCCTAAAGATCTCAATAAAATGTGGATCTCATTTAGAAAAGAGCTGCAACTTATTAAACAAATGAAGATACCAAGATGTGTGCTAAATTCCTCATGTGTTCAGATAGAGTTGCACGCATTCTGCGATGCCTCTGAAAAGGCATATTGTGCTGTAGTTTATGTGCGTTGTATTTTGCCAAATACTGACATATGTGTCTCCTTACATACCTCCAAGACAAGAGTTGATCCCTTAACCCTTTGAGGGGCGGTGGTATATATTATATACCACCTAATTTTAATCCCATTCAAACCAGAAACTTTTAATTAAATTTTACTTTTTTAACTTTGACGAGAAAAAGTTGAAAAATTGCTTATTCTTATTTTGAACTAAATTCTTTCCTAAATTCCGGTGGGAATTCAACGTTACAAGAGCACAAGTGCTTGCCCCTGAAAGGGTTAAAGACCCCATCTTTACCGCGTTTAGAATTGTGTTCAGCATTATTACTGGCTAATGTTTTAGAAGTGGTTTTGAAGGACATCCACTTACCAATCCAAAGCACTATGGCTTGGACAGATTCCACCATAACTCTAGCATGGCTGTCAACCGAACCTTATCACTGGCAACCATTTGTCGCCAATAGAGTTTCTAAGATACAAACAACTATTCCCTCAGTGAAATTGTATCATGTTCCTGGACCTTCCAATCCAGCTGATCTTGGTACAAGGGGTTTACTACCTTCTCAACTTGTGACTAATGACTTGTGGCTTCATGGTCCTGACTGGTTAAGTCAGCCTTTAAATGGAATTACAGAGTTTAACATAACTGATGCATCATCTCCGTCAGAAAGTGATTCATCTTTCGCCAATCCAGAATCGCAATAATTTAGTGGTTTGTGTGATGAAGCTTTATGAGAGCAAAGAAAAAATTATTTTTGTGCTACTTCTCAGTTAAATGAAGAAATGCCTATTCTTTCACAGATATCGTCATTTACCAAATTAAAACGTGTGATTGCTTGGTGTTTGAGATTTCTTATGAATTCTCGTTTACCTGTTTCGCAAAGAAACTTTGGTAATCTTACAAATTCAGAAATTCAGTGTGTTTTAAAGTTCATAATTAAACAAGTTCAGATATCATCTTTTAGTGCAGAAATTCAGTGTTTAACTTCAAATAAGTGTTTACCTCGCAACAGTAAACTTTTGAACCCTTTCTTCATTCCTTGATAAGGAAGAAATACTCAGGTTGGGAGGACGTCTTCGTCATTTAAATCTGGCTCAAGATCAAATGCACCCAATCTTGTTACCTAAAAGTCATCCAGTAACTGCCTTAATTATCCGATATTTTCACTTGTATCACTTTCATGCTGCCCCCAATTATTATTGTGTGTTATAAGACAGAAATATTGGATTTTAAGTGGAAGAAGTGTTGTGAGAAAAATCGTCAGAAGCTGTGTTACTTGTGCTCGTGCTTCTGCTTCCATGCATAAACCTATCATGGCTGATTTACCCTCTACTAGAGTGAACCCTTCACGTGCCTTTCTTTTTACAGGAGTTGACTATGCTGGACCTATACTATGTAAATTTAGAAAAGATAGAGGTGCTAAATCATTTAGGTGTTGCATTGCATTATTTATATGTTTTCCTACTCGTGCAATACATATCGAATTAGTTTCTGAGTTATCAACTCAAGCCTTCTGGGCTTGTCTCAAAAGATTTGTAGCCAGACGAGGTAAGCCAAGAAAAATTGTAAGTGATTGTGCAAAAAATTTCGTTGGTGCGAGCCAGGAGTTGAAAGAAATGTACAAACTTGTAACTTCTTCTCAGCATAATGCAGAAGTGACAAAATACTTAAGTTCTGAAGAAATTATTTGGCATTTCAATCCTTCATTAGCTCCTCACTTTAGAGGACTTTGGGAGGCCGGTGCTAAATGTATGAAATTTCATTTAAAACGAACCATTGGTAATTCTGTTTTAACCTTCGAGGAACTTTCAACTTTTTTAGCTCAAATCGAAGCATGTTTAAATTCTAGACACCTTTGTCCTTTAAGTTCTGATCCTAATGATTTAAACGGCCTTAACTCCTGGCCATTTTTAGGTGCGTTCGTAATTATATAAATACGTGGCACCTATTGTCGTCGCTTGGTCCGTCCGTCTGTCCGTCCGTCCGTCCGTCTGTCTGTCCGTCCGTCCGTCCGTCCGCATATAACAACGCAAAAACTACCCAACCGAATGGTTTGAGATTTAAGATATATTATCTTTGCAGAATTTTGTCGAGACATTTCAAATTTTATTAAAATCGAATCAAAGCTTTACGAGATATTAATAAAAATATTTATTAAGAAATTTGATTTTTTTTTTTTAATCGGTGCTTTTTTGTTATAGGAGCTACCGAAGTTGAATCGTCCAGCGACCGAGATACTTACTTTATTGCAGAAATTAATCTGCAGACGATGTAATTCATTTCATAGAATTAAAAATCAGAAAAGATCTGAATATTTATATAACTAGCTATAGTACGAACGCACCTCATTTGTCACGTTTGACGTACAATTTCCAACTTGTTTAATTGGTGCTCCTCTTACTTCAATACTTGAATGTGATATTTCAGAGGTACCTGAGTCAAGATTGACCATATGGCAATTAGTACAACGAACACTTCAGCACTTGTGGAAGCGATGGAGAAACGAGTACCTCTCTAATTTACAACAGAGAGGGAAATGGCTTAAGGAAGAGCCTAATATGAAAAGGGTGATTTGGTAATAATAAAAAATGAGGGCCTTTCCCCTTTACAGTGTAAATTAGCTAGAGTAGTTAAAACTCATTCTGGACCTGATCAAAAGGTTCGTGTTGTAACTGTGAAAACTGAAAGCAGTGAATTACAAAGGTCGATTACTAAATTGCGGAAATTACCTTTAGAATAACTGTTGAAACCCTTTCGGCTTTCAAGGCCGGGAGAATGTTTAGTTCTTAAAATTACATTTAATTTTAAAGCGAAAGAAAAATAAATCTTTCTAACCCTTTTCCCTGGGCGCTGGGAAGATAAAAACCGGTACACTATTTTCCCTCTGCGTAGGGATAATAAAACTGTTTTTCTTTTTCCTTTTTTGTTCTCAGTTGAGTATGTGAAAACTCGACGTGTTGTTGTGAAATTCTCGCCTGAAATGTGTCGGGCAAAGCAATGTGATTCATTCAATTTTAGTACAGATTAAATACATTTTACCAAGCAGAACGACGAATTTTTGTATTCATAAAATTACAGCTTACTGTCCATTAAGAATTTAAGTTCAATCAGTTCAAATCAACAAACATTATTAATTATTATTTGTACAATTAGGATTATTATTAAATTAATGTGGTAATACAGGGTTCGTAAGCTTTCACCGCAATTTTTTAATGGAATTTTTCGCCTTATTTAAATGCAAAAAAATATTACAAATCCTACAATTAAACGGGATGTCTACAATTTCTGCTATTTAAATATTAAATAGAAAAATTCCAATAAAAAAATGTGGGAAAAGTGTAGGAACCCTGTAATAATTTTAAAATGCACAAACAGAAACATATAAACTGCTGAAACCTATAACTGTTGAAAACATAAAACTGTTGCAGGCTTGAGGTAGATGAAATAAAATAACATATTGATCTTCTAGAAATCATTTTAAGTATAGCAAGCCCTAAAATCAAAAAGCTAATGTCCAACATTGCTCAGTGTAAAAATGACAGAAGCAAAGCGCGTCAAACAGGAATAGGGTTACATTTCGGCATAACGCGATGATAAAAATCGCCAACGCGATGATAAAAATCGCCAACGCGATGATAAAAATCGTCAACGCGATGATAAAAATCGCCAACGCGATGATAAAAATCGTCAACGCGATGATAAAAATCGTCAATGCAATGATTAGGGCTTTCGTCATCTACAGCCAGCGCACCACTCTCTGAATATTTGGCCTACACACTGACATGAAATTGGCGGCTGCCGAATTTTAACGGATTGTACGGTACTCTGAATTTAGTCACTAGATTTTATAAAAGTTTTCTTTCACTTATTTAATCTCAGAAAAATAGGGCGGAGAAAACTTTTGAAATTTTTTGTATTCGAATTCAAGGGGCCTGAAATGCGCTGAAAAAACAACCGCCTATGACAGCCGCCATTTTTGTGTCAGCGCGCAGGCATAGTATTTAACCCTTTGAGGGGCGGTGGTATATATTATATACCACCTAATTTTAATCCGATTCAAACCAGAAACTTTTAATTAAATTTTACTTTTTTAACTTTGACGAGAAAAAGTTGAAAAATTGCTTATTCTTATTTTGAACTAAATTCTTTCCTAAATTCCGGTGGGAATTCAACGTTACAGGAGCACAAGTGCTTGCCCCTGAAAGGGTTAAGAGACAGTGCCTAGTGCTCTTCTCAGGAGAAGTTGAAGTATGTATAATTCTTTACTCTGTATAAACGAGTACGCAGGTCTAATTTCTACGGTATCGCCGAAATCATGAGAATTTTACAGACACTACTGAATGCGGCGTTACATTTTTGCGAACGATTTTAGTATGGGCGTGTAAGCTCGTATTGGATACGCAGCTTTGGTTCTTAAGGTTAACACTAGAACCGCCGTGCCATGATCGGTACTAAATTAATAGGTTTCGATTCAAACCAAATTTTTTTCTAAACTAAAATAAACAAAAATTGTGGTGTAAAACTTGAGTGAAATTTTCTGTGTTTTCTAGTTTTAAAGAAGTGGGAACAAATTTTTGTAAGGAATTTATTATAAATATTTCCCTCTCATTTTCTTCTTGTAAAATAATACATATTTTCTAAATGAAAATTCGTGGAATTAAGATTTACCATCTAATTAATGTTATTATTGAAACCAGAAAAATTTTGACATAGCTTTATATAAGGAAAATATGTTAGCCCAATCTTAAATCTAAGTCCTGCAATGTAAGATGTTCAAGTTCGGCGATTATCTTTGGTAGATAATTGCTGGATACAAATAGCGCCAAAAAACGTGCTTTAACGACAGCGCATAGAATACATAGTGAGGCAAATATCTACAAAATAGCACTAAAAAAATTGAATCCGATAAAGCTAGAACAATGCCAAAAAGATAACGGGTCGATCGCAGCGACATCTTCTAGCAGTGGCGTATACAGGATGGCGGTCCAGATGGTTGTTTGGACACCACTAATTTTATAAAAATATTTTTACCTTATCTAATCGGATAATTTTCTGCGATATTGAATGCGAAGAAAACTTTATAATAGTACTGGTTTCCAGAGCATTTGGACCCCCTCCCCCCCATTCCTCTCTGGCTTAGCCACTGTCTGCCAGCTCTTTTCAACGCAAACATAGTATAAGAATCGAACTGAGAAAACGTTTCAGATGGTGGTAAATATTTTAAATATTTAAAGTATACCCTATTTTCTTTGATGTGGATATTGATTTTCAAAAGCTTTGAAAATATGAATGATATTTACTGATCATGGCCAAAAAACGTGATACGCATTCTTTTGTACCTGGTTGCAGTGCTCTATACAAGAAAGCGAACTAGAAACTATCCCTATGTAGCATACCAAAGGATGAATCTCTGCTAGAAGAGTGGAAAAAATTAATTCCCTAATATGATAAAAACCTAACTTCAAAATCAGTTACATCTGAAATATACACTTACAAGAAGATTTTATTAACAGAAATTATGTTCATGTTGTCAATAGTGAAACGGTTACCTTTGCAAGAGGTAAATCTTTTTTTTAAGCAGATGTCGCTGCAATCGCCCTTTTATTGTACCGTATTGTTGCACGTTTATCGGCTACAATTTTTTAGCACTTTTTAGAGCATTACCAGTTTGGCTTTTTTTTTAATTCCGAAATTCCGCATTCATACCAGAAATTCTCTATAATGTTCTTTTGGTTACTTAATGGCAGATATTTCGTGACTTCTTAAGGTAAAAATTCTTATTGCAGAATTTCCGGTTTGAATTTGAAAATTTTGAATTAAAAAACGGTAAAACCGTTTCCACACTATATATTCTAGGCGCTGTACTTTAACCTATCTCTTGCTAAATTGAAGGATTAGAATAACAGTGGAGTAAGTCAAAAATTTTTTAATCTAGATAACCATATTTCCTCTGTAGGTATATTAATTTCTATTCAGTATGACAGTCAATTAAGTCATAGACGACATATGGAGTCGCTAGAAGGAAAAACAAGTCGGATGACTTAATGCAACGGCAATACAACAAGTTTCACAAAACCTTCATTTCTCATATTACTAAATATTGACTTACTCCACTGTCATTCTAACTCCCTCAAATGTCCCAGACCAAATCCAAAATCAAGAAGAGATCAAACACTGGCCTGTTAATTTAACTCGAAATTTGTCGTTTCTCGATTTGGCTGGACACTTCTCACTTGGGTCGTAATATATCCATAGCTGCTAATTTTTATGCTTTTCCTTACCACTAACATTTAATAGTGAAATTTGCTTATTTCGGTTTCGATTAAAGCCGTTAAATAATAAGCCCTGTCAGATAGTGTTAAATTTGTTAGCGACACACTAGCGCCAAACCTCTGCTGCGGAAGGAGGACAAAACAGAAGTGGGTCGCAGAGAAACGATACGATTTATTTATATCGATATTTTATACTATTTTTATCGATGTTTTGTTTTTGCACTTCCTTTAAAAGCTTGCTAATGATTGGGATCTTTTTACATTAAAGCTAAAACTATAATGAAAAAAAAATGTGGAAATTTACTGGATTAATATTTCTATATAAATATAGTGGTGGCGAAGAAGTTGATTTATTTATTGAAAGTTTAATAAAAAGTGATGGAAATTTACATCACTATGCAATTAACACTTTCCGGCACAGACAAATTCTGTTCGTAAAATGTGAAATTACTGACTGACACCGGAATTTACAAACGACTATCTTAGAAAATATGAACTCCTTATTTTAAGCTTTAATTTTAGAAGCAAAATTTTATTAAAATATTCTTGGTGCCGAATGCAGCACTCCCAACCGCTAGATGGCGCAATTTTCAACTTGCGAAAAGTTTCCCATTTATCTGACTGGGCTTATTATTTAATGGCTTTGGTTTCGAACAACTATTAACGACAATTCTGTGATCATCTACCACACATACCCAGCACACCATATTTCGTTGAGTTGGTTAGTTGCCGCAGTTATATGAGACCAGAAATGCTATTAAATTTTAGTGGTATTAAAAACGTAAAATTTGGCAGGTATCATATAATATAACAGTAGTATACATTTATATAATCTTTTTCTTGACCATCGGATAGTAAATTATATTATATAAGGCCATAGCATTAAATAAATTATAAAATTAAAATGGGATTAAAAACACCTAACTAAAACTTTTAGAAGAAATAAATTCCCTTATGCTGATACTCTCTTTATTAATCTCTGTTTTTTTTCTATGTGTTTTATATTCCATCAATGTATTTTTATTAGAAATTGAACACAGCTGTAGATATCTTTTAGACTTACAAGTAAATCGTGATGAATGGATATAATTTCAAAATTTTTCAATTTAAAAAAGGAGCGTGGAGTAGGATTTTTTTTTTCATTTGAGAAGCGTATTAAAATATATGTCTTCTAAAAAATAACTAAATTTAAGGAAATACTTCTGTGTTTTGTAAATATACATCACTATTTTTTCTGAACAATATGGAAACAAATGGTGAAAACATTCCTAAACTTGATGATTTTTTTTTCTAAAGCATTTAAAAAACAGTCAAAAGGAAAATGAAATATGTTTTTCAATACGAAAAGCGGATTGGAATTAATCGTAATATTTTTTTCCTTTAAAAAAATAATTGGTATTTCCAAGTCCAGCACCAGTATGTCAGAATTAGAAAATTTGTATTTAATAGTTTAATAGTCTAATTCGCCATCGCCTTATTTAATCGTAGAATTTATATTAAAAAATATTTTTAAATGAGTCGAAAATTTATGTTAAAAATTGTGGAAACACTCTACGCACACGGATTTATTTATTTATTTGTTGTTGTTGCTGTTGTTGTTGTTTATTATATCTTTTCAATATCATATAATATTTAGGTTTACAGTAATTATGAAACAAATCTTTTTTGATACCGAAATTTGACTATTTTGTACATTTTTACTAATCATATATAAAATATGAAAATCAGACGAATTTTACACTTAACAAATCTTGATACATGTTCAAATTAAAAATAAAAGGGCTCACAAAACATTAAGGTGACAGGTACCCTTTGTACTGACAAAATACACCAAAAAGAGACCTCTAATTGAGTGACTCAATAAGAACTGCTATCACTCTATAAATAACCGACTTTTATTATAAAAAAATGGTAGTGTGTGTGGGGGAGGGGGAGGGGGAGTTCTAATGATTAACTTTTTTTATATGTTTTATAATTTTTTGCAGTTCAGAAATTGCATTCTATTCCATAGAAGACAGTCTGGCTTCGAAATTTTACAGTACTTAGCAAATAAATACATTTTTTACTACAATGTGATTGTGAAACATTTACTCAGATAAGTAAAATCAATTATTTTAATAAGCTTATTTTAAAATCATTCAATTTAGTACATTCTTGACGGCTAGTATTTATCTTTTAAGCAGGAAGCCTCGCCTAAGGGCTTGAAAGTTACATTATTTATAAAGAAAAATGTTCCCTGATCGTGTTTATATTCGAATGTGCATAATAGTGGTATTGTTTCTAATCGAAGTGTTTATATGTACAGGGATCTAAAAATAACAATACGAATTTTGTGTATGTAATTTTTTTTTCTTTTTTTTTTCTGAAATAATGTACCACATAAAATCCAAAAGTACCACACGTGGGCGGAATTACGCATGCCCAAAAGGTGTGAATTCGCAGCGCCCATCTGTAATCTAATGCGTTAATCATATGGTCTTTCATTTGTAAGATATAAAAAAAATAAAAAAATAAAAGATAAAAATACCTTGTAATGTTGCTAAAGCTATTTCAATGCTTAAATAATAGATTAAAAAAATAATTTAAAGTGTGTTAAAAGTATTTAAAATATAGGCTATATTATATCAAGCATGAAAAATTTTATGAAACATTGATAGACATATTATAATGCACATATATTTTTTATTTCATTTGAGTAATCAAATTATTTATTCCATTATATAAAAGAAGCACAACTAATTTATGTGGTTAAATGAATTTGTAGCGCTTCTCTAAATAAATAGAGAGTCTCTAATCGTTTCCGATAGGTAATTTCTAAACAGATAATTTTACAGCTATACTTTCTGCTGCAAAATTTCTTAACCGTTCACTTCAATCATCTTAAAACTCTTTGACTGCCCAGGCAAACGGGAAAAATTGTAACAGGGCTCGCAGCTTTCCTAAATTTTCTACATTTCCTACCACTATTACAGAACAAATATCTATGCGGTAGATTACTTTAACATCTGCAATAGAAATCTACAGTATAGATATTATTTTAAAATAGTGGCAACAAAGTAAGAACATTTTAAGAACGCTGCTAACCCTGTTGTTACATTGTTTTCTCTGTATTTTATTTTAAAAGCTAAAAAATATGATTCTTCCAGCATTATGATAAAACTTAATTACGTAAATGAATGTAATCCTTGAAAGAATTAATCATAACTCAATGTGTTAAAATTACATTATATCCGTAAAATTATATTAATTTAAATAATGGTTGCATTGCAGTGAAACCTGGAGCTTAGTGAAAGTATAAACACGAGCGTGTCAGTGAGAAGGATTTATAAGCCATTCAGAGTCAAAATATTTATTGTTGTGATAGTTGCAAAATTAAAATTTATTTTTCGTCCCTTGGTCCTATAAGTTATATTTAGAAAAAACATACTTCATGCTCTTTGACAGGAAAAAAAGAAATCCCATTGTTGTACCACAAAAACTTACCAAGTAAAGTTAAGTTGAATTTTATGAAAATAAAACATTGTCCATCACTAATAACATCTCTGTAAATTTTTATATTGCAAGAAAACAATACAAATTCTTAATATTTAATAATAACATTTGAAGCATTTGTGCAATTGGATGTATACCTATGAAAAAGGGGGAACGGAAGCTTGGGTTGATTTATGTCGGCCGATTATCTACACGAGAGATATAGGCCCTAGGGGGGAATGCCCTCCGTGGGGGTCTTTCTAAGGGATCCTAACCCGTATTTACGGCAAGGTTAGAAGAAAACCACGAAGAACTCCGAACGGTTAGATCGACGAGTGCGACAGGGGTTTGAACACAGCACCTCCCATCTACCAGCTTTGAGAGCAGAACCTCTCAGCCACTGGTAAAGCGGGAAACGGAAGGATAATTTTTATTCATTTTTTAGTATGTTTGCATGTACCTATAGCAACAACAACAACAGCTATAGCTAACAACAACAAACATATAAACTGTTGAAAACATATAACTGATGTTTGAGGCTTGAAATATGTGAAATAAATATTATTTAGATCTTCTAAAAATCATTTTAACAATAGCAAGATCTACAAAATAAAATGCCGAACGTCGAACATTTTCAGTGTATAAATGACAGAAGTAAAACGTGCCAAATAGGAATAGGGTTACATTGCGGTATAAGGCACTATAATAAAAATCGACAACGCGAAGATTAGGGCTAGCATTATCCACCGTTAGTGCAACGCCTCCTGAATACTAGGCCTACACGCAGACACAAAAATGGCAGCTGTAGTAGGAGGATTTTTTTCAGCGTTTGTATGGTCCCCTGAATTTAGACACCATTACTTTTCAAAAGTTTTCTTTGACATATTTAATCTCAGAAAAGTAAGGCGGGGAAAACTTATTATTGGTATTCAAATTCAAAAGGGACCATACGAACTATAAAAAAATCTGCCCACAACAGCCACCAATTTTGGGTCTAGTTTTCAGGAGGCGGTGTGGTAGACATTTTTTTTGCAGCGTTTGTACGGACCCTTGAATTTAGACACCAGTATTTTCTAAAAGTTTCCTTTGACTTATTCAGATTTAAGTTACTGGCGAAATGCTGACTAAAAACCCGCCTACGACAGCCGACATTTTTGTGTCAACGTGTAGGCGTAGTGTTCAGGGGGTGGTGGCTGGTGCTTGTCTCAGGAGAAATTGGAAATCTATATATTCTTTACACTGTGTATATGAGTAGGCTGGGCTACTTTTAGCATGGGAGTCTAAGTAACTACTATCTAATCAGCTTTGGTTTTCATGATTAACCCTAGAATTATAGCGATCACCAGATAAATATATTTTGATCAAAACCAGATTTTTTTTTTTTTTTTTTTTTTTTTTTTTTTTTTCAGAAAATAAGTTTAATATGTTTTACGATAAAGTAAGTTAAATAGCTTAAATAAAAATTCTAGTGTTAGCTACTTTTAAAAAATTTTATAAAATTTTCCTCCTTTATTAAAGAAGTGTGAAAAATATTTTGTAATGCATTTATTATAAATATTTCCTTCGCATTTTCTTCTAGCAAAATAATATGTATTTTGAAAATCAAAATTCAGGGAATTAAGATTTACCATCTAATTAATGTTAGTACCGCAACCAGAAAAATGTTAAAGGAGCTTCGTATAAGACAAATATGTTTGCATTGTACAGTCAGTATGGGTTATATGGTTAGCTCAGCGGTTCAGAAAAATTTGACCATATATGCGGAACAATACTACAATTATTACACTGTTTAGTTACAGGGTTCGTACGAATCAGGAGATTCTAAGTGTTTTAGTATAAGAAATTTTGTAGAGTACTGGTCGCTATATTTGAAGATAGATTTTTTTTCATTTACCCTTAATTGCATAGTGATGTAAATTTCCATCACTGCTTATTTAACTTTTAATAAATAAATCAACTTCTTCGCCACCACTATATTTACATAGAAATATAAATCCAGTAAATTTACCGTGAACTATGTTGCTGAACAAAGTTAAAAATCTATCTTAAAATTTCTGGTGTCTAATATTTAATATATGTATAAAAAAACACAATTGTAAAAGAAAACTCATGCAAAGAAGGGTTAAATACAGGGATGAGATTTCTCCGCTTTTTTTCATACCAGTATAATCTTACAGAAAATGTTTTTTTTATTTAATTGGAACTTTGTGCGATTTAAGATAAGAACGTTTTCTCCAAGATTATACTGGTATGCAAAAAAGCGGAGAAATCTCATCCCTGGTTAAATAAGCCAACTATAACTTTACGAAAATTCAGGTAAACGGTGCGTGAAAGTCCTTGAAGTGTACGAACCATGAATTATAGCAGAATTATATTCACCTATCAGAATATAGTGCTCACAAACAAATAATTAAACTTTTATGAACATTTTAAAAATTAATTTGCGAAGTAAAAACTACAGTAACAAATATGCAATATTTTTAGTGAAATTTATTAGCTTACCTTACCAATCTAAGTACAGTAAGCATACATACTTGCACTGACCCCATATTCAAAGCACTTATTTAAAATATTCAGGTATGCAAGATTGCCTCCTTTTCTTTGTTTTTAATACAATTATTTTTATGTCCCTAATAGCTTTTAAATGTCTATGTGCTGCTTCGGAATTAATAAAAAAACATCTGAGCCTGAGGTCATCTACGGCTTTAAGCGCATCTGATGTTGAGACTGATTTTTTTTCACATTCACTGTCATCCTCATCATCCTTCCTTCGGCATTCAAATTTAACACATTAGAAACAATATTTTGTATTGAAGCTTCATTGTTAGTAGCGAGATCTTCAACAATCCTTGCATACAGATTTTCGTCTGGAATTGAATAACCTCCATACCGCAGTTTTTTGGCTAGTTCCGTTGATGGGAAATCTTCATCCACGTCTTCGGATAATTCTTCAGGCTTTGGTGGACTGTGAAATCCAGCATGTCGAAAGCAATTTTCAGTAGTTTTCTGTGACACCATATTCCAACTTTGGTAGATATACAAAAATTGCATTTAACACAGACACTTGGAAATGTTCTTTTCAGTCAATAGCAGAAATAATATCTCGCAGAAGAAGCTTTCTGTAGGTAGCCTTGAAGTTCTGGATTATGCCTTGATCTAAAGGCTGCGATAGACACGTTCTGTTTGGAGGCAAGAAAATGCGTTATATGGATTTCAAGCCTTTCAAGAGTGGAGGGCTCAGCAAAATTGTCTGCAATTAATGCAACTTTCCTGTTCTGTTTTGAAAATTTTCGATCCCACCTCCAAAGCGTTTTTTCTCAGATGTCCGCGGTCAACCATGCTTTTGAATTAGCATAGTAGAATAGAGGCAAAGATTTGCAATTTTTCATGCACCGTGGATTAAGAAATTTTCCAATCACCAAAGGAATAATTTTCTCCATATTTGCAGCTAACAACACGGTTAAGCGTTCCTTACTTTTCTTTCCCCCAACACATTTTTCACCTTTAAAACAAAGAGTTCTGTCTGGCAAGATCCTATAAAAAATCCGCATTCATCAGCGTTGAAGATGTTGGCAGGTTCATATCTTTCGAGAATGTCCCACAATACTACATCTTTCCATTATTTTAAGGAACTCCTGTAAAAATTAACAGCTTCTCCGCACAATTTTTTGAAGCATTGGTTATGCCTTGAATTAAATCGCTGTAACCAACCATTGCTAGGAACGAAACTTGACTCGCCAAATTCATTAGTAAATTCCAAGGATATTTCTTTCAAAACATTCCAGGATATAGGAGCATTTTGCGATCGGGAATATTTAACCCATGGCAAAAGAACCTTATCCACATTTTCATAAGGTGACAAGCGCTGACGTTTTCTTTCTTGATGACAGATTTGAACATTTGTGGATTAAAGTTTGGCTACTAAAATGTTGTTTAATGTCGTCCGGGGTATCGAATTTACTTTGGCGAATGCAGCTTTTGAAAGATTGCGATTTTTAAACCTTTCAGTCAGTTCACTTTTTTCAGCAATTGATAAACTCTTTCTTTTCGAAGCCATAAATAAAATGAGTGTTCTTATTCGACGCATTTGTTCCATATGAAACAAATTTTTCCTTTATTCTTTTTACCTAAATTTCAACGCACTTTTCAAACAAAGAGAGATAACTCCAAACCCAAACAATAAACAGACATATATTTAACTGTTGTTCTCGGGGAGGAAGAGAATTGAGGGGAAGGGGTACCGCCGACGAGTATTCAACACAAAAGAGAAATGAGGCTGACGGTGAGAAGAGGGGAGGGAAGTAAAGGCATGAATTCAAGTCCTCTCCGGCGTCGCACAGACTTTTTTCTTTTAGTCATTCCCTGTTTCTCCCCACCTCAAGAAATGTACTATTTTTTTAAAATAGCCTTAAACCTCATTGAAAAGATTTAAAAAAACGACAATATAACCAATAAACCTATTAAGTTAGACGGAATTGTAGAAAACTGACCATATAAGCGGGGTGACCTTATAAGCGGGTGACCATATAGCCGGTACTGACTGTATCTGACTCTTGAAGTAGTGAATTAGTAGTTCAAATTCGGTGTTATCTGTAATAGATAATTGCCATGAATAAAAATTGCTATGCAAAGCCTACTTTAGCCCTTTTATTAGGGACACGGGCTTGCGACTATCGTTATTTTGAGTCGTACCCAGGGCTTTACAAATTTGATAAAATCTTTTAGCCAGAAAAAATTACTACTCGCCAGTAAAAAATATTTACCCGTTCTCTTACCCGTCATTGATTAAAAAAAACCGCAAGAGTATTTTATGAGTTAATTGAGAAAAAATAATAACAAGCATAGTTTGGAATTATTAGTTACATAGTTTAGAATAGTACATAGTTTAGAAAAATAATATAAACTATGTTTTCTAATGAAACTTATAAAAATTGTAATCACTTATAATCACTTATATTATGTTGACAACTTATATAAACACAAAAATTAGATTTGAAACTTACAAAAACGATTGAGCATTTTTTTACAATTGTATTCAATTTTAGATGCCACAGAGGCTGGATAAAGACAATTTCTTACTATTTTATTGAAATATCTCCTCTCCCCCCACATTCTAGTCACGTGACATATATTTGTTGGCTATAGGTGAAAAGAATGTTGTTTTCTGTGCATGAGTTGGAAAATGCCTTTTAAATTTAGTTCTTCCATTAAAAGTACAAGAGAAGAGGAAGATCACTGCTTGCCGCGCACAAGTAGGGGTGGGGGAGAGAAAAATGCCATTTGTGCTCATTTCTTATGTCATTTTTTTTACAGAAATCACTCCGAAAGATTAAATAACTTAATCGGCAGATTAAAAAACTTGATAGCCAGCGGCGACCTAGCGACTGCATTTGTTAAGCCCTGGTCGGACCACAATTTACAATTAGTTTTCTGTTTGGTAGATTTCTCTTGAAAATGTCTCTATAAGTGTATGGCAGAAATTATTTTCAAAAAGTAGTCGAGTAGAACAAAAAATAGCTTATTGGGACATATATGTCCCAACCCGTAGATAAAGGGTTAAAATAATTGAGAAAACCGGATGAAAACAAAACGGTTTTAGACAGCTTGCACCATCTGTTACAAGACACTGCGTCGAAAGACATATCTAGCACCGCTCTTTTTATTTTATTATTCAAATGTTTTACTATATATCTATGACAGTGTTCTTTATATTGTATTCAAATGTAGGTGGCGCTACAAATATATAGCTGGGGAATTCCATCTAAATGTAGAGAAATTTGACTTGGTATCTAGGGAGAAATCCTTAGTATAGAAACTGCAACACTGCTCATAGGTCAATCAGATGCTGAATGGAGGAGAAGAAAGCGGTCGAATCGTTATACATTAGCATACAAAGAAAATATTAAAAAACGTAATAATTTTATGATGATAACAGGATTTCTTTTTGAAATTTTTCATGGCATCTTTTATCGAAATTTTGCAACGAGTTTCCGGAATTTTCTTATATTACTCAGCAACTAGACCGCAGAAACACTTGTTGCACTATTACCACAGTTTTTTAATTGAACTTTTCGTCCTACTCAATCACTGAAAAATATATTACATATTCTACTGTCAAACAAGGCGATTACGAAATCTGTGATTTCAATATTAAATCGAGATTTTCTAATCCGAAAAAGTGGTGCCAGGCTCCTTGGAAATTCCTTAGAGTGTGCGAAACTATTAATAATGTTAATGCAGTCATAATCTCTGAAATTCATCCATTCTGTGCTTAATTTCGCCGGAGCTCGGCTCCAATACTTCATTGATTTTAGTGAATATTTAAATATTGGTCGAAATTCATTGGAAATTATAAATACTGAGCTCCGGAGACCTCCGGAACAGAGGTGTGTATTGTATTTTTCCATTTGATAAAAAGATATGCTTGGATTTTCTGAAAATTCCGAACTCCTGATTTTAATATTCTTGCTCGGTGCATTTATTAGATTTTATCTTAACGTAGTATAAAACAAAGTCGCTTTTTCTGTCCCTATATCCCTATGTACGCTTAAATCTTTAAAACTACGCAACGGATTTTGATGCGGTTTTTTTTAATAGATAGAGTGATTCAAGAGGAAGGTTTATATGTATAATAACATCCATTAAATAGTGGAGAAATACTGTTATTTTTGAGGTTTAAGTCGCTTTTTCTGTCCCTATATCCCTATGTATGCTTAAATCTTTAAAACTACGCAACGGATTTTGATGCGGTTTCTTTTAATAGATAGAGTGATTCAAGAGGAAGGTTTATATGTATAATAACCATATGTTTTGCTTTGTAATTTCAGATAAATCACTACATAGTATAAAACAAAGTCGCTTTTTCTGTCCCTATATCCCTATGTATGCTTAAATCTTTAAAACTACGCAACGGATTTTGATGCGGTTTTTTTTAATAGATAGTGTGATTCAAGAGGAAGGTTTATATGTATAATAACCATATGTTTTGCTTTGTAATTTCAGATAAATCACTACATAGTATAAAACAAAGTCGCTTTTTCTGTCCCTATATCCCTATGTACGCTTAAATCTTTAAAACTACGCAACGGATTTTGATGCGGTTTTTTTTAATAGAGTGATTCAAGAGGAAGGTTTATATGTATAATAACATCCATTAAATAGTGGAGAAATACTGTTATTTTTTAGGTTTAAGTCGCTTTTTCTGTCCCTATATCCCTATGTACGCTTAAATCTTTAAAACTACGCAACGGATTTTGATGCGTTTTTTTTAATAGATAGAGTGATTCAAGAGGAAGGTTTATATGTATAATAACATCCATTAAATAGTGGAGAAATACTGTTATTTTTGAGGTTTTTAATGTGATGTCGTAAATAATTTCATTTTTTCCGCTTATACATTGCAAACGCAGGCTGAACCCTACAAGATTTATCAAAATAATGTACTAATTATTGTACACATTAAAAAGGTCTACAGAAAACACAAAGAGATGAAGGTTTTCAAGGTTAATCCGAAGCAAAGCGAGGGAGGGCCGCTAGTTATATATAAATGCACAAAATATATTACAAATTTTCTTTTTCTGAAGACGAAATTGCTTTAAAATTTGCAAATAATATATAAAATATGAATTTGCGGGTGGAGGGGACAGGAGGGGGGGAGTGCAATTTGTTGTTATTACTGCAAAATATAGAGTTCCGGTACTTTTTTTTGATACAGATTAAGTCCTGCATCTATTTTATACAAATACAATCATTAGACATTATTAATATTTTTCATTAATTTTATGTGTGTTCGTGTGTATTTTTCAGATATTTCATATTAAATGGTATCAAAAAATTAATATAATATTTAATCTAAAAGACTCTGACACTTGAAATTAATATCAATTTGTTCAGTTATTCATGATTAAACATAGCATGCATTTACATATTATTTGAAAATAAACCAATAAATTTTTGCAGTTTTATATCTTCAGAATATATAAAGACATGAAGAATTATTTATCGAAAAAAAATTGAGAATGTTAAAAATTTCTATATTACATTTTTTCGGTAAAAATCAACTAATGTTGTACGGCGTCAAAATAGAAAATAGCTATCTGCTGAAAATATATCATATACTTATACACTTATTTGTAATGAGTTTTTTTGGAACGATTCTTCGATATGATGTATGACTGAGTTGATAAATGTTCATATACTTTCCACTATCACTTCTAGAACCATAAATAATAAGGAGTATAACAGAAAATCTATATTTATATATCTTGGCTGTTTCCTTTGTTATAAAATATTCGTTTTATAGATAATTTATCTTACAAGTGACTCAATTGCCCTTCAACTTTAAGACCCTTATGAATAGTTTCCCCAATTGATATTCCTTTTTATTTTCCAGAATGCTTGACTGCTACTATGCTTTTAAAATTGTAATATTATCCTTCTGTACTCTATCATTAATCTATACTATTAAAATCCGTGTGCGTATCTATGTAACCTCAAAAACACGGAAACCACAGGGCACAGGACTACGACATTTGGCACACGGGTTGCTGGTAGGGGGCCCATGAACGATTAAGACAAAAAATTCGAAAATTTTAAACAGATTTTTTTTATTTTATGTTTTTAACTAATTTTTGCCTTCTTTGTATGTTCAACTCGTAATCGCACGAGTTGTAACCAGTTTTAAATATTTACTGCAATGTGAGATATACATATTACGCACGACACGCTGCAATACTAAGAAGCTGTAGCAGGTATTACGATAATTATTTTACCTCGCATCCAAATAATTAGAGATTATTTATGTGAGCTTAATTAATACCTTTTTTAAAAAATAAAGAAAAACATTTTATCACAAACATCAACAAAACTTTTTATTCTATTTATTCCCTTATTTCAAAGGTATCGTCTTATCATCTGCTGCCATAGCAACATGATAAATTAAATTTCATTAATAAAAATGTCCAGTAGTAGAATTTTTTTTTTCAAAATCGAATAGTTATTGAACAACTCAACACTTTGACAGGGGAATTTTTATTTCTTATTTAAATATTTGAAAGTTGTTTGTTTGGTTGTACTGATTTTAATTTTTAATTTCGGATTTAGAATTATATTCATGAACTCCCGTTCTACGAACGGGTTAAACAGCTCGTTTATCATTAAATAAGGCAAATACATTTGTCAAATACACTCATGTCCAAAATTAAGGTCATAAACATAAAATCTGTGAAAACTGGTGAACTATTCACTGTGTTGCCACGAAATTTGGCACAGAGGTATATCAGAATGGGAGAAAGAATATAGCAACATAACAATATGGAAAAGATTTTAATTGTGAATCAAGATATAGGGCATTTCAAAAAGTGTTAAATCATGGATCAGAGATAAAGCATTTATCTCGGGAAAAGTCTGTCTAATATGGAGTGTGACCACCGTGCACTGCTATACAAGCCTCACAACGAGATCTCATACTGTGTATGAGGGTATAAATAAATGTTTGTGGCAACAAAGCCATTCTTCCAAAAGTGCTGTTTTTAACTCCTGGCGGGTCCTGGGAGTGGGGTTACGCTGTACAATGGCACTTCCTAGACCATCCCAAACATGTTCAATAGGATTGAGGTCCAGAGATCTCAAGGGCCAATTCATACGGCGAATACCCTCCTCTTCAAGAAAATCATCAACAATGTGAGCTCTGTGTGGCCTCGCATTATTGTCCATAAAAATGAATCCTGGGTCTACAGCACCCCGGAACAACCACACATAGGTTTCAAGGACCTCATTCCTATAGCGATGTGCGTTGACAGTACCCGCATCGAAGACGTGCAGTAGGGTACGGCTGCCCAACATTATGCCGCCCCAGACAAGGATTCCTTTGCCACCAAATCTGTCCATTTCTTTTACGTAGGAGGGATGATAGCGAGTTCCACGTTCTCTCCAGATGAAGATTAGACGAGAATCACTTTGCGTGGTGAATCGCGACTCATCACGGAAAAGAACACGCCTCTATTCTTGTTATGTCCAAGACTGATGTCTTCGGCTCCACAATAACCGGGCTCTCCTGTTCGAAGAAGGGAAAGGGACACACACGACTGGACGCCGGGCGTAAAGGGTCCTCTCTGTTAGACGTCTATTTACTGTCTGCCTGGAAATTCTTATTCCAGATACAGCAGTAAGGTCACGAGCAATCTCTGGAGTCGTTGCCAGCGTATGTCGTCGTGCGCGTAATTCCAAGTAGCTATTCTGTGCAGGTGTCGTATCTCTGTTGCAGTCTTGGCCGACCTTCCTGATGACATTGGGATGGTCTAGGAAGAGCCATTGTACAGCATAACCCCACTGCCATGACTCGCCAAGAGTTAAAAGTCGCGCTTTTGGAAGAATGGGTTTTGTTCCACAAACATTTATTGTCATACATCAAAATCAGTATGAGAGCTCGTTGTGAGGCTTGGATAGCAGTGCACGGTAGTCACACTTCATATTAGACATACTTTTCCCGAGATAAATGCTTTGTCTCTGATTCATGATTTAACACTTTTTGATATACCCTGTATTTTAATTTACAATTAAAATCTTTTCCGTATTGTTATGCTGCTATATTCTTTCCCCCATTGTAATATATATATGTACCAAATTTCGTGTCAACACATTGAATAGTCCACGAGTTTTCATAGAGTTTATGTTTATGACCTTAATTTTGGACATGAGTGTATATTTGGCAAATCTTTACAGTCGAATCTCTCTATAGCAAACTTCCACGTAACAAATTTCTCTATATAACAAATTTTCACCACGAACGGTCATTTTTTCTCATGATTACATAAACAATAATCTCCACATAACGTAAGATCTATCTCCATATTACGAATTTTTTCAGAAAATGTTTTTCATTTTATTCAGAAATTCTTCAAAATTATGTGGAATCAATTTTCCTTTACCTGGTTTATATTTCAAAGCTGAGTATCTCTAACTTATTCTTTATTTTGTTTAACAAGTTCATTTTCACAAAATTTTTGAAAATGCCCCCGATTAAGTGAACGAAACTTGCTGATCTGTTTATTAACCCCTTCAGGAGCAAAGTAATCTTGTAGCTAAAATAATGAAATGATTGATTGACACCAGGATTCAAGAACGAATTTATTTTAAAATAAGTAAAAGCTTTTCCTCAAGTACCTTATAAATTCAAAACTTGATTATAAAGTTCTGGTGTCATTATGGCATTTTGGGATTAAAATTAACTGGTATATATTATATACCGGTGCCCTTCAAGGGGTTAAAAGGTATTTATAACCCTTTAACTGTACTGTTATCAATTTAAGCGTATAGATTTTCACTTTAATGGTAATAAGTGATTTTTTTATATAATTCTGAAATTCTTGTTTAAGGGTCAAAATTTTTACGAGAGTGGTAACAGTTTCGAAATCAAAAGAACCAAAAATTAAAACCTGTCTTTGCTTAAAACAAACGCAAGTTTTCCTTATGCGTTTTATTACTATACTTTCAAAACAATATTTATTTTCCGTTTTGAAGCTGTTTAAATAATTAAAAAATACAATAAATAAATGTTTAAATAATTAAAAAAATACACCTTTTTATAATTGACTAATATCTAATTCCTAATCCATTAACTTCAGAGGTATGGTTGTAACTGAACAAATGTTTCAAACATCTTATTAAAATACATTTACGCAAACATAATTATTTTTTTTAAAGTTGGGAAACTTAAATTTTTTTATAGTCCCTGTATCTCATAAGTAATAGTTAGAAAACGTTAACCGTGCTCTATACAAGTAAGGCAGTAAAAATTCAAATCTTCTACGACCAAATCTTAGCAAATCATAGAGTTTGAAATTTAAGAATTTTGGTGTCTTTTTACGCTAAAAACGAATATACGGGTTCAGCTGTTATTAAAATCGTTCCTGAGAAATTTGTTCTGAATGCATGTTAAGTTTAGGGTTAAGAACATATATAAAATTTTGTGAATGGGAATTTAATTACTTTAATAGGTATTATTTTGTTTAAAATGTAGTCTCTTAAGTAATTTAATTTAAAGAAACTTTTCGTTTCGTCCCATATAATTCATCTATATAGGATTTCTTCCAGGAAAACTGCTTTATTTTATTTTATGTACAAAAATTAAAAAAAAAATGTCATATTCATATCAAATGTTAATTATATCTTTATTTCGTGTACATGTATTTATTAAGCTTCCATGATACATAACCTAATTTTTCATTCAAAATATATTGTTTAAACTATGTTCACTATGCATAAAATAATAATAATAATAATAATAATCCGTAAAACTGACATAAGAAAAACTACAAGTGGGAATAACACTGAAGAACAGTTAACCGTTTGAGTGCTGTGAAGCGCGATAGCGCCGCAATGTATCTGCGGATCAAACAAATTTTGTTTCAACCCAGAAATTCTATTCCATAATTGAAATCAATTAATTTTTATTCAACAGTTGAAGTATTTACAGCGATCTAGTGAGTTACATTTTATAAGATAAAATTTCTGGGTTGAAACACAATTTGTTTGATCCGCAGATACATTGCGGCGCTATCGCACTTCATAGCACTCAAACGGTTAAGATAAAAGTTTGTTCTGTTTCACGAACTACAGTAGAACTCCAATTATCCGAACTCCGACTATCCGAATCGCTTTCAGAATTTCAGAAAAAAATATTAAGACAGAAACGTACTGTGTTTCGCAAAATAATGATTCTGTCTACGCGCACTATATTGTCCTTCTCTCCGCGATTCTAGTGTAGGCGCAGCGCGAACATTATTGGGATGATGAGTCACCGTCTCATAGTGCAGTTCGATTATTGGCTGTCGTCCGTCGCCAGGTGGCCGGCCCGGCCCACCTGGGTTTCAAATTTTAAATGACGATGAACTTGTTAAAAGTGCGAGAGAAGAAAGTGTAGAGGAAGAAGATGACCTTAATGTCGAAGTTGAAGCAGACACGGGACCATCAGATAGTGAAGCATTTGCCGGCTTTGAAACTGCGTTGAAGTGGATGGAGCGTCAGCTTGTGTGTGACCACATGCAACTTCTCACTGTCAAACGGATGCGCGACATGGCTGCCCGTAAATGGATGAAGACTGTCATACAGCTTACTTTGATCGAGATGTTGAGCAAGCAATATGACTTTCATTTACAGTACGATACGTACATACAGTACAGCACTTGTAAGTACGCTTAACATGTAAAAATGTTGCCTTTTCATTTAATTAATTAAAAGATCTTTTTCTTTAAAAATAGTTTTTTCTCCCATTTTCAACATACATACAGAAAATAATTAAAATAGACCCTTTTTGCGGAAAAAATCCAATTATCCGAATGGGGTCCGGTCCCAATTGATTCGGATAATTGGATTTCTATTGTGTTTGTTTTTTAAGTATTAAATAATGTTTTACAGTTAAAAAGCAGAACATTTCTGTAGAATAAACAATGTTTTTTTCTATCGTTTCGCTGACACATATTTTCTGTCAGTTTTCCAGGATTATTTTTCTCTTTTACAGTGTAAAATCTTACTTTTGCTCAAGAGAAAAGAATGCGTAAAAACTAAAGAAATCTGCGTTCAGAGATTCAGAAATATTACGATCCCAGTCGGTTCAGTTCTTTAATAACACTTTTTTTTAGAGATTAATCTTCTTTTTAGATATCTCTCGCATATTTTGTAAAAATGTATCGCGAATATTATTTTTATTTCAAATGTTGCAAAAAGAGATGTGTTAATACGTTCTAAACTTTTATATATTAGAAAATTATAATCCTTAAATTTTCTCTAGAGTGATTTAAACAGGATGAACATTCAAAGAACGATATTTTCTTTTTATGGATACATTTTTACAGTTATTTAATCACAATGAATTATGAATAACGTTTCTTCCCCAGCTTTTAAAAATATTTTACTTTTTTTTTCAACACAGTTTTAAATTTGTATAGCGAAACAGTCGACATATTTTAATTTAAATCATTTGCTCAGATTAAAAAAATATATATTCATTTTATTTAGAAATTTAATGTTTAAATGCTGGTAATAAAGTCATTAAAAAACAAAATCAAACCCTTAACTATTGAATATTTAAGAGAACTATATGATGTCCACACCCTCTCTCAAACAAAATAAAGAGTTTAATAAATCATTAGGTATAATAAATGTGAAGATGAAATAATTGCTATTTATAATATATTTCATAAATAACTGTAATTTTAAAACTAGTTTAAATTTCCGTAGACAGATGGCGTGTGTTCTCTTAACACGTTGACGAACAGTAGGAACAAGTGAAGTTCGAAAATTGACACTGTATGTTTTTGTAATTTTTAGAATATTAAAAGTATAGTTTTACTCTTTCTGCTTAAATAAACTTAATTTTGATTAATTCAGCACCTTTAATTAGGTTGCACCTCTCCCTTCACAACCACGTCAGGGTGGTTAGTGGTCAGGGAAAAATACAGTGAAAAAAAGTGATAAACACCAGTATATTCTTATAGAAAAATTTATGTTGATTATTCGATCAAATAATCAATTTGAATTTTTCTATAAGAATATACTGGTAATAATAATTTTTTTACTGTATTTTTCCCTGACCACTAGCCACCCTGCACGTGCATACTGAAGCTGCAACACGTATAACAGGTGGAAAACGAACTTCAACCTAAAAAAATGTTTCCAAAACATGACACTGGGCTTCTACTTGTACGCCGGTAAATGCACATTTGTGCTGTTATAGCCGTAGTGTCTAAAAACGACCGTTTCGTTTTGGGCGGCTATAGCCGTCATGCTACATTGCAGGGCATGAAATAACATATAAAGTAGGCGACACTAGTGTCGCCCAGTGTGAAATTATTGTCGCCCAGTGATAGGGAATGGTGCCGGCAACTTTTGAAATAAAAAATCTTTGAATAACAAAAACTGTCTTTGTGCTTCGGATAATATGACTGGCAACAGTCGTTATAGGAGATACCGAGTATAGGCAGGGACAGTACGATACAATGTGAGGCAGGCTGGGGTGGCGGGAAGTGCCGTGTGACCTATGGGAAATATGCCGTTTTTGTGACCTTTATGTTTCTGCTTGAAAGATTTATTTTCTGACAATCCATCCAGTGATGGTATTCAGATAATCTCTAGCAACATTTTATCGGGCTTCTGCTCTACGCTTTGAAGAACATAAATCAAGAACGAAAAATCATGCGTCAAGCATAGATTATGTAACACTTTCCAACGCTTCCAAAATAATTTACAAATCATGACCGTTTAATAAGCTTGAAGATAACATATAAGTAAACAATTTGGTAAACGCATAACATATTTAAAAACGTAATTTCAGGAATTTTCAACCTATACAATATTCGGAAAAATTTCCGAATACTTTTATTCAGACCTGTATATGATCTATAGATTTGTATATATACTACATAGGATGCTAAATTTTAGTTTAGTTTGGAAACGCGTAGCATAGTTTAAAATTCTCCTTCTGGAGTTTCTGTCAATAAACGGAAATGTGTTCGCGAACTTTTGTGCTGCCCTGTATATGATCTACAGAATTTATACACACCAAGTAATAGGCAAAAAGTGAGTTAAATTTAAAATCGCGTTCAGCAACTTAAAACGCACTTCCAGGAATTATTGTTCACAGACAGTAGATAATTCTTTTGTGTGTCCTTGTAAATGAACGATGAGTGCTATACACACAATATTCTGTAGTAAGCCTCTTGTAATGCACCTTAGTGATATATATAAATTTCTATGCGTTTAAAATAGTGAAACATTATTTAATTAAACCGCAAACGATTGTTCTCCATAGACGTAATGTAACGGAATTCTTTTGACTGTCCCTGTAAAGTAACTATACGTGCTATGTACACCCTATTCCATATTAAGCTCCTTGTAATGCACCTTAGTGATATATATCAATTACAATGTGTTTGAAATTGTGTAACATCATTAAAATAAATCGCAAATGATTTTTCCCCATAGACCGTAATGTAACGGAATTCTTTTGAGTGTCCCTGTAAAAAAAACTATAAGTTATACACACTTCAGTTGAAATAGGGAACATGCTATAGTTGACGACAATAACATATAAAAATTGCAGGGCAATCCGAGCACATTTACGGGAGTTAGAGCATGGACAGACGGCCAGACGGCCATACGGCAGACAAACCGAAGTCATAAACACTTTTCAACTATGTTGGAAAATGTTAAAAATAGCTGAAATGGAACAACCAAACTGCCTTTCGTTTCCCTGCATATTTTGAAGTGCGGTTCGTGGAACACTTAAAAAACCTAGCTAAAGCAGTATGGCACAATCTTCCTTTCATGCAAAAACATTGGGAAAAGATTGTGAACCATCAACCCGACTCATCAAAAACTGAAAAAGCTTCTGCTCGCGAGTTCCTTCGATTATGGATGAAAGATGGTGAGCAACAACGCATGACTTGCCTAATGCTAGATCTGCTGCAGCACTTTGAAAAACTTCAGAAAATTAGACAAAGGTATTTCATTACACTGCCTGACATAGAATTGTCAAAGAAAATTTTTACGAATGCTTTGACTCTTATCGAAGATGGGTGTTACCCTGGTGGATACGAAGAGCAGTTGGTGAACATAAATGAAGGTACTAAGGAATCTGAAATTGACTCGGATGTTGAAGAAAATCCTCGCAGCCGTAAAGTTTGCAACTCATTAGTTTTTACCAAGATATGTTGGTCTGCAGTGAGAAAAGAAACTGTATGGAGTTGCAAAGAATTTGTTTCTCAAAGATTTGAAGAAGATCAAATGAGCATCTCAAACAGGATAGATGTTTTCTTAAAAGCAAGAAGGCCAACAAAGGTTATTAGTGCAGCCCGCCTTGATGTTGAGAACATTTTTGGTAAAGACAAAGTTGCCGATTTTACCGATGATGTGGTTGCTTTATACGCGGCTGAAAAACTGACTCCTCCATCAGATATGACCTCATCAACAGCAAGACTCTATTACTACTTTAAAGCGTCTCAACCCCACTCAGTTTTTAACAAATTGATACAATCATATGTTTCTTTAACACCTCACAGCGCTAGCCCAGAAAGAGCTGTGTCCATACATACAACGCTTAAATCTAACAATCAGTCGGGAATATCAAGAGAAGCCCCCTAAGCACCATATTCAATTTAGTGATAGTATGCTGAATACCAGCTATGTTAAATGTCGTCAAAAATAAAGAAAATACAAAATTCCTACCGGAAATTCTAAAAGAATAATTTTTATTTATGCAATCATGAAAAGTCTGTCATTATATAAAATACAAATTACTACTATAATTTTCTGGTATGAATTCAATGTTTTGAATTTAAAAAGAGGCCAAAGTGACAAACTGGACGTACGCACATCCGTCCTGGCATTACATATGGAGGTGTTCATGACGTACGCAGGTACGTCCTGGTGCTTAAGGGATTAAACTCAAGAATGTTTATTGCTCTTAATGGAATTGGAACAGCTTTTTATGATCCAAGACCTGCTGTTGCAAGGTTCCTAGAGAGCAAAGAAAGAAGGAGAAAGCTTCCAGACAAAGAAGTCTATCAAATACAAGAGTTTGTCAAAAAAAGTCTTTGCAGTTGATAATAACTCGTAAGAAAAAATATAACGATTTTAATTATTATTGTAACATTTTAAAACCATTAGAAAAATTTAATAAATTTTAGCTCATTAAAACATAAAGAACGAATCGATTTCCTTGTTTAATTCCATTATTTTCATAAGAAAGTCCTTTGTATAAAAATTTTAAACTATTGTAAATATTTCTGTAGTATTTTGGAAAATATTTTACAGTTAGAATTTGATTTTTTTTAAACATGAAGAGTAAAATCAATTTTCTTGTTTAGTTCTACTCTTTTCAAAATACATTAATTTTTGAAAGGCTAAAGATGTTTAATCACTTTAATTATTTTTTATTTGGCATTTTGGAAACATGTTATAAAATTTAACAGGGTATTTTTTTTTTATTTAATGTTTTTAAACAGCAAGGTGAAAATCTTTTTGATTAGTTCCACTTTGGGTCTAAAACTATACTTACGGGAAATTAAAAACAAATATTTAATGATTCAGGTCAAATTTGCTTTTCAATTTGAGAATTTATTACATGCTTCAAATACCAAATTGGTAGATGTAATACTTATGTATTACATCTTACTAACTAAGGTTATGTACAAAAGTCAAGTGCAGAAACAGTAAAAGGTAAGCAGCATTTTAACATAATTTTAGTGATAAATTTCATACATAAATTTTTAATTAGGTACAGAAATTTGGTAGGTTGAATATTATGTTTGATCTATATAGATGACTAACATAACAATGGTTAACAATTAGTCTGAACTGTGAATGTAGACTTTCTTTAATGCTACCTAGCTATAAATGAACGGGTTTACCTGATTTAATGAAGACATCATTATTTACTTACCAGGTACAGAAGAAGTAAAATAGACAGAATTATAGAAATCGATATTCTAATTATTTGGTGTTTGCAGTTATTCGGGGGAGGGGGGGGGGCTTAATTTATAGATATTTGTTTGGGACAACAAATCAAACCTATTGTCGCCCAGTGAGAATTCCTTAAAATATGCTCTGCTACATTGTGAACTTCGCTTTGACGGCTATAGCCGCAAGTGTCTGTCAACGTGTTAATCTGTTAGTATACTCAAACTAACATATGAATCTGCATAAAAAATCACTCAGTTTATGCTTTTTATTCTGATAATCCTCATAGTTGCATGAAGTGCAAAACAAAATTCTGCAGGCTGGAGTTAGAATCCGTATACTTAGAGCTTGAGATAGCATAGATTGTATCGAAGAAATTTCGAACTGGTCTTAAAAATACTTTATGAAAATTTTGAGCTATAACAGTACAAACATGGTACTTAATTCATTTTTATATTTATTAATGAATTATTAAAGGATTTAATTTTTAACATCGGGCACCTTTTTGGGGGTACCCCGTATAAAAATTTGACTTTGATCAAAAATACAAAGTTATTTAAAATTTAATTTAAAAATATTAAGAATTAATATTTTCAGAATTGATATAGTTTTCAAATAATTTATCTTTATTATAAAATTTAAAGAAAATTACTTTTTAACCTCGAGCCTTCTCTTTTTGATACCCTAACTTTCTACCAAAAACACAATATTATTTAAAATTTAATTTAAAATATTAAGAATTAATATTTCTAAGAGCTAATATTTTAGAAATTAATATTTTCTGTATTTTTAATTTTTTTTATAGGGTTAATAAATTATTTTCATTTAACTTCAGGTATCGTTTTTTTAGATACCTTATATAAAAATTTAACTTTCTACCAAAATCACAGTGTTTTTTGAAATGTTATTAAACTTTTAAGAATTAATGTTTAGAAAATTTCATAGTTTAAAAATTAATAGTTCAATTAACATTTCAAGAATTAATATTTTCTCGAATTACTTCATCTTTTATTTAATAGAGTGTTAATATATTATTCAAATTTTTAACTTCGGACATCCTTTTTTGAATACCCTGTATAAAGATTTAATTTCAGTACTAAAACACAACGTTTTTTGAAGTTTAATTAAAAAATATGAACAATTATTATTTTTTAAAACCGTTAGAAATTTTCATCATAACTTTAATCAAAGTAACAACCAGTCCTTTTCCTGAGTTACTTGCCTACAAAATGGTAAATCATTGCTACATTTTATTAAATCTTACGAACGGATATTAAGTGATAAATATTGATTTTATTGCTCTGTTTTATAGTAATAAAAGATCTGTGATGAAAATAAACTTTTCTGAAACATTCTTTCTGTTTACCTAACATAACATGTGAAGATCTGTTTCATCGATCGTGACCCGTAATAGTTCAATTAACATTTCAAGAAATAATATTTTCTCCAATTAATTCATCCATTAACTCATCTAATAGAGTGTTAATACATTATTTAATTTTTAACTTCGGACATCCTTTTTGGAATACCCTGTATAAATATTTAACTTCCTACTAAAATATAACGTTTTTTGAAGTTTAATTAAAAAATATGAACAAATATTATTTTTTTAAACCATTAAAAATTTTCATCTTAACTTTAATTAAAGTAACAACTAGTTCTTTTCCTAAGTTACTTCCCAAAAAAATGGTAAATCATTGCTACATTTTATTAAATCTTACGAACGGATATTAAGTTATAAATATTGACATTATTGCTCTGTTTTATAGTAATGAAAGATCTGTAATGAAAAGAAACTTTTCTGAAACATTCTTTCGGATTACCTAACAAAAAATGTGAAGATCTGTTTGATCGATCGTGACCCGTCCATTACTTTTCTTTTTCAATGATAAATTAGCCAATATTTCATCACAGTGTATTTTGCTACAACTTTTGTTGACATCATTTTATTCTTACTTAACAAAATTTTCATAGCAAGAACAGAAGTGCAATTATCTTTAATTAAATAAATATATTTTCAAGATTTAATGTTTATGTGGATACCCTTATGTATTAAAATTATTTGAAGCTTGGTACTTTATATATCATAATTATAGCCTTATATATTGGAATTATTATATACACTTATGTCCTTAATTATTATTAACACTTATACCTTAATTGTAATATACCCTTATTATATGCTTTAATAATTAATATATTATAAATATTATATACTTTCATTATTAGTATATTAAACTTATTATGTACTCTTATACCTTAAATTATTATATACCCTTAATTATTATAAAGCTTATACATTAATTATTATATATACCCTTATTATATGCCTTAATTATTGATATATTAGAGCTATTATATAACCTTTCAACCTTAATTATAATAGCCTTTATACTTTAATTATTATACATCCTTATTATGTACCTTAATTATTAATATATTATAATAATTATATACTCTTATTATATGTCTTAATTATTAATATATTGTTCCTTCCGTTTTGGAAAAGCAATTTGTACCGGAAAGTTCTTGCAGTCAATTATTAGAAATTAGCTGTCGGATTTAATGTCTAATAATTAAATGATAGAATTTTCCTGTACGAAACAACTTTCCCAAACGAAAATAATTTTATGAACAACCTAATATTGTAAATATTATATATTTTAATTATTAATGTATTAGAATTAATATATATACTTATATTTCAATTATTATATATCTTATACTTTTATTATATACTCTTATATCTTAATTATTATATAGCCTTATAACCTTATATATTATAATTATTTCAAGCTGAAAACCCTGTGCTGTTCTTTACTACAATCTTTTTTACCATATTTTTTACAGATACTATTGTATAGCTTTTATCAATATTAACTTTAATGATTCACCGTTATTAAGTTTTATTGTTAGTTGCCTTTAGTTTAACAACAAAATCGACAATGGGATCGCGTGTTTCATTATGTTATCATTCTAAGTCTAGATAATTGAAAATTATTGCTACAATTTATTTAAGCACATAAATGGATTTTCTTACAAGCATTTATACTATTTTTTCGGGTTTTAGTAGCATTAGACCTATAATGAAATGAAACTTCTGTGAAGTAATTCATCTGTTTACATACGATAAAATATGAAGATCAATTGGGTCGATTGTTACCAATTCTTTACTTTTTTCATCAACCTGATAAATTACAAATATTTCACTACAAAGTAATTGGTTACATCATATGCTGTCTTTATTTTTTACTGGGTAAGTACATAACCATATATAACAAATGTTTTAAAATAAATAACCTGTGTGATGTTCATTATTTTAATTTGTGTTACCATTCGAAATTTTATTGATATATTCTATAGCTTTTAATTATAATTATCTTTAATTAGCAATTGAATAAATTACATTTATTTAATTTTTGTTGTTGTTAAATGTTAATTTATAAATAACTAGCAAGCTATGCCCGCTACGCTGGTCAATTTCTCTTAATGAACTTTTAATCAAACAAAATATTGACATTTCATAATTCACTCTTATATTTTGACAGAATAATAAGGCTACTGTAATTTGTGACTCGTGCCAATATACACGTCAGGACACGTCGCCCTTATCATTATCTTTTTACGCATGAAGGTTTCGCTATGGTATTCCATTGTGAAATTTGGTAATTTTTGAAATTCAATATTTGGAAAACGGCATAATCATTAGATTTGAAATTTATATCAAGAAAAATACAATTTTTTACCTTTCAAACACAGTTTGTCTAACAATTTTCTGACAAATACTTTTCGAGCTATTATTTCTTTCAGTAACTTCAAATGTTTCATTTTCCGAGATTAATCTGTAGCAACAATTAGCGAAAAACCCAGTCGTCAGCAACGCATAGCTTTTTATTAAAGAGGCTGTTGGAGCAGGGATTGTCACAATCAATTTGCCACCATCACTTTTGAAATTGGTTCTGTAGTTCCAGAGATTCCACAGAAATTGTAATTTAGAATGTTTTTAGAACGCTTTTCGCTCCTTTTAAATTTCCTTTTTCTTTTTAATTTGTTCTTAGAGAGCATTTACATCTTATAAGTAGCTGCAATGCCAAATTTTAAATTTCTAGCTCCTTCAGTATACAAAAAAAATCGCAATTTTAAAACGTTTTTCGCTCCTGCACCCCCCTCTGGGGTTAATCGCACCTACATAAAATATAGCCTATGTTGGAGCAGAGATTGTCACCATCAATTTGCCACAATCATTTTTGAAATCGGTTCGGTTCCAGAGATAACCCCCTACAAACAAACAAACAAACAAACAAACAAACAATCTTTACTCCTTTATAATATTAGTATAGATTGAAATCGGTTCGGTAGTTCCAGACATTACCCCGTACAAACAAACAAACAAACAATCTTTACTCCTTTATAATATTAGTATAGATTACTTATCTTTTAACTGTTTTTAACAGTGAAATATCTGTAATGAACTGTTTTCTCAACGCAGCATATCAACATCAATTAGATAGATCGTTACCCATCATTATTTTTCTATTCTACTCTCACAAATTAGCTTATATTTCATCACAACGTTTTCGCTATAACTAATTTTGTCAGCATTTTATTCTTGCTCAACACAATTTCCTTTGAAAGAAATAAAGTGCCCTTCTCTTTAATTAAATATTTCTTTCTTGATGTATTACTTGAGGACATCAGAAAGAACTGTAATGACGAAAAACTGATTGAAGTTTGATCATGGTATACGAAGTCTGTAATTAATTAAGACTGTTATTTATTTTTGAATTTATTTATTTATGTTTTATAAAAGTAAACAATATTTGTTAAATTGCGGAAAACAATAAGAGAAGTTTTAACATTGTACGACAACATTAACCTTGCAAAACTAGTTTTGCTAACATTTTTAAGTCCAGGTTCCATATTTTTGAGTCGCCATTTCCTTCGTTATACTACGTATTAGTGTCTCTTGGTTATACCTGAAAAACTTACAAAACAAATATCAAGTTACCATAAAAAATATGATCAATTTTCATGGATCTACAAATTTTTATAAATACAGTAGAACCTCAATTATCCGACCCCCGTTTAACCGAAACTCTCCGTAAACCGACGTCGGTTTCCTGACTTTCTTTTTCATCGGTTTTTTTTCAACATTCCTTGTATATGAAAGCGGTTGTTTCTGAATTAAGAGTACAGTTAATATTTTGTCCCTTTTCTTAGAACTCCTTTGAAATTAGCTAAAGCTCCCGCAAGTTGCGATTCCGGTATAAGTGTACTCTTTACCCTCACCCCTGAGTACACGCCTTTGTTTTGAACAAAAACATTCCCCATTTCGAAATTCGGAAGGCCTTATTACTAAGTGCCACAATATTCGAATCTTATGGCACCCTCTGATTGTAAGCAAGTGCAGGGAACATTACCCCTTTTGTCATCTTTTCAGGAACAGAAATTTTCACAGCTACAGAATTTCAAAAGGGGGAGGAGAAATCAATGTCATATTTAAACTACGCACTCGCTTACTATTCGTTTATGATTTGCACGTCTACCCTTCGTAGACGATTCTACTCCGGTTCTACTCTAAGTTTTTTGTCTCAAAATAAATTTATTTTGATATATAATTTGAATTTAGATATTTATTTAGCAGTTTAAATAGTCATAATAGCAGTTCGATGAAAATGTTATATATTACACTAGATAATTATTGATAAAATTTCGATTTTCCGATGTATGTTAGGTCCCAATTACGTCGGATAATCGAGGTTTTACTGTATTGGATTGTCCGGAAAATTCGTGTCGTTTGTGAAAATTAATTTGTACCGGAAAATTATGCCTGTTAATTATTAGAGATTAGCTGCCAGAATTAATGTCTAATAATCAAATGATAGAATTTTCCGGTACGAATAAATTTTTCCAAACAGCACGAATTTTCCGGACAACCCAATATACAGGGTGGTCATACCTGATTACAATAATTTATTCCAGAAAAACTAATATAATTAGGCATATGCTTGTTTAAATATATTGTAAAGACATTTATGAAGTTTTTAATGCAAGTACTTACGTCGGTAAATTTCGATGTGAGCACCCATGGTAGCTCGAAGAATGTAAAAGCGGTATTCCATTTCTCGACACATATTGACCAACATTTGGGCTGTCACACTAGACACAGCATCTGTGATCCTAACCTTGAGTGTATACCCCCTGAATATTCAGAAAAATGAAAAACTTAGTAATTTAATTTATTACAGTTTGTCAGGTAAACGATTTTTCTGTAAACTATGTTCAGTTTACTTTTCAATGGGACATTGGACTGACCAAGCCGGATGTCTAGAGGATCATCCCTCCAAAAGAAAACTAGTCGTTGGAGGCCACCGTAATACTTACCCATCATGGATATGCATAATGTAAAATATTAAAATAAAAAATGTGTAAACTACTTATGAAATGCATTGTAATTCGAATAAAATCGTGGCTTGTTGACGTCATAAACTTTAGAGGCTCGATTACTGAATTGCTTAAAAGAAACATCCTTATAACTCCAAAAACAATATTCCTATTAACTAGCGGTTTATTGCATCTGATTAAGTATCTCATTTTCAATTAAAATATATCTTTGAATTGAAATTTGGACGAAATACAGGGTCATGAAAAATCGAAGAGTGTGGAATATATGATTACAAATATCTCGACAACTCATGATCCGATCGACTTCATGCTTTATGCAAAATTTCTGTTTTTTTATTTTCTTTTATATTCACTCCTTAAAATAAACAGTTTCAAAAATTTTTATATACCTTTTATCAGAACGAATATTTCGAGAGTCCGAAAAAAATAGTTTCGGATAATCGAGGTTACTGAAATTCAATAAGCTTCTTCCCATTATTACATAGTAAGTACATACGAAATTTCAAGTGTCTATCTCAATTTTTTCGGGAGATAGAGCGTTTACAGACACACAGACACAGACAGACAGACATACAGACACACAGACGGACGGCAATTTTTTTTTCTTTTTAAAAATATGTTTTTCGGAATCTCCAGTGTCTGAAACGCGTAAATACGTCAAAACAAATTTTTCGATTTTCAAAACGATTACAAGACTTACCCTATTCTACGTATGATGGGTAAGTAAAACTGAAGAACATGACTTTTCCATAATACAAATTTTATAGTATTACATTCAATGGTTATTTCGTAATATTTTTTTGTAATCAGCGAAAGACTTTATGACTACCCTGTATATATGTATATATATATATATATATATATATATATATATATATATATACAAGATGTCACAAAAACATTGACCTCGGCTTCAGTTCCTTAAATTTTGATCATAGACATATATTATAAATTATCAAGTTACGTAAACAAAGTTTCAGAATTGTAGAATATCGATTAAAATTTTCAGAGGATTAAATTTATATAAATACAAAATTTAAAGTTTTATACGGTCCTCGTACAAAATATTTCCCAGTGAGTAAAATATGCCTTATACACTAATAAGGTCATCTACAAAATTTCAGCATTTTATCATAAAAAGTCGCACAGATATTTTTAGGCAAAGTTGGGGAAGGGGTTAATCATAAATTAAAATATAAATGTTTACAGCTACAGTGCAGATGACACGACGCAGAAATGCGTCATAAGCAAATTAAATGTGGCTCTTATCTTTAGTTTTATTTACAAATTTACAAAATTATGCTTCCTGAAAAATACCTTAAAAGTTTTATATTATGAATTGCAGAATAAAACATGGAAATGTCACAGTCAATGAACATTAAAACAGCTTTGAATGGATTAAAATCATTTTGAACAAACTTAGTAATTTTTGTATATAGTTATCATTTCTACACAGTTTACAAATACTTTCGTACCAATAAATAGCACAAATTTTATTTATTTATGTAATCATTGTTTTCTTTCGTAATTTGTGTACGACCCCTCAAACGTGATCATCGACATGATTTTTCCCCTTTGCGAACTCATATTCAGGCATCGCAAGGTGGTTTAAGTAAGCATTTATGTATTTTCATACCTCCGACTTTTTATAATAAAGTGCTGATATATTGTACATATATGTGTATGGACACATTTTATTCATTGTGACATTTTTTGTCCGTTGATCGTGTAAAAATTTAAATTTTGTATTTCACCCAATTTAATCACGTGAAAATTTTAATCGATTTCATAAAATTGTGTATCGTTTTTACGTAACGTTGTAATTTATAATATACTAGATGACCCGCCCGGCGTTGCTCGGGCCCTGGATAATAGAATTAAACAAACCTAAATTTTGTATGATTTTATGCCTTTAACCCGATTTTGTATAATATTATTTATTTAAAAGTGCTTTGCACGGCGACTTAAAATCCTTTATTTCCACTTTCGCCGATACGGGCGCTTTCTGATAAAAACGAACCTCCGACACGTGTTCCCGCTGTCTGCAGCACCGTATAGTAGGCATGCAGCGCACGCGCTGCAAACTCTTTTAGTTCCACCTTCAACCACCAGGGGGCGCACCCTGTTCCAAAGAAACCACCTTCCGAACGAAACTCCAAATCATGTCCCCGCTGCCTCCGGCACCGTATAGCAAGCGTGCTCCACACACGCTCAAAATCCTTTAGTTCTGCTTTTCACCGCAAAGAGGCGCAATTAGTTCCATACGAACATCCAACACGGGTACCCGTTGTATGAAGGGAGTTGAATGAACCAATTCCCGTCGAAATCCGGCCCATAGAACTCTAGAATAGTTCGCCCACTGGCGGTGGAAGGCGGAACTAAAATCTATAACACGAACGAAAACCAAGTCGAATCATCCAAAGTTCGTTGTGGTCGTGCCCATAGAATCAGAGATGCACAGTTACATAAAGAAACTTGTAGGATTGCCCGCCAGGGAGCACTTGGTCAAGTGCTCAAGTACAATTCATTTACTTTGATTGTTGCTATCTACTTAATAGGTATATATGGGTTGTGTACTTTTATTAGGAACATAAATTTAATTTTTACGAAAATCGTTATTTGAAATTTCCTGTATTCTTTATACATAACATTTATAACACGCTACGTTAGAAGCTAAAAATATTAATTTCTTAAGTGGAATTTGTTTTGTGCAAATCAGAGCAAGGCGTTAACTCCCCTCCCTCCCCATACCCGCAAATATAACGAATAATTTGTTCAAGAAAACCACCTTCACCTACATTAACGCGATCATTAAAAAAATAATTACATTTTTCTGATAATTAGAACATAACGAAGACGCTACGCTAAAATAGCCGGCAGCTGACACCCCTTCCAATCCTCAACTTCAAATCTATATCTTAATTAGTTATCTAAATTTTTGTTCATTAGTAAACATTGGCAATTATTTCATTTCATTTTCGCAAACTAAATGGAGGGATCGGCCAGAGAAATAGATCTCTTTGTAGTTCAGTTTTTAATGAAAGCAGATCCCTGTCTGAAACTTTCTTGGAGTTTTTTCACTGGCGCCGTCTGTTTTTTTGCATAAATTAAGAAAAATTACCGGCCGAATTTTTCAAAAATCGTATAGTCGGATGCAGAATTTTTTTTTACATATGCTCAGAAATTTTCAAATAGATATCTTAATTAGTTTTCTAAAAATTCGCCAATTAGTAAAATAATTTCGAATTCGTTCATTTCCGCTGGCAAATCAACAACAGCAATTCTTTTTTTTAGCCATTTTGATTTAAAAGATGGCATTTTCGATGCGATGTTTAATGATATTCTAATTAATATCTTGAGTAATTATCAAAATATTAAAATTCTGAAACTCAGGTGCACATGGTCAGACCTAGGACAATCCACACCTAAATTTTCAGACTTCTAGCTGGGCTAGATTTTGCTAGCCATCGCAGACACACAAACACACACACAGAGCGAAACTTTCTTTTATTAATATAGATACCTATGATAAGTATTTAAGGAAAAAGAGCCGAGGTCAATGTTTTGGGATATCCTGTATATATATATTTACTTTTTTGTTTTGGATATAAACGAGAAACAATGCAATAAGAAGTATAAAGAAGAAATGACGACAAAAAAATAGGAAACTTTGATGTCAAAATCAGTGGTGTTCGTCGTAAAAAAAAAAAAAAAAAAAAAAAAAAAAAAAAAAGAAAGAAAGAAAGAAAGAAAGAAAAAAAAAGACAGAGGGTATAGGCTGTAAAATATACTCTATATCTTTGTGAAAAAAAACACAGGGTATACAGAGTTTCTTAAAAAAATCCAGAAGGTATACGGCATATACTACCGTATACCTGGGGTGATTGTGCTCCGGTATTTTGTACATCACTAAATTTATATAGGAATATTTTTCTTTTTTAATCGATGGATTCTGTGAGGACATACTAAGAATATTGCTAACTAAATTTAGTGGTGTACAAAATACCGTAACGCAATCACCCCAGCGTATACATTCTAGTCAAAATCATGGAAAATCTAGTTTTGCAATATTAATTTTGTCGTACAATATTAAAACTTCTGTTAGAGTTTTTTATAATTTAATAAATATATGTATTTTTTATTTCTATAAAATATAGATAAATAAATGCAACAAGAAGTAAAAGTCTAAACAGCCTTCTCAGTTACATACTCAGTTACTAGTCAGGATGATTACAGCCTTTCTCATACAATTTAATTACACCCTTCCATGCGTCCATTTACGCCATTTCAAGCCTTTTTGATCCCTTTAAGTAGATGTCCTTATATGATAAAGCCTCTTTGCTTTATTTTTTTTATTTTTTACCATTCGCATATTTATTGATACATTTTACAGTTTTTAATAAAAAATTAAGTAAAATTTGTTCACATTTAATAAGTTTAAGCCTGTAATTGGATTTAGTTTCGATGACAATGCCAGTGAAGGAATAGCGTATTTCGTTTAGTTACTGGGCTAAGTAACTGAAAGTTATTGCTACATTTTATTTAATCATTATTTCATAATAGTAATTATCACATTTTCATACCGGTCAATCTCATAATAATCTTCTGTTAAATGCGGATTTTATGTTGTTCTTATATCATGATCGTAATTTATCGGAGATACTTGAAGTAACTCGGAATTAACATGTTACCATAAGCTGTAAAAATTAAAAATAAATAGCAGAGACATTTTGAAGAACGAGTAGATACTGAATATGGAAAAGTTCTTCCAGGTTCAAATAGTGCATAAGTACATCAGCCAGTCTCAATTAGGTACAGCTGCCTGGGGCAAGAATACCCGGTACTCCATGCGTATACTTATTGTTGTTTTACATAGCCAGTTTCAATTAGGTACAGCTTCCTGGGGCAAGAATACCCGGTACTCCATACGTATACTTATTGTTGTTTTACATGTTTATCAGTTGATGATCAGAGAGATAGTTAGTTGTTTCCCATGTCATGATATAAACTCAAATGATTTTTAAATCTCGCCAAAGGGTTACAGTATTGGCGATTTTCTTTCGAACAGAGTATAAAGACAATTAAAATTTTATAGAACAGACCCATTTTTGGCATAAATCATCTTAACGAATTTCTACAAGGGAAGCCAATATGTATGGGAAGTTCAAATGGCATAAATGGGGCTCGCGAGAGAAAATTGCATCTTTCAACGCGCGACTTGATAAAATTGTTACGGCTTTGATATGTACGTTGGATATTTTTGGAACAGATTTTTCAGCAGCGAATGAGATACATTGTAATTTAAAAGGATGTTTAGATAAAATGTTGTTAGCAGTAGATTCGAGTCCGAACTTTGTGAGACCAAATAAGGAAATGGCAGATGGACTCTTATGCAAATCGTTGCAGAGTACATGTAGCGATTTTCATATACCTTATGGACATCTTTAATGTAAATTATTATCGAAAAACTTAGCAGAATAAATAGAATGAAATCTGTTACACTGAATTTAACAAAGAGGGTGAATAATGACTAAATGCCTTAAAAGACGGGGAAGGGGATAATGAATAAAGTTATATTATTTTGAGAAAATTGCGTATTGCGATAACGGAATGAGAAAAATTTGGAAAATGTAATTAAATAAGAGGGGAATAATTACTGAAATAAATTAATATATGATGCGACATTATAGCGGATTAATCTGATCCCGGTTAAACACATTTCGGACCAGATTTTTTTTAAAGAAATGAATTGAAATGAATTCCACGTAAAACCATTATTCATCAAATAAATCTTCTGATTAAACCGCATTTTACGGAAGAATATTTGGCGGTTAGCAAATACGCATTTTGCAATTTTAATTAAAAGTTCATATAGGAAAATAAGAAGAAAAGTCAATTTCCAAAGTGAATAAAAAAATACTTAAAAAATATATTATTATTATACTGTTATTGATTTCCTTTTCGATTTTTTTTCACTTCTCCATATTTCATGAAAAATGAAGTACTCTTATTTCTCACATAACTAATGTTTTTTTTTCCCTATACTTACGAATTCATGAATAATGCATATGAAAATATCGTATTTATTGTATTATCGATAACTGAGAAAAAATTATCTGCAGAGTCAATTACATTTTTTTTTTCCAAAGAGCCATAGTTATTGTGTTATAAGCGTTACTATTGATTACACGTCGTAAAAGTATATTACCTACTTTAATATATGTTAATGTTTTTTTTTTTTTTTTTTTTTTTTTTTTTTTTTTTTTTTATCATCCTCAATTTTTTTCTATGAAATTTACAATCAAGTATTGAATATAGTAAATATTTTCATTAAAACGGTTCTTTAAAAAATATATTTTTTCCTGTTCAACAACGCGGAGCTTGCGGACGCATTTTATAAAGCATGATACTTGCAGGCATGATTATTGAAATGATTTGTAAATCGAGCTTTTTTATTAATTTATTTTTCGGTACATGGATTAGATCTTGAGTTATAAGCAGTTGATGTCTCAGGCCTTTCTTTTCATTTCCTGAGCATTCGCGTTTGGAAATTTGGTTCAAAACGCGAATTTTGAAATTGTTTTCTGATTAATCGTCTGCGATTAACAAAAAAAAAAAAAAAAAAAAAAAAAAAAAAAAAAAAAAAACACAGATCGATTACACAGTGTCTTAATAAGAGTTAATAAGAGCCAATCGGATATGTTTGCAAACAAAAATGATTAAAAAATGAATCAGTTTAGATTTCGGAAACCGTAAATTTTAGTGATAAATTTTGCAAATACCTAAAATGGACCGACTGATTTTTTTTTTTTTCATCTACTATATATATAAAACACAAACGGAAATTTCGTTCCGTTCCTTTATAACTCAAGTTCTGCCGAATGGATTTTGATGGAACTTACACTGTTCGAGAGATAATTTTTCAGGGAAGGTTTTAGTATATAACACAACGTTCTACGTACATTAGTTATAGAATTATGATAGAAAGTTCTGTTATTTTGGCCGAAAAGGTTACCATTGCTAATTTTTTGGCGATCTTTACTGTTGCAGAAAGAAATAAAAAAGCTATACATGTTGAAAAATAAAAGAAAAACTGTTACTAATTTTATTTTATTTTTAAACAGAAAAAGAAAGAAAAAAAAGTTTTGATGAGAGAATATTATAAAACGAAAATATTTAATTTAAACATGATTGGAAATGTTCGTAATGCTTAAAAAATTATTCAAGGGACAAGATTTCTATATTGAAACAATATTTGGCGATGTATCTTTTGTTTTTGGCGATTTTGATTTTACTTTTGACCCCAAACAATTTGATTTTAAGCCAAAAGGTGTTTTTGTTTTTGGTTGTTGCAGACATAATTAAAATGGCTATACATCTGGAAAAATAAAATAAAATAAAAAACTGTTAATAATTTTATTTAAAAAAAAGAAAGAAAAGAAAAGAAAAAGAAAAACAGTTTAGATGAGAGATTTTAAGCCAAAGGGTGTTTTTCTTAAGTGTACGACTGAATTTTTGCAGTATTTTTTTTTTTTGGTACTTTTCGGTTAGCCGGGTACCATTAATATGTATACATGTTTATATATACACATATATCTACACAAATACATGTATATACATACATATATATATATATACACTTATATGTATGAATATATACATATATATATATACACTCTAAAAAAAATCCGTGGAAATACAAGAGATTTTCCGTAAAATTTTACGGAGAAGTTTCATTTTTCCAAAATTTCAGTACAATTTCGGTAAATGACATTATTTCCGTTGATTTCATTCCGTAAATATGCAGAAAGTTTTCCGTAAATTTAATGATTTTTTCCGTATTTCTTCCAAAACAGTGCAATTTCCGTAAATGACGTTTAAAAGTTGAATACAGAATTCGCCTTTTTTGAAATGCTAATTAAGATTGTTGTATTTACTAGAGTTCTTCTAGGATACAGGCCTGGCCCGGCTCGACCCGCTGGCCCATTCTAACCAAGGCCACGTCAATTTATTGTGAAAATAATAGTAATATTTATATTTTTTAATGAAATATTTAGAAACTTATTTTATTTTTCTAAATTACAGATTTTTTTTTTTAATCTACTTATTTTTTTTCTTGATAGTATTTCAAAATTATGATTTTTTTTCACTATTTTTTTTTTAAATTTATCTTTTTTAATGTGAGGCAATATTGTGTTGTTTAGGTTTCATAACATAATATCTCTGCAAATTATAGCTATGCAAATTTGTATTAAACTAAATTAATTTGGCTTATAAATTTATGAATTACGCTAAAATTTATTATTTTATAAATTATAATTTTACAAAGTTTACAATTTTTCAATAAATTTATAAAATTAGTTAATACTTTTATAAAAATCTTTACTTTTATAAAAATCAAGTTTTTAATTTTATAACGTTTTTAATTTATTTCGTTAATTCATATTTTTATAAATTAAACTAATTTAATTTAAATTAAATCAGTTAGTCCATATTTAAACTTACCTATCCCAAAATCATTAATTTCAAATTTCTCTCTCTCTCTCTCTCTTTATATATATATATATATATATATATATATATATATATATTTAACTATTCAGTTTAGCAGAACCGTACGCAAAAGCTCTCAGCATAGATGAAATATAATAATTTAATTTATTATAAAATTGTTTGTTTGCATAAGTTTTTTTAAATAACAGATTTTAAAAAAAAATTAATAGCATGTAATAAACAATTCTGATTAATATAATTGTTCTTTTCATTGGAATTGAAAATTAGATAATCAGGCAAATAATTTAAAAAAAGTATATGTTCGAAAAAAGAAAACGTTGGTACCAATGTTGAATTCAGGGGGTGGTCCGGAGGGGACATTATCCGAACATTGAACCCCCCCCCCCGGAAGATTTGAGATTTTATTCTTTTAATGGGTCAGAAAGTGCAATCCCCCCCCCCCCGGAACTCTATAATGTCCCGTCCGGAGCCACAATAATCTCTCCCGAAGAAAAATGTCTGAATTTTACACTGGTTTGGACTGTTAAAAAAAGAAGCAATTATTCCTCTTAATGCAATGTTTTATGCATATAATGCATAATTAATTAAAATTTATCTGTTATAAAGCACCAAATAATACAGCAAATTATTGAAAATTATGAAAAGAAAATACATTAAAAACATTGGAAAAATCCACCTGCAGATAAAACCTCAAGTTCTTGCATCATAAAAAGTGATTCAAATAAGTAGCAGCATTTGAGCAATCACCGCAACCGGTCATAGCGCGGTGGTTTAAGTCATCAGTTTAGTACACGGGACATTGCGGGTTCGATACCCGCTCGCAGCAGGGTTTCGTTAATTTCTATAAACTCACTCAGGAATGAAAAAAATAAGCTGAAATGTATCTGTCCGTTATAATGTTGTTCTCGCGAAGCGGCTTTTTTTTTTTTTTAGTCCTATAAATGTTATTTTAACGACATAAAAATTTCTAAAAAATACGGAAGATATCTGTTATAAAACGGAAATTTAAAAACGGATATTTCAGAATTCACGGAAAATTTCCTGGAATTTACGGGATTTTTTTTTCCGTTAAAATACGGAAATAGTACTGGCGTCTCGATTGCCAGTACAATTTCCGTTTTTTTCAGGAATTTTTTTTACAGTGTATATATATATATATATATATATATATATATATATATATATATATATATATACAGGGTGTCCCAAAAAGGAGTACCTATTTTTAAAAATGAATAAGAAACAAACGAATAGAGTTATTTAAAAAATTCTTGCAGGAAACGGATGTGTGAAGTCTGGAATTTTGTTTATAACACTTTATTATGATAGTTCAAAATCTGACCGATAGATGGCGCTACAGCACCGAAAAATACCCGAAATTAACCGGCAAGGGTATGAATTGGCCAACTTACTCACCAGATTTAAATCCGTGTGATTTTTTTCTTTAGGGCCATCTGAAGGATATAGTTTACTGCCAAAATTCCACTTCGCTAGCTGAGCTCCAGCGATTAACCGCTCAAGAGTGTACAGCCATTTCCGTACAGATGTTGCAGAAGGTGTGTGTTAATTTCATTCTAAGACTCCGACATGTTATTGTGATGAATGGAGGACATATTGAAAATATTGTCATTTAATTTTCAACTATTGCTGATGAATGCGGTAGCCACAGCGCCATCTGTCGGTAAGAATTTGAACTAACATAATAAAATACTCTAAATAAAATTCCAGACTTCACATATCCGTTTCCTGCAAGAATTCTTTTAATAACTCTATTCGTTTGTTTCTTATTCATTTTTAAAAATGGGTACTCCTTTTTGGGACACCCTGTATATGCCTATATCACTGGCGCCCGGCTAACCGAAAAGTACCATTTTTGTAATTCAAATGCAAACTATATAAATGGCAATATACTTCTATTTACTTCTACGTATATGAAATTTCGTTCCGGCTGCTTATAACTCGATTTATGCTGAATGGATTTTCGTAGAGCTTGAACTGTAAGATAATGTTTCAGGGAAGGTTTTATTGTATAACATATCGTTCTACGTAGCTTAGTTTATTAGATTTATTAGCTTAGATTTATTCTGGGAAGTTCTATAATCAGATCAATCCGAATATGAAATATTAGCCTTTTTAAAAGATTTTGCCTATGGATTTCGATGGAACCTACACTGTTAGATAATTTTTTAGGGAAAGTTTTATAATATAACATATCATTCTACGTTGCGTAGTTCTAGAATTATAGGGGGAAATTCGAAAATCGGGTGACCATTTCTTTAATCAAATATTAGCCTTTTCAATATTTGATTCCGATTATGAAAGATTGGCCTTCTGAAAAAGTTCTACTGGACGGATTTTGATGAGAATTGTATTGTTAATTAGATGCTATTTCAGGAATGGTTTTAATGTACTACATATTGTTCTACGTTGCTTAGTCAAACAGTTATGTGTGAAGGTTATATAGTCAGGTGAACCCGATTCCGAAAGATTAGCCTTTTTGAAAGTTTTACTGGGCGTATTTTTTGCGACTTGCATTGTTAAGTAGATAATTTTTAAGGATGGTTTTAGTATATTTTATATCGTTCTGTTAGTTTTAGAATTATGTGGAAAAGTTCTATAATCAGATGAACCCGATTATCAAAGATTAGCCTTTATAAAAACTTCTACTGAATGGATTTTGTTAGTAAATTTGTTTGCATTGTTAGTTCGACAATTTTTAGTGATGGTTTTAGTATATTGCATATAGTTTTATCAGTCATTCAAACCCTAACTGTAAATGACCAAATAAAAGAGTTGGTCCTTAACAACTAAAAATTTGATTGCACATTAGAAAATATAATAGGGCAATCACGTCATTTTTCAGTAATGTGGAAGGATAATCCAGGTAAATATACAGATTTCTATTAAATACAAAGTCAAATTAAACGATATTTACAGTGGAACTCCAAATATACGTTACCTGAGTTGTACATTTCCCTCAGTTATACGTTTCAACTCAGCAGACCCGGCTGTTTGCCATTAAAAATTAGCTGAGTTAATACGTTTCGCATTATAATTATACATTTCCCTCAGTTATACGTTACATTTTTGCATCCCTGGCCGAAATTTTGTCTTATTTTTGCATTTTGTAACCGGAAACACTGAAGCCGCGTCGGATGAGTTTTATTTGAAAGATCTTATTCAAACTTCGGAGCTGCTCTGAGAGCTTTTGATGTAGTGAAGCTGTTCGTCAGTAGTAAAAACAGTAACGGTAAGGCGGCTGCATTATTAACAGAAATTCAAAGTTTGCTGTTCACTGTCGGCACTGCTGAAAAGAAACAATCGAATAGATTAATTCTACAAGATTCAGTAAACTACTGACAAGTCTTTTGATAAATGATTTACATGCCAAGGCGATTCCAATCATTTATTTTAAGTACTCTATGTATGTGTATTGAAAATATTTTTAAAAAAGCTTTTATGTTAAAATAACTTCATGTATACCTTTCTTATGTACTTTTTGTCTACCCTGTTCCATTTCCGAAACTGTATATCATGGGTGCAGTAATATTTAGGAAACTTCCGTTTTCGATATAAAAGGTAACTGGAACTCCTCATCAGAACAAAGTTTTTAGGCTAAATTTAAAAAAGGGTTGCGGTTGACCATTAATTGAGTTGTACGTTTTACTGAGTCATACGTTTTGTTTTCCGGTCTCGAGCAAAACGTATAACTGGAGTTCCACTGTATTTAGTTTGATTCAAGGTTCATTTGTAGAAACCGACCAGCGCAGCGGTCGTAGCTTGCTAGTTTTAAAATAAAAGAAAAAGAGATAAAGAAAAATAAGACTGGCAGCTATGCAATATATATATATATATATATATATAATTATAACTGTTTTTTATAACAATTACTAAGAAGAAGATGCATATTTTGCATATTTAAGCGCGCGACTTTGATATGTACGTTGGATATTTTTGGAACAGATTTTTCAGCAGCGAATGAGATACATTGTAATTTAAAAGGATGTTTAGATAAAATGTTGTTAGCAGTAGATTCGAGTCCGAACTTTGTGAGACCAAATAAGGAAATGGCAAATGGACTCTTATGCAAATCGTTGCAGAGTACATGTAGCGGTATACATTTTATATGCGCCAAATAGTTGTTTGCGATAACCACACATGAATACATATAAAAAGTTTTAAAAAATGCAATAAATAAGTACAATAAAACAAATAAATAAATACAATTAATTAGTTAACTAAACGAACTCATGTTCTATGGAAAAATATTTACTTTTTCTGCGAAAGAAAAATATTGCAAAAGGCAAACATTAAAGTTAAAATTTGTATTTTTGAAGGAAAAAGTGCTTGTTTTTGCGCTATTTGTTCTGTATTTTATTCATTTGTATAATCTTATGTTTAAAATGTTAAACATTTTTTCAATAAAAAGAGATTTTAGGAAATACATATTTAAACCAGTGGCGTAGCCAGGATGAGGGTCAGCAGCCCTGAATAGTACTATTTTAAAGTAATATTTTTCGCCGTATATAAATGGAGAAATTTCTGCGATTAAACAAGTTGAAAACAACTTTGCGAAATTAATTGTATTCTGAGCATCTGGAATCCCCCATCTTGGCTACAACATTGATTAATGCGTGTTAATAATTTTCATTAGCAATAACTTTTTAACTATTTTTTTAACTACAATTACACCAGTTGACATTTAGATAGTTTCTTTTTCTATTTAAAAAAAAATCTACGGTTTGTTTGTTTATTTGACGTAAAAGGACAAACGCAGGGATGAAAAATATTTGGAGTGTCACGTACACCAACGTACACAGTTTTTATTTTTATTTTAAGATTTTAAATATAAATACAGCACAAATATTTTGGCAATGATGCTTCACACTCCCACACTGTTATTTTACATATATCAATTAAAAAAGAGAAAAAAAGTTACCAAACTGTGGGGACTTTTTTCCTTTAACGGTAACCTGGCTATTATGTTTGTATTCAGTTATTGGTGTTGAAATTTGGCGTGCTTGGAAGCGCACCAATAGAAAAGTCGCCAAACATTGGTGTGTCCGTGAAACACACCTGTTCCAATAGTTTAGCGCTATTTTAGAAACAATGCTATCGTTTTCTATTACAGAGAAAATACAATTTTATTTACGATAAGAGCACTCATTTTATGTATAACGTGGAGAAGCTGATCATGATCACACAGTAGCTATTCGTTTGATTAAAGATATTGTTACCGAAAATAATTACATTTTCTGATTACGACACATTCCCTAATTGTAATGCATATGTTAAGTTAACACATTTAGACAATTGCGCCATGAAATATTTTAAGTAACAATATATTCTAAAAAAAAAATTGCTAATTGGTACACAAAACAAGAACCTTTATATTTATATGTACTTGTACGAATAAATATGATGATAAAAACAAAATATCTACTTTTCGACCTGTTTCTGCAGTCCCGCTCAGGATAAAATATGATTTTTAATTGATGTATTGATGTTGACTTTTATATCAATTCAATTTTATCCTGAGCACGACTGCAGAAGCAATTCGAAACGTAGATATTGCGTTTCTATCATCATATTTATTTGTACAAGTACATATAAATATAAAGGTTCTTGTTTTGTGTACCATTCAGCAATTTTATGTGTTTTTATGAATACATTCTTAATTATAGTATATTTTAAGTTTTCAGTTTAATCAGAGTTTTCTAAATTACGAGTTAAGCCACACGCAATTACCTTTGTAAATAATCCATTTTTACTTGTATGTGCCGGTGCGTGAGAGCCAGTGTTTGGTATCTGAGAATTCTCTTGTGAAAATTCTAAAAGAACGTTTCCAGCATACTTTCTCATATCGGAGTTACTTTGAAATAGTGGCAATCCCGAACTTCTTTTGTGAACTAAAGAAACTTTTAGACTTATAATTGATAGCATTGACAACCAAGGATGAGGCGGCTTACTTTGTTGGTGGCCTGTCTTGGTGAGAAAAGAATCTCCGTGAGAAACCAAAGTGCAACTACTTTATATCCCTTCTTTAGAAAGTAACCAATTACGCACTCATTTGAAGGTGATGTCATGATCCCACTCTACAAGTGGCCCCGATAAGCCCCTCCTAGGACCAAATCTTCTTCCACTGTGAAAACCATGAGCGAGAGAATTTGAATTCAGAGTTGAGATCGAAAAAGAGACAGAGAGGTGTCAGACTTCTGCTGAGAATACAGGGTACGCCAAGTACCCCGGTGACTGCGAGAGATACGTGGAGAGGTGACCAGACCTCTATTCTACAATACAGGATTTGATAGACCTATGTTCGAAATAAAGAGTGCTCCAAGTACCAGTGTGACTGCATGAAAATCTGGTCGCAAGAAGCTCTGTGTGAACAAAGAAACCTTATTGAGATGTAACCTTATGTTCTGGATAAAATCCTACTGGGCAAATCTGACTGTCAAATATAGTGAACTCTGCGGACATTCATGTCTAATCTGCCTTAATTTAAAATGTGTGATCAGCATCTAGACGAACTCACAAGACTTATTCAAATATTTTAAATCGTAATGCCAAAATTTTTAATCTATAAAGAAAGTCTTTGCTTATACAATAAAGTGATATTTCAAATGTAAAGAATTATTTTCAAAGCGTAGTCCTTCAGCTACCAAATCAAAACTTCTCGGATTATCTTTGAAAAGGCGTTACACCTTTGATTTCAGTTTCAATGAAACGAATGACTTTATTTAAAATTTAACATTCTTTTATTTTAATTACATCATAATGTTATATATATATTTAAATTATGTACTATTTTGCATGCCTTCCCATCGCATGGAAAGGTGTCCCGAAAATGGAAAAGGGACTAATATTTCGATCATGGAAAAAGTATGACGAAAAAAACAAAAAATCAAATTGAAAGCATAAAAATACACCTCAAGTGCAGATTTTATTTATGCACTTGCGGATAACAAAAAATAACTTTTTAACCCTTTCCGGCGCGGAGTAAATCTGTTTGTAAAATGATTAAATAATGGACTGACACCAGAACTTACAAACGAATTCATTAGAAAATATAAACTTGCTTATTTTCAGGCACTTAATAAAAGGAAAATTTTAATTAAATATTCTTGGTGCCGTTTGTCAGTTTTTGAATTAAAATTAGGTGTCCTTTTTTGTGGACACCGCCCGTTAAAGGGTTAAAGATATGCTTAAAACAAGATATCCAACTTTGTCTTTTTTTTTAAATGCAGGAATACCAGGATCATACCAGGAATTCTGAATAGTACTTTTTTCTTTATTTAATTTCAGACATTTCGTGATTACCGAAAGTAAAAATTCTTTTTTCGGATATTCCGGTATCAAAACGATATTTCTGAATTAGAAAAGGCCAAACTGGCAACCCTTACTTAAACGCATTTATTTTCCCTAGCTGTTATGCCACATTACAAGCCTGTCAAAACAAGTAGATATTCTGTATTTCTTTTTCCTGAGTTATTTCGTAAAACAACTCATCGGCTGGACGATTGATGTAGTCGAAGCTTCTGAAAGAATTTAGCAAAACGAATGAAAAAAACAACTTTTTCTACATATTAAAGTTACCGTAATAACTTTCCGGTGGTTAATTTATTTTTCAAACATTTCAAAGGTACACGTCCAAACAAAGAATTATTAGAAAATATTCTAAAATTCCATACGAAAAACATATGAACTATGTATTATTAAATACTGATTATTTCATATTAATAATCATTCAATAAATATAAAAAAGAAATTATTTTCAACACTCTTAACCTTCTCACTGCTGTGAACTGATATATCCGTTTACTATCCTGTAGGTTTCACTGCAATAGAAGCATTATTTAAATTTAAATTTATATAATTCTACAGATATAATGCAGTTTTAACTATTTCCTGCGCAGTGGTCCCACTCCAGGCACATCTAATTTTAATTCCAAGCTTGCAATTGGAACCAAGAAATATTTTAATAAAATTTTTCCTCTAAGATGAAAGCTTAAAATAAGGAATTCTCATTGTCTAAAAAAGTCTTTTGTAAATTCTGGTGTCAGTCAATAAATTTGCATTTTACGAACAGAATTTGTCTGTGCCGGAAAGGGTTAAAACATTGACTAATGATTACTACTCTAAAGGACGTATACATAATACATATATACGTAATTAAGTAATATTACATACACGTAATTGAGTTTCGTATACGTACGTATATACGTAATTCAGTAATATTACATATACGTAATTAAGTTTTTTATATCAAGTTTGAAAAGTCGTCTTTTTTTAGCATTAAAAAAGCAGAGAAAAAAACATTAAAATTTTCTCCTTTTGCTCGGCGGTTAGAGGATTAAAAAAATTAAATAAAAATATGTGTTAACCTTAGTTACTCTGATGAGAAAACGAGTCTACACTTACGGTATTCTTTATTATTATTATTTCTAGCAACAATTTTTTTTCTAATATATGCATTAGAGAACAGAAACAAAATAATTGATGAAGAAAAAAATAATATATCATGAAAAGAGAAACACATACTTTTCTCTTTCATCTATATATGTCAATCGGGATTCTACACACGCCGCAGAAAAATATCTGCCAACTGCTATGATTTTTGTTATCTAATATTTTTAATAGTATTCTTCGCGTTATTTAATCGCAGAAATGTAAGATGAAATAAGGCAAACATTAGTATAAAAAACACTCGTGATTAAAAATCATAGCACTTGGCCGCTATGTTCAAGTTAACCAGAGCAACAAGCTATAACAAAGTCAAATCATGCATATTACTAAATGGCTTAGAAACTCAGGTCCGATATCATATATATTATTTCTGTTGTCAACATCCTTTTTTTTTTTCTATTTATTTACAAAACGCACAACTATGAATGAAATATTTTTCGAATTGTTTATGAACAGGTTTCTGACATAGTCCAGTCACATTTTGTTAAAACATGTTTTTTGATTAAAAATTGCAGTTAATTAAAAAATAATTCATAAGTATTTTCATAAATGAAATGAACAGTTTTTTTTCTCAAATCAGTGTTGTCACACACACACACACAAAAAAAAAAAAAAAAAAAAAAAAAAAAAAAAAATACCGCATTGTATCATACTCAGCAATGATTATACAAAAATAAATGGCACAAAAAAGATAAACTGTTATGTCTCCGCACGGGTTTATTTTATATTTATGATTAAAAAACAAAATTGAAATTGAAATGTTTATAAGAAAACTGACATTATCGATCAATTGAAGCAGTGGCATTTCACGTGTAGCCTGAAAGGCATGCTTTGTTGTATTAGATTAAATTGAATTTTATATGCATACAATTTATTTTTCTTTGACTTATGTTTTTCCAGAAGCGAATGACGTCATCGCAACAGTTAAAATACGATTGTTATTTTTTTCCTCACGCGTGCCTTTTGCTACCTTTGATCAGTTTTTACTGCAACGTTGATGGAATAAATGAGATGATATTTTGGCTTGATTAATGCTGTTTTCAGAAATTTTTATCCTTAATTTTTCTTTAGAAGTTTAAACCTGCATCTAAAAAATATTAGATATGTCTAAAACAAATTAGACTGCTGTGCGAAATCCTTGCACGGGTCCACTGATATTTATTATTTCTGAAGACTAAAGTAGAATATGAAGTAGACCATGAAGACTACTATTTAAATTTTCAAATGCTTTTAATAGCAAAACAATTACGCGTAAATGAACACACAATAGATGGCGGCGGATTTAATGATGAAATGTTTCACAGGTTGCCAGTCTTTTAGTTACAGTTCAGATACAGAAAATCATACGACACAAATTCCTCCTTCGACGAAGTGGTATTTATAATTTGGCAAGACCATATCGTCGCTACCATGACAAACTATCGAATGTGAAAAAGTACATTTTTCATTACTTTTAAGAATGGGCCGATTGTCACCACTAAATTTTAATAGGGTTTCAGGGTTGCAACATCACCAGGGTGGCCAGATTGGCTTCCTTTTCCATTCAGAAATTTCAAATCCATACCAGAAGTTTAAAATAGAAATTTTTATATGAGGACAGCATAATTTGTGATTATTTAAGTAAAACTTTTTCTCTAAAAATTTCTGGTATGAATTTGGTGTCTTTGTATAAAAAGCAAAGCCATTAAATAATCAGATAAATGGGAAACTTTTCGCAAGTCGAAAATAGCGCCATCTAGCGGTTGGGAGTGCTGCATTCGGCACCAAGAATATTTTAATAAAATTTTGCTTCTAAAATTAAAGCTTAAAATAAGGAGTTCATATTTTCTAAGAAAGTCGTTTGTAAATTCCGGTTTCAGTCAGTAATTTCACATTTTACGAACATAATTTGTCTGTGCCGGAAAGGGTTAATTGCATAGTGATGTAAATTTCCATCACTTTTTATTTAACTTTTAATAAATAAATCAACTTCTTCGCCACCACTATATTTATATAGAAATATTAATCCAGTAAATTTCCACCATTTTTTTTTCATTATAGTTTTAGCTTTAATGTAAAAGATCCCAATAATTAGCAAGCTTTTAAAGGAAGTGCAAAAACAAAACATCCATAAAAATCGTATAAAATATCGATATAAATAAATCGTATCGATTCTCTGCGACCCACTTCTGTTTTGTCCTCCTTCCGCAGCAGAGGTTTGGCGCTAGTGTGTCGCTAACAAATTTAACACTATCTGACTGGGCTTATTATTTAATGGCTTTGATCAGAAGATATCCGAGGAGCTGCAGCAAGGGTGTGCGAATAGCTCCCACTGAGCTACATAATAGAACGGAGGACTAACTCGCCGGTGCACTTTCTACCGCAAACACTTTCAGTATGCGAAGCAATGAATGCTGCATTTTTTTAAAATATTACAGGTATTTTTCAAACTTTTCTACATATTTTAACCCCTTAATCGTCGTGCCCGAGACATTCACGGGCAGTGTAGGCTACGCCTGTTTTATTCAGATTGTTTCATTCCCACCAGTTTTTTAAAATAGTATAATTGGCTTTATTCTCGCATTATTTTATCTGCCTATTAAATAAACCGAATATTTCTAATTAAAAAAACTGGTGGTAATCAAGCAATCGGAATTATTAAAAAGTAGTTTACACTTAAAGAGCGCGACGATTAAGGGGTTAATATCATTTTTGCTTATTTCTACACCTTTTTGATATTTTTAGGAGTAATACTCAACCTTTTTTTTTTTTTTTGCGCTTACATAAAATTTTATTTTTAAATAATGTCAAATTAAATATTTGCGATGAATTTAAATGAAATCTGCATTTTTTTTTTCAATAAAAAATATGTATCAGTCAAAATTATTGCAACTTCGTCATAATTTTAAAAGATAATCCAATTTTTAAATATCTATCCATACTTCTCTATGGAAGGAAATCTGTGTTTTGCCAAAAAATGTCCTCGGAAATTCTTTCTTATTTCTCGGAAATTCTTTCTTATTTCTCGGAAATTCTTTCTTATTTCTCGGAAATTCTTTCTTATTTCTCGGAAATTCTTTGCTTATTTCCACACCTTTTTTATATTTTTAGGAGTAATACTCAACCTTTTTTTTTTACGCTTACATAAAATTTTATTTTTAAATAATGTCAAATTAAATATTTGCGATGAATTTAAATGAAATCTGCATTTTTTTTTTCAATAAAAAATATGTATCAGTCAAAATTATTGCAACTTCGTCATAATTTTAAAAGATAATCCAATTTTTAAATATCTATCCATACTTCTCTATGGAAGGAAATCTGTGTTTTGCCAAAAAATGTCCTCGGAAATTCTTTCTTATTTCTCGCAAATTCTTTGCTTATTTCTACACCTTTTTGATATTTTTAGGAGTAATACTCAACCTTTTTTTGCGCTTACATAACATTTTATTTTTAAATAATGCCAAATTAAATATTTGCGATGAATTTAAATGAAATCTGTATTTTTTTTTAATAAAAAATATGTATCAGTCAAAATTATTTCAACTTCGTCATAATTTTAAAAGATAATCCAATTTTTAAATATCTATCCATACTTCTCTATGGAAGGAAATCTGTGTTTTGCCAAAAAATGTCCTCGGAAATTCTTTCTTATTTCTCGGAAATTCTTTCTTATTTCTCGGAAATTCTTTGCTTATTTCTACACCTTTTTGATATTTTTAGGAGTAATACTCAACCTTTTTTTTTGCGCTTACATAAAATTTTATTTTTAAATAATGTCAAATTAAATATTTGCGATGAATTTAAATGAAATCTGCATTTTTCTTTTTCAATAAAAAATATGTATCAGTCAAAATTATTGCAACTTCGTCATAATTTTAAATAATAATCCAATTTTTAAATATCTATCCATACTTCTCTATGGAAGGAAATCTGTGTTTTGCCAAAAAATGTCCTCGGAAATTCTTTCTTATTTCTCGGAAATTCTTTACTTATTTCTACACCTTTTTTATATTTTTAGGAGTAATACTCAACCTTTTTTTTGCGCTTACATAACATTTTATTTTTAAATAATGTCAAATTAAATATTTGCGATGAATTTAAATGAAATCTGTATTTTTTTTTTCAATAAAAAATATGTATCAGTCAAAATTATTGCAACTTCGTCATAATTTTAAAAGATAATCCAATTTTTAAATATCTATCCATACTTCTCTATGGAAGGAAATCTGTGTTTTGCCAAAAAATGTCCTCGGAAATTCTTCGGCATTGTATTCATTGGCGAATGTATTCATGTATTCATGGGCGCTGGATTCAATGTATCAGAATAGGAAGATAGTCCTCTGTACTATTGTGGAGCTCAGTAATAGGTGAAAAGTTCACATGCCCATTATCCGTATCGTCGGTTATCAATGCTTTATGTATTTAACCGGCAATCAATAGAAGAACAACTAAAAACTTTCGCACCAGGTTCCAAACAGATTTGATACGGGGCTGGATATCCGGTACGTATTAACATAAGGACACATTTGGATTTATAAGGATAAATTTGATAAGTTAGCAACACTGAAAACACGCCAACTATACGTTGGAGAGCAATTTTGGAAACCTGATGAGCATACATTGGCTAAATAAAAGAGAGATAGGTTATTGCTTTGTCATTGTACGATTCAGAAAAAAGAAAATGCCTAAATGACAAATTCATAGCTGTCAACATTTACCCATTTTTATTACCACTAAAATATAATAGAAAATTTTGACTTATTTAATCGCAGATTTCGGCGATAAAATAAAGCAAATTTTACGGTTAAATGTTAGTTGTAAGAAAAAAGCGCTGTAATTTTTTTTTAATACCAGTATTTCTGAAGAATTATTTAGTGCTAGGTTTTTATAACATTTGCAACAAAAATTACGTTCCGAATAGGTGCATACAAAATTTGTAAGAAAAATCTTTTTTTTTTCCTGAAAAAGTGGTATTTAAAAATGAACGAAGTGGAAATCCTGAAAAAGCATAAAAGTTGGCAGCTTGTAAACTGTACGAACTCGAAAAGAGTAGCAAAGTTCTGAAGCCAAAGTATTTTTTTTTCATTATTATTTTATGTGAGTTATGCGGTTGATCTGCGATGAGACTGAATAACTACACCTTAAAAGGCACTATTTTTATGTGAGAGCAGACAAAGAAAAACATACCATAATTTTAATTTTCTCGTTTATTTTTATCAGGGAAAACACAAAATTAAAATCAAATCTACAATAAAATTTATAATCCTTTGATTACGGGCGGGGGCGGGATACTATTTTTATATTCAATTGTACCACAATTTCAGGGTTCGTAAGCTTTTACTACAATTTTCTGGCAGGATTTTTCTATTTAATAACAAATAGCAGAAATTGTAGACGCCACATTTAATTGCAGGATTTGTAGTACTTTTCTTTTTAAATGAGGCGGAAAGTTCTATTAAAATTGTGCTAAAGCGTACAACCCCTGAATTTACAATTTTTTTTTCTTTGTGGTATCTTTCTCTTGAAAATATCCCAGTGTACATTAAAAATTATTTTTCAAAAAATGCTACAGATCGAAGGAAGAATAGTTCACTGGGACACATATGTCCCAACTCGTAATCGAAGGGTTAATAAATTAAATTGAGAGTTGCACCTCTTAACAATTTCTTTCCTTACTTTTTTTACATTTCCAGTTTCTTTCGAACTAAAATTATTAATCCGATCTTAATTAATTGGAAAATTCCTGTCACTAAATAAAGAGAAGTTTACAATTAAATATTAGTGATATCAAGCATCTTTGAGCATGGAACAAGCAAACTCTTCTTGTACGTAAGGTGTAGAGGTAAAACTGTTAATATATTTGCGACCGGGAACGAGAATTCATGTTTTTATTAGTTTTAATCTTTTTATTCGTTATCATTATGTATTTTATTCAAAAATCATCTTTGATTAAGGGCGTGGCTTCTACCTTACAAAAATGCATTTATATTTGTTGTGTATGTAGATATTTTAAATGAAAAGATATTTTGTATTAAATACGTAGATTGAAAGATATTTAGTGATGCATAAACGTAAGCAACATATCTAGGAAATCCATTTACGAAAGATTTTCATAAGAGGGAGGAGCTTCTATTGTTTTACAACCCAGATTTCACAAAAACATATGTTCAGTAATATCGTCGCTACCATGTCGAACTATCGAATGTGAAAAAATATGCATTTTACATTACTTTTAAACATGAGCTGATTGTCACCACTAAATTTTAAAAGTATTCTTCAGCATGGTTTGCAGTTTAGCCGTCTTTGTCATTCAGACGTTTCGAATCCATACCAGAAATTTGAAATAGAATTTTTACTTTATTTAATAACACACATTTCATGATTATTTAATGTAATTTTTTTCACTCAAAATTTCCGGTAAGAATTCGGCATCTCTTAATAAAATTTAAGTCCAAACTGGCAACCCTGTTCTTGGTAAAAAATTTTATTAGTATTTTTACTAGGCGAAGAATTCTAATAAAATTTAGTGGTGACAATCGGCCAATTGTTAAAAGTAATAAAAAATACATTTTTTCATATTCGATAGTTTGACATGGTAGCGACGATATGTCATTCTGAAAGACCTTTTTTTAATAATAGTTATTTTTAAATATATGTTTTGCATGCCAGTTTTACGGCAGGAAAGTTTTTCAGATCATGAAAAAATGAACTGACACCTAGATTATGAAAAGGACACGATGGAAAATTACATGGAATCGAAAATTGAAAACATTAAAAATACGTATAGTTTGTAGATTTTATTCACACACATGAGCAGGTATAAAATAATTATAGAAAGTTATTATATAACGCAGTGGTTCCCAAAACGTTTTTGTTTTGCGACCCAGCTTAAAATTTGAAAATTTTTCGCGATTGCAAATTATGATATCTAGCTACAAAAATTAAAATAGCTATAAAATGTAGCAAATAAGCTATATAGCATATATATATATATATATATATAGCTTCTATAACTAAGTCAGGAAACTATTTATATTAATACAAAATACAGGGTGTCCCACAAGGTACGCAGCGTATAATATGTACAGATTCGGATAGAGCACGTCAATATGAGTATTTTGAATGGTAACATGTGGGTTCCCCGAATATAGCGTGATAATGTAAGTAAGGTGTGAAGCTTGTCATATGAAAAACACAAGAAATGAAGAAAAAACCAAGTAAAAATCAAATCTTTTTTTTTTTTTTTTTTTGTATATTGAGAAATTTCAGATATATTCGGGGACCCCACATGTTACCATTCAATATACTCATGTTGACGTGCTCTATCCGAATCTGCACATATTAGACGCTGCGTACCTTGTGGGACACCCTGTACATTTTAAAGTCAGTGCAATTTAAAACCATTCTTTCGTACCAACAATATTATTCATATAACATTCGTAGCTTATCAATTTTAGCTTCAAGTTCCTTTCAACACAAAGTTTAATGAAATGCTGTCATTTCACGAAGTTGTTTTTACCTATATTACTTCACGAGTTTTCTTTTTAAAACCTCTTAACAATTTTTTTTTGAAGCAATAAACTAAAAATAGGGACGGAACACCACTTTTTCTATACTAAAATATTTGTATTATATAATCGAAAAATATATGCCAAATAATAAAGCAAAGATTACAGTTAAAATTTAGTGGTCCATAAAGATTTTAGGAACGAAGCAAGCAAACTCTTCTTGCCCGACTGGCGTTCGGGCAATAGTACTATTTTCTTGAACTGGTCAACTACTTCGTAACCCATAAATTGGTAACCGCTGTTATAACATATTTATCTCAGTTATTCTGCGACGGATATAATACAATCCAATTACCTGTTTTTCCTCTGTGAGCCGTTTGTTGTATAACAACTCACTGTCATGTACGTTGACGGTTTTCGAATGGTTATAAACTATACAGAATAAGCACAATTTGTATCTAGTCTTTACATAATAATAAATCCGGTGGCTATGTTATTTTCAAAACATTTTAAATATATACTATTAACAGAATAATTACAGGAAAAGCAAGCGTCCTAAATTTTTTATATATATGCTAACAGTATATCAAAACTTTTATCTTCGTAGTATATTTATTTAACATATACAAAGGAAAGGTACCACGAAAATTTTATTTCTAAAATAGTGAATAATTAAAAAATATAGAATGCTGCGAACTCTGGAATTAGCCAACTGCCCACTAGCGTTGCATTGACACAACGGTGAAAATAAATGCTCATGCCCAAATTAACTACCCAGTTACCACTATTAACAAATAAAAAAAGTACGTAACAGAAATGTTGCGATTAAATTAAGTGAAAATTAACTTTGGGAATTTGTGATGTCAAGCTACTTTAAGCAAAAAAATAGAAAACACCTATCTTACAAATTTGACTGTTAACTGACAGAATCTGACTGTCAGACACCCCTTGGGGACACGTATACGTGACGCATAAGATGCTCAGAATCCTCGATTATTCCCACCAGTTATTTTTTATTGCAAGCTTTGCCAAATTAAATCTTAGCATTTCTGCGATTCAATTAGGCAAAAAATTCTGTTTTGAAAAACCGGTGGAAAAGATTAAAAATTCTGTAAAGGACGCTTGTCGCGAAGGGGTTAATGAGTTAGTATAAAATACTAAAAAAATACATATGTAAAGCATACGTACTACAAATTATTAAAAATTGAAATTTTTGTATTAAGAACCTTTGGTTATATGGACAAATTAAACAATATTTCTGAAACTCTTATAGGCCGATATGAAATCTTGATGAGAAAAAATAACGCAATGTTTAAGAGTATATTTCATAAAAAAACCAAAAAAAAAACTGTAAACTTTATTTTTTTATGCCTTAATGTATATATAATGTATATGTCGTAGGCTAATTGCGAAATCCGACTCTTTGCAAAGAGCCTAGGCTGTTTGCAAACAGCTGGGCTAATTGGAGAATCACCTTCCTTTTCCCAAGCAGCCTGATGTTTTTCAGAGGGTAGAGAGCGTTAGGCTAGTTGGAATATGGCAATTTATTTTTCAATCAGTCTGACCCATCGTAAGACGATCCGAAAAGGATAAAATAAATTTAGCAGACACGCAGACCGAGCCCGAACCTGAAATTTGAAGTTAACTCGAAACCTGGCCCGAACCCGACAAACAATTCCATAGAACCGCAATCCGATCCGAAGAAGAAAAAATTGTTTCCTTCGAAATGCAACAAAACCCGAACATTAAAATTACAGTTAAAAAAAAACCCGACCAGAACACGGAAATAAAAAAAAAATCCGTCGAATCCTTACCCGACAAAATAAATTCTTTCGTCTCGCAACCCGACCCGAACCCGACAAAAAAATCCATCGAACCATAACCACTATAAATTCTGAAAGAGAAAGAGATAATTAAAAAAATCCAAATAATCAAGTCAGATTCTGACGAATGGTAAGTTTTTCCGAATTTTTATATTCATGAATAATCAGAAATCGCGAATGTTGATGGATTACTGTATTCTTCCGTAAAATTGGGTTTTTTTCGACCCAGTATAATTTCATTTTGAACCATATTTTTATTTTTCAGAAATAAAATCTAATAAATGCTGCACAGAAACAAGATATAATCTTACTAAAGATACATAAAAAATATTTTCTGGTTCGAGACGTGTTTAACGTGGGTCATATTAAACCACATTTTACGGAAGAATAGTTGAAGGTTGGCAAGTGTGACAATATGTATTAAAATAACAGAAAACTCTTAATAAATACAGTTATCTTTCGTAAGAAATAAAAATTTTAAAACAGATTTTCACAAACGTCCTGGCTGCTTTTTCCCTGCCGTAAAATTAACATTTTTATTACAGTACATTTTCTGTGCTAAATGCAGAATAAATCAGTTATTTCATTTAAATTTCATTATACATTAATATAAAAATTGTAATATAAATTTTAACCAGGGATCGTGCACCTTTCACACGATTTCTTAATAGAATTTTTCTATTTAATAATTAGTGGATATGCCGTTTAATTGCAGGCTTTGTAATACTTTTCATCATTTAACCCTTCCTTGCACGAGTTTTTCTTTTACAATTGTGTTTTTTTATACATATATTAAATATTAGACACCAGAATTTTTAAGATAGATTTTTAACTTTGTTCAGCAACATAGTTCACGGGAAATTTAGAGTAATATTTCTATATAAATATAGTGGTGGCGAAGAAGTTGATTTATTTATTAAAAGTTAAATAAAAAGTGATGGAAATTTACATCACTATGCAATTAAGGGTTAAATAAGCCGAAAAATTACATTAAAATTTGATGGTAAAAGCGTACGAATCCTGTTAACGTACAAAGGATTTATACCGCTGAAATATACAGGGTGATTATAATTAAGGTGCCACTTTCAAAATGCTATAAAGAAGGAACCACTGGTCAGAATGACTTCATATTTGAAATGAATATACTGGAAGAAGGAGGAAACGGTATGGCATAAGAAAAAAAAATTCTAAAGTGAATCAATAGATGGCGTTGTAAGCGGCATACTATGCAAATTAAAAGACACTCATGGACAATTAAAAACCGAATCATTATGTGTCAAAGCCATTAAATAATAAGCCCAGTCAGATAAATGGGAAACTTTTCGTAAGTTGAAAATAGCGCCATCTAGCGGTTGGGAGTGCTGTATTCGGCACCAAGAATATTTTAATAAAATTTTGCTTCTAAAATTAAAGCTTAAAATTAGGAGTTCATATTTTCTAAGAAAGTCGTTTGTAAATTCCGGTGTCAGTCAGTAATTTCACATTTTACGAACATAATTTGTCTGTGCCGGAAAGGGTTAATTGCATAGTGATGTAAATTTCCATCACTTTTTATTTAACTTTTAATAAATAAATCAACTTCTTCGCCACCACTATATTTATATAGAAATATTAATCCAGTAAATTTCCACATTTTTTTTTTCATTATAGTTTTAGCTTTAATGTAAAAGATCCCAATAATTAGCAAGCTTTTAAAGGAAGTGCAAAAACAAAACATCGATAAAAATCGTATAAAATATCGATATAAATAAATCGTATCGTTTCTCTGCGACCCACTTCTGTTTTGTCCTCCTTACGCAGCAGAGGTTTGGCGCTAGTGTGTCGCTAACAAATTTAACACTATCTGACTGGGCTTATTATTTAATGACTTTGTTATGTGTTTTTTATGCGGTTTTTGGTCCAAGGACAATTAAAACTGATCCCATCCAATGTGGTACAAGATCACTGTGGTGGATGGGCTTTCCACTAACAGTACCGCAACAGAGTTGCCAGTTTGGCCTTTTTTTTAATTAAAAAATTTCGAATTTTTACTGGAAATTCTGAAAGAAGAATTTTTACTTTAAGTAATTACGAAATATCGGTCATTAAATAAAGAAAAAAATATTGAAGGGAATTTCTGGTACGAATGCGAAATAAAAAAAAGGCCAAACTGTTGACTGATTTGGAAGTCATTTTTTCCGTCAAACAACCGCAACACTCATGCACATTCAACAGTACGGTTGGTTTACTGTGCAACTCATGCAAAAGCCGTCGTATTTCGATTAAAAAAAGTCACTTGTAGCCGAATCCACTTTCGTCATGCCGCTTACAGCGCCATCTATTGAAACACTCTGGAACTTTTCCTTTCTTATACCATACCTTTTCCCCTTCTTCCAGTATATTCAGTTCAAATTTGAAGTCATTCTGACCAGTGGTTCCATTTTTACAGCATTTTGAAAGTGGGAATTTAATTATAGTCACCATGTATTTTTACACTCTTTTATTTAACTCAAAATGGTTTTTAACACTTTCCAACCTAGTTGATTAACACTTTTCAACCTAGTTGAAAAGTGTTTATGACTTCGGTTTGTCTGGCCGTATGACCGTCTGCCGTCTGCCGTCTGTCCGTGCTCTAACTCCCGTAAATATGCTCGGATTGCCCTGCAATTTTTTATATCTTATTGACGTTATCTATAGCATGTTCCCTATTTCAACTGAAGTGTGTAGCACTTATAGTTTTTTTACAGGGACACTCAAAAGAATTCTGTTACGTTACGGTCCATGGGAGAAAATCATTTGCGGTTTATTTGAATGATGTTACACAATTTCAAATACATTGTAATTGATATATATATCACTAAGGTAAATTACAAGAAGCTTAATATGGTGTGCATAGCACTTATAGTTATTTTACAGGGACATTAAAAAAAAAGCGTTACATTAAGGCTATGGCGAAAAATCGTTTGCGGTTTAATTAAATAATGTTTCTCTATTTTAAACGCATTGAAATTTATATATATCATTAAGGTGCATTACAAGAGGCTTACTACAGAATATTGTGTGTATAGCAGTCATCGTTCATTTACAGGGACACACAAAGGAATTCTCTACTGTCTGTTAAAAATAATTCCTGGAAGTGCGTTTAAGTTACTGAACGCGATTTTAAATTTAATACACTTTTTGTCTATTACTTGGTGTGTATAAATTTTGTATTTCATATACAGGGCAGCACAAAAGTTGGCGAACACATTTCCTTTTATTGACAGAAACTCCAGAAGTAGAATTTTAAACTGTGCTACGCGTTTCCAAACTAAATTAAAATTTAGCATCCTATGTAGTATATATACAAATCTATAGATCATATACAGGGCTGAATAAAACTATTCGGATAATTTTCCGAATATTGTATATGTTGGAAATTCCTGAAATTACATTTTTAAATATGTTATTCGTTTTCCATATTGTTTACTTAGATGTTATCTTTCAGCTTACTAAATGGTAATGATTTGTAAAATTATTTTGGAAGCGTTGGAAAGTGTTACATAATCTATGCATGACGCATGATTTTTCGTTCTTGTTATATGTAAAGATGAAATTTTGTACTCGATTTTAAACTCGCTTCTTTATAAGCGAGAATTATAAATATTATGTTTACGCGTGTGTTTTCAATAACAATATAATATTATAATATTTTTAACATTTAATTATAAGTTATAAAATTAATTTCAAGCCATTTTTCAATTAGGTGTCTACAGATTATAAATAGCCAAATACTATCTAGGGTTAGTCTATGGGCGTTACACTTGAATGTTACTTTATTTAACAAAAATATTTTCTCTGTTCGTGTTTATATTATAAATGAATGTATATAATAATGGTATTGTTTCTAATCGAAGTATTTATATGCATAGTAACTCTGTATCTAAAAATACGAATTTTGAGTAGGTTTACAATCTATCCTGTAATAATATATACTTCCGATATATAATATGTAATTGTTTTCGAAAACTCTTCTTCTCTATACAGATATTAAACTACTAGTATATAATCCCAGTCAAAAATGACGGATTGTTGATCTGCGTTCCATTTTCACAAGACTTCATACAAACAAACAGCATGAAGATTTTATTATTGTAGAAAAGTACATTTTAAAGCCGGTAGATGGCACCAAAACAATATTTTTCGCAGCAGTGTTCGTTTGTTTATATCTGAGATTCCGAAGTTTAATCTGGATTTTTAATTAAGAACTTAAAACATTATCAGACTTGCCAAGTCTCCGGCTTTTTGGATACCAGTAATTTAGTACAGAAAATGTTGTTAATTTAAAATCGGAGTAATTTGCAATTTAAAAGAACAATATTTTCTCAAAAAATTATTGGTGTTCAAAAATCCGGAGACTTGGCAACTCTGCATTGTAATAGGATATGATATACAGGTTTTATAGGGAAAATATGCTGAATAGACATGATTTCAAGTAGAAGATATTTTCATTTAACTGTCATATGTTAGCATATGTTTTTCATTAATCCTAACATGGCATTTAAAACGGTCGATTCGCAGACAAGAGTGGTCGCGCCCGGAATGGTTATAAACACATTCTTGACTTGGGATTTTATTATAAGTACATGTTTTTCACAAGTAGTTATATCAGACGTGTAAATATTATATAGATGATGTTTTCATATTGATAAGTGAATCAAAAAATAATAATTTAAAAATTTCCTATATGTAGACTAGTAAAACACTTTCGAGAACGTCTTTTACCGTAGGTTACTTTCTCATTTTTAAAGATTATTTCCTATCTTTAAAAATTCAAATCTGCGTTTATAAACAAGATACAAAAAACTAAAATTACCGTGCCTAATATCCGTTTCTTTGCTTTTTAAAATCTGGATAAAAAGTGATAAATTGTATGCGATAATTGTAAACACTAGCGTACTATTCCACATTATGTTGTTAGTACATATCGGATTAGTTAAACAGATAAAAATTCAATACTTTCCGAAGTATAGTACAAATGTGAACTGAATATACTGGAAGAAGGAGAAAAACTCTTTGTTCAAATAAAAGATAAGTATAAAGTCCGATAAATACATGCGAGTAGAAACAAGAACGAATTGAATAACGGGTCACACCACGCTCGGCAAAAAAGGCCGTCTGACTTTGAAACAACAATAACGAAATAGTTTTAAAACTAAAACATAAAAAATATGTATTAAATAAAAACAAAATCGCTTTAATAAATTAATAGTTTAATATTAAGTAAATTCTGATTATACGTTTAAAAATCAATTTAGAAATGCTAAAAATATAGTTTAAAGAATATTTCATGTTTTCTTTTCGGTTGCCATAAAGAAACAGAGCAAAAAGGATAATTTTGGAAATAAATTCAGTAGCTCGAGCTTTCTACCAAGCGTAAGAAAAAGCAGTGAATTTTCCCTATTAGATTTCAGTGAAAACTCCAAGTTAATGCATTGTAAAGGATTTTTTTTGAAAAAAAAATAACATAAATGGCAGTCATATAATTAGATGTGATTTCTTTTGTTACCACTACTTCTGTACAGAAATAGCTTCATTTAATTGAGATTAAATAGGGAGAAGGAAATTGTGGTTAAAAAAAAAAGTCGAAAAGAAATCGAAAAACATGAGTAATTTTGTTAATTGTGAGCTGTGTGACGAAAAAAATCTCATTTAAAATATCTTAACATATTTTTCATTGGGAATTTTTGGAGAAACTGGCGCGTGAACAATTTTTTTCTCAAATGTGAAAATAATGAGATATAATCTAGGTATTTTTAAAACATTAATTATCGTACATGTCACATGACATCGTTTCTTACAGATATGTTGTTCAGTTCGTACCTCTTATGACTTCATCTGATATCCGTATGTTGTTTCACTTAGACATTATATGATGTCGTCATAAACGAATATAATTGACAGGGTATTGTGAAATTTAATTCTGGCTGCTGTTCATTTTGTTTTTAGTCTTGAGTATGTTATAAAAACAGACTGTATGTCGAATACATAAAACTTGAATTTAATTTTGTTACACTTTTTTGTTTATGATAACACATGCAATTTTGCTTTTTGAGACTAAAGATTTAAAGGTTTACGGACATTGTACACCAGAATATTTTTAATAATAAACTTCCCCCTATTTAAACAAGTATTTCTGCGATTAAGTAATTCGACGATTATTATTAAAAATAGTGGTTTTCAATGTCCGTAAACCATTAAGTGTATCGTCGTGTTGAAACAGAACTACGTGTATCCCTATTAAGAATATTATCAAGATGTATTAGTAAAATATACATTCACACCAAAAAAATTTAAAAAGAAAGTATGTGGGATTTTACACAAAAAAATTATATACAGTTTAATGTTAAACATTGAATGTATGTATATACTCAAGCAAAAGCTACGTTGAACGTTGGCTTAGTTGATGAAAATACAATATTGAAAAAAGGAAAATGTAACGCCCCATTTATCATTAAAATTTGTCGCAGAAAGATGCGAGAGCTACCATTCAACACGGGTTACGTCTTCTTTCTGAATATGAATGCGGTTTTTAAAATAAAGGTCGTCTATACAATCAATTGGAGCAATCATATATAAAAGAATGGTCGAAAACTGTCTAAGATTTTCTTTTCTGTAAATTTCGACTAGGACAGAAGACGCGACCTTACCCTAAGACCAACACAAAATAAAATTTCTTAATATCTCGGAAGCTAATTATATGAATGATTTCTAAAATCATATCCATGCTTTTGACGATGCTGATTTCTTTTATGTAAAGATTAATGTAGGTCATAATTCATATATTTTTAGAATGAATTCATTATTAATTTTCATAATTGAAAACAGCTTTTTAAATAAAAATGTTTTTATTACGATTAGATTCATTCAATGTATATCACTAAAAAATAAAAATTCAAAGAAATGAGTTATGTGGACAAATTTTAAAATGTATCAAAATTTAACATTTATTATGTGAATTTAACATTTACATCTTAAATTTACACGCCTTCTAATTTTACGAGGATTTAACCCTTTGCACACCTTAAATATTATTGTTTGAAAATAGCAATCACCTTCTTTAGCTGCGTCATTTCCAAAAAACAATTTTTACCACAGATGTTCTAGAAATACATGTAGCTTAACACTTAACGGACGGATCACATAAATTTACGTTTTTCCATTGTGACTTCCGAGAACGGGCCACGTATAATTACATGAAAACACGTCTTTTGGATATCTGTAATTACGCCCATGGGTGGTACATTTGCGTTTTGTGTGTTACATTATTTTTCAAAAAACCTACTCAAAATTCGTATTTTTACAATTAGAGTTATTATGCATATAAATACTTCGATTAGAAACAATGCCATTATTATATACATTCATTTATAATATAAATACAAACAGGGAAAATCTTTTTGTTAAATAATGTAACAATCAAGTGTAACGCCCATAGGCAGGGCTTCCTGTTTAAAAGATGAAAACTGCCCGTCCACGATTAGTATATACATTCATTTATAATATAAATATGAACACGGAAAATCTTTTTGTTAAATAGTGTAACATTCAAGTGTAACGCCCATAGACGGGGGTTCCTGTTTAAAAGATGAAAACTACCCGTCCACAATTAGTATATATACATATATATATATATATTTATTTATAATATAAATACGAACAGAGAAAATCTTTTTGTTAAATAATATAACATTCAAGTGTAACGCCCATAGGCGGGGCTTCCCGTATAAAATATGAAAAATACACGTCCACAATTTATATATACATTTATTTATAATATAAATACGAACAGGGAAAATCTTTTTGTTAAATAGTGTAACAATCAAGTGTAACGCCCATAGGCAGGGCTTCCTGTTTAAAAGATGAAAACTACCGTCCACAATTAGTATATACATTCATTTATAAAATAAATATGAACAGGGAAAATCTTTTTGTTAAATAGTGTACCATTCAAGTGTAACGTCCATGGGCGGGGCTTCCTGTTTAACCCTATCGAGGGCGGCGGTATGTTTATGAAACCACTTAGCTTTAATTCCTAAATGCCACAATGGCACCAAAATTTTGATATAAAAAGTTCCGAATATTAAGTATGTGGAACACAGCTTTTTCTTATTTCCAAATAAATGTATTAGTAAATTCCTGTGTCACTCATTCATTTCAATATTTTAGCAATTGAAGTGCTTTGTCCCTGAAAGGGTTAAAAGATTAAAACTACCGTCTACAATGTGTTAAAAAATGTCCGCAAATCAAGAAAGACATCCCGTTTGTTTGCTAATAATGAAATAGAGTTAGCTGTAAGATTTGACCCTGAGTACAAAGGCTTAGGAAATAAATGCATATACCATGTACTTTTTTGTGCGGTTTTGCTTCAAAAAAGTCAAATAAAGTGTGAATAGTGTGTTTTACTATAGTAGATTCCTGTTACTTGAGACATGTCCTAGTGTTTTACTTAGCAGAACAATCTGGTTAAAATAATTTTAAATATTTTGTATTTTCTGTAACACACAAAATGCGCTTACAAATCATAAAGTAATTTATTATGTTAGTTAAAACATTCTTTTTTTTTTCGAAGAATTTATGCGAATATTGGATTGTTACTAGGTGGTTACAGGACAAAAAATTTTGATATGGAGGTTCAGGGTTCTGCAATAACACTTTCCACTGTTCATTTAAGTTGCTCTTTGGTCGCAAGGGCATTAAAAAACTTTGTAAAATGTTTGCGTAACAATCAAAAGAGCTTTCAAAATTTTCTTTGAACATTTGCTGTTGCTAGCAATTACAACCCCATTTTCCTGTATTTTTTAATTATTCTTTTGTGATTCACTTATCAATGTGAAAACATCTTCTTTATAGTATTTACATGGCATTTGTACTGTGTGATCTAAAACATCTTCTCGTGTGGCTTCCGCAATGTTTTAAGTAACTATGATATGTTTTTTATAACATTCGCCTTTAACTCGCTGCGTACATGAATAAAAGTATATACTCTATTAGCAGGATCCTATTAGTGATTCCGGATTTTCCTACTTCGTGTATATGAAGACTGTTGCATCGAACACGGCCTAAGCTTCAGTGGGTACTTTGATTCAAAGTACACTGACCTCCAAAAGTTAAGGTACAACCAGTTTTTGTGTCTAATTTCAAAACAAATGAACAAGAAAGCATAAAATTTAAAGGAATTGTGCTTTAAACAATTGTTTCTCGAATTTTATTTAATTTTAACATCAATCATGATTTACAAATAAAAAATTACATTCTTTGGAAAAGTCTACTATTTGATAAAAAAATAAATGGCAGTTTTTTGTGAAAAAAAATAAGTACACGGATTTTAATAAAGCATGTGCCCAGTCCTACTTGTAATGCATTTGTTGCATCGATTTTCCATACTGTCAATTAAGAATTAAGTTGCCGGACACTGGAATGAGAAACAAAGACCATACAAGGAGAAACGCTTGTTCCAGCTCATTTAACCACTTCGAAGGAGGACTTACTGCAGCCACCTGTCTGCAAGATGGTCCCAAAGATGCTCTATTGGATTAAGGCCCTAATATTGAGCTGGCAATTCCATTAGCTCCAAACCTTGATCCTCAAGATATTCATCCACAACTCTAGCGCAATGCGATCGGGCATTATAATCCATTAACATGTTATATTATTAACGTGTTAATAACATTAATTCATTATACGGTGTGACAAACGGAGCAATGATCTCGTCCCTATTTTTCACAGCAGTCAGAGTTCTTCCATGGCATACATGGAGGTTACTGTGGCCGCCAGAGAGATTCAAGCCCAAACCATGATTCCACCTACTCTATACATGTGTCTTTCAACAATGTATCTCAAATGAATCTGATGGCTTGTTCTCTCCAGATCAGCACACGAACTGAATCACTCTCCAAAGCAAACTTGGACAATGTTTGTGAGCAGTACGTAAGCCCATTGTTGTCTGTTCCAGGTAACGTGCTCTCTTGGTCAACATAAACGAGTATTACTGTGTTGAGGATTAATAGCACGAGGCGTGTGTAATAGCAGGTGTCGATTAATTATACGAGCAAACGTAGAAGGTGCGCAAAATCTTAGAAATTGGACACCAGTAATTTTGTACAGAAAATTTCGTCTAATTTAATCCTAGAATTCCAACAATTCAAATATATATATATATATATATATATATATATATATATATATATATATATGGGATTATGATAACCAATATGTAGTTTCAATACAACAGAAGATTCTTCAAATATAATATAAACAAAAAGGTTTAATAAAATAACAGCATATACAACTGAAGATTCAAATACAAATATCAAACAGTATTATTATTTATGAACGTACCAACTTCCGTATTTTAATATTAACATTTGCAAGCTTCCCTGAGCAAAAATACATCCACCGCAATGGCTCAAATCTATAGAACCACCGCTCGTGCAGGCGAGCGTTTCTTGGTATTGCGTGATCATCGCTTTTATCCCTGCTCGTGAAAAGTAATAATTCATTGAGTTCATATTATTGTTGCTGTTACTTCTAATAATTCCCACATTTTCGGTCATCCTGACGTTATGTCGACCTCGACAGTTCAATACTTCTCATAAAAATTTAGACACAAATTCAAACAAACAAACAGATAAGCATAAAACGAAAACATCCCACTTTATGCAGACGTGTTACTCCACGGCTTCATATATTCTGCAGCAGTTGATGTCTTGTTGGGACCATCATGGTCCCCAATTTTCTCTACATCATAACGGTCGCATGGCTTTACTTTAGTGATCTTATACGGTCCATGGAATTTTTCCTTTAATTTAAGTCCTGTGCCATACTGCGTTCTTTGGATTGCCACGAGATCATTTAACTTACATTTATTAGGTTCCTTCCTCTTCTTGTTAAATTGCTTTCTATTTTCTTCTTGTATTTTCAAAATATTTTTTCTCGCTTCTTCTCTTACGTTTTCGCGTTCTGTCATCACGTGGTTTAACTGTTCCTCTTCTAGTATTTCTTTAATTCTTATGTCATTTTTATTTTTCATTTTTACACCAATCATCAATTCAAATGGACTGTATTTTGTACTTCTTGTAACCGTACTATTGATGATTCTCTGCACATCTGATACATACTTATACCATTTCGTGCTCTCCCTACCTGCTAGTTTCGCTAGCACAGGAATCAGGATGCTATGAATTCTTTCGATCTGTCCGTTCCCCCTGGGCATTCCTGCCGTTATTTTGACGTGTTGTATCCCTTGTTCCTTGCAGTATTCTGCAAATTCATCTGATTTGAACGCTGGTCCCCGGTCTGTTATTATTCTGCTGGGATTCCCGAACACTGTTTGTTGTAAGGATAACTTTTCAATGACTTCCTGCGCTGTTGTGGATTTCACTGGATAGAAACATGCAAACTTAGTAAAGGCATCTACAACTGTGAAGATATGCTGATATTTCTTATTTGTTGATGGCAATGGCCCAATATGATCAATATGGTAAGTGCTTAATGGTATATCCTCCTTAGGTATGGGTTTTAGGAAACCTTCGGATTTACCTCTTTTTTTGTTATATAGAATACACTAGATACAATTTAATACTAGTGTTTCAACTTGTTTTCTAAGATTAGGGACGAAGAACTCCTTTTTTACCAATTCTTCCGTTTTGGAATCGAAATGTCCTATAGCGAAATGTCCTTCACCATGTGTTTTACGAATAATCACTCTTTGCATCTCTTCAGGCACTACGAGTAAATCTCTTCCATTTTCGAACTTGTACAATACATTATTCTTGATAAGATATTCGTTTTTCTCACCCTTCTCGACTAAAGATTTTATTGCTTTTAACAGCTCATCTCTCTCCTGCGCTATAGCTATTCTAGTTGCCATCTCACTTTGTGATCTTGTAATAACTAAAACAGTATTACGGCTCAGAGCATCTACGTGTTTCATTTTATTTCCCGCTCTATGCGTGATTTCATAATCAAATTCTTCAATGAATAAAGCCCATCTTGCGACTTTTGGAGGCAATTCTCTTTTGTTTAGGGTTTTTTGAAATGCTTCACAATCAGTTACTATTTTGAATTTCGTACCTAGTAAGTAGTTCCTGAATTTCTTTAGAGCTTCAATTATTGCTAGTACCTCTAATTCATAACTGCAATATTTTTCTTGTTGTGGGGTTGTTTTTTTACTCATATATTGTATAGGATGGAATTTCCCATCATCCGCTTTTTGTAGAAGTACTGCTCCGTAACCATGGCTACTGGCATCGGTGTGTAGTTCTAGTGCTGATCCTTGTTTGAATAAATGCAATACTGGTTTTTGCGATAATATTTCTTTTAATTTTTCAAATGCCTGTATTTGTTCTGTACCAAACTTAAATGCGACGTTTTTGCGTAATAGATCACTCCATGGTTTGGCTATTCGAGCGTAGTTTGGAATGAATTTACGAAAATAACCCGTTAATCCTAAATATGATTGCATTTGCTTTACCGTTCTTGGTTGCGGGAAATTTCGGACGGCTGATGTCTTCGATTCAGATGGCTGTATTGTCCCATCTTCAATCACATAACCGAGGAACTCTATTCTTTTCTTTAAAAACTTGCATTTTTTAAAATTAAGCTCTAGCCCATATTCTGCCGCAACTTCAAGCACTCGTTTCAATTTCTCTAAACCTTCTTCTTCAGTCTGCGATGGAATGATAAGGTCGTCCATATAAACAACTACAGTGCCGTCACGTAACAAATCTCTGAACACAGTATTTATATATCTTTGGAACCAGTTTCCAGATGTACATAAACCAAAGGGGCATTTCAAGAACTCGTATTCTCCTTCGTGTGTCACGAATGCGGTGTATTTCCTACTTTTCACTCAATTTCGACATGAAAGAAACCATTCTTTAAATCAAAGGTCATGAATACTTTTGATTTTTCTAATTTATCTAAAACATCTTCAATTAAGGGTAATGGGAAACGACCTTTGATTATCTTCCTATTCAACTTACGATAGTCTATGCATAATCTATATGAGTTATCTTTTTTCCTGACTAAAACCACTGGTGCAGCGTAATCGGAAAAACTGCGTCTTATTATTCCTTCGCTTAACCACTGTTGAATTTGGTTTTCTATTACTTCTTGTTCTTTCCAAGGAAATCTCCGTGGACGTTCACAAACAGGTATTTCATCAGATAAAATTATGTTCATCCGTAATCCTATGTCTTTTGACTTATTTGGTTTGTATTCCTTTACCAATTTATTTATTTCTTTTCTTATTTTCAAATTTCCCACGTGATTCAATTCAATTTCGTCATCATCTATGACACTTGCTAGATTAATCAAAAAATTATCTCCTGTATTATTATCGTTTTCAACTAAAATATTTTCATCACGTGAATTATCTATCGCTGACGCTTTCATTTCATCATTACTTTTGGCAGCATGATTCAATTTTATAACAGAATTCTTCAAAACTTCAATGTAACCTACTTGAATATCGTCACGTTTGCCAACGATTTTGATTCCTCTCTCGTCTATCGCCAACTTTAATTTGCTAATTACATCATATCCTATTAAAATATCATATGCAAGAGATTTCAAAACGTATAAATTTGCTGTTATTAGAAAACCATCAATACTAAATTCATATGAGAAATATCCTTTGGGGTAGACAACTCCATCTATACCGGACAAAGAGATATTATCTGAAAATAATCTTGGCGATCCGATCTTTGTATAATATTCATAGCTCACTAAACTCACGTCACTTCCTGTGTCTATTAGGACGTGTGCCTGTTCCCCGTTAATATCAATATCTATCATTCGATCTGCCTTGGCGCTATTTTTGCTTTTGATTGCTACGCAATGCACATCTTTCTGATTTGATGATCGCCAATTTTGGCTGCTATAATATTGGCTGGAATTATTTATTTGAGTGCTATTTCCATTACTACATTGCGAAGCTACGTGGCCAAGGCCGTTACATTTAAAACACCTAATTTGTGCCTTATTCCTTTTGTTTAAATACGAAGGTTCATTCGCATTAGCTGTATTATCTATAAATTGTTTCTTTTTTAAATTATCATCGCCTTGAGCTGGTAACCATGGTTTTAAATTGCTATTTTCCCGCATTTTTAATTTCCTATCTTCAAAGTGGTGTGAAATTCTATTCATGGTTTTAACATTACGTCTCGCCGCGTCATAATCGTCTAGTTTATTTACTAATACATCTACATTTTTAATTTTTGGAAGATCATCAATAAAATGCTCTTTCATTTCTATAGGTAACCTCCGCTTAATTTGATCTACTACGATTAATTCTTTTAAGGATTCAAAATCAGATATTTTAAGACCGCTAATCCATTCTTCCAAATAATTTCTTAATTCAAATGCTAAATCGCGCCAAGTGGCTGAAGATTCTTTTTTATGTGACATTAATTTCTGCCTAAATTCTTCTGGCGTCATTTTGAAGCGTTTGAGAAGTAAATCTTTCACGTAATCGTAATTGTTCGCCAATGTTTCTGGCTCTCTAGCTATAATATTGGCGATTTCTAACGGGATTAAACTTAACAAATGTGTGACCCAATTTTCTTTTATTATGTTCATTCGAGAAATTTGTCTTTCGAATAATGCTAAATATCACTTTTTCCATCAAAGTGAGGAATTAATTTAAGCAAATCTGGTTGCTTACCTGAACCAGCTATTGCAGGATCGTCGCTCACACTTTTCAAATTGCCTTGTAGCTCCATTTTTCTTAATTCGTATTCCAATTCAACTTTCTTTTCCTCTAATTTTCTATCTGCTTCTAGTCTTCTTTCTTCCTTTTCTGCTTCTAGTCTTCTTTCTTCCTTTTCTGTTTCTAATCTTCTTTCTTCTTTTTCTGCTTCTAATCTTCCTTTCTCCGTTTCTTGTCTCTCAGCGGCAATGACTTCGAGTCTAACTTTAATGAAATTTTCTTCATAATCCTCTGATTCGGTAATCAATTTTATTACATCAATAACTCTTGCGCTCTGTGGTACAACTATACCTAGTTCATCACATAACGCTAACAAGTCTGCTTTTCTGGCTTTATTAAGAGCTGACATTATTTAACCTCTTTAAACTTCAACTGAACAAAGTAGTATAGTATCGTAGATCTGATTACGGAACTTTTCTTCATATAATACTTCAGAAAAACAGTTCAACTTTTTCATATTATCCCGGTACAAAACAGCTTTATATCCATATCCCGGCAACTAGACCCCAAAAATAGTTGTGGGATTATGATAACCAATATGTAGTTTCAATACAACAGAAGATTCTTCAAATATAATATAAACAAAAAGGTTTAATAAAATAACAGCATATACAACTGAAGATTCAAATACAAATATCAAACAGTATTATTATTTATGAACGTACCAACTTCCGTATTTTAATATTAACATTTGCAAGCTTCCCTGAGCAAAAATCCATCCACCGCAATGGCTCAAATCTATAGAACCACCGCTCGTGCAGGCGAGCGTTTCTTGGTATTGCGTGATCATCGCTTTTATCCCTGCTCGTGAAAAGTAATAATTCATTGAGTTCATATTATTGTTGCTGTTACTTCTAATAATTCCCATGTATATATATATATATATATATATATATATATATATATATATATATATATATAAAGTAAAATGTGTGACTTTATTTAACATCTATCATATTTGTGGTTTAATTACATCCCAATGTTTTTGATAAATATTTATTTTTACTACTCGTTTGCTATCCTCAAAAAATTTGCTTGTCTGCTGTCATTTTATCTATGAGATTACGTGATTCAATTTCCATATTTATGCACTTTATACAGCGATACTTCGAGGAAAAGTAGCATTGACCAGAAGTGTATGTTCTTTTATCTTTAATGCAAAAACTAAAACAAATCTAACAAAATTTGGGTTTCAAAAGACTACTTTGCAGCCAGAAAAATGTCACTGTATCTTACAACAACAAAGGATGATAATCGAATGTTAAATATATATTTTGCATCCATAGCACAGAGCTCTGATCATGGAAAATACTATATAATAGCTACAAAATTTTACGTTTTTTCTTACTGTCATTTTTGAATAGAAATCTCAGTCTTATCTTTGGCATATAATGATTCCGATTCGAAAAATCCATTTAAAAAAACAGCTATGAGTTAAGTACCTTAATCGTGAAAAGAACGGAAAGAAAAAATACAGAAAGGCTACAAATTGAAATCATTTAAAATTCATCAAAATTTTGCACCAATAAGGCAAAATATAATTTTTAGCACCCACTTGACTAATGTGCTTTGACAAAGTGATAACCCTCATTGTTATCAAATCTCAGTGGTCACATTTTTGGCTCCCTCTCACCGTCGCGGACTGATATATCCGTTCACTATGCTGCAGGTTTCACTGTAATATTAGCATTATTTTTATTTATATAATTCTACAAATACAATGTAGTTTTAAAACATTAAGTAATGATTAGTTGTCTGAAGGGTTTTATTCATATACGTAATAAAGTTTTTTATATCATGTTTGAAATATCATGATTTTTTAGTACTTTAAAAAAATTACTGTGAAAAAAAACATTACAATTTTGCCCTTTTGCTCGGCGGTCAGGGGTTAAAGAATAATCTTCGTATGTAGATTGTTTTGCAAGTCGTGTAGAAATTTACCAAAAAGATTATTGTTTGAAAATAATGGTAGACACAAATGAGACCATTGAGTTTCTTATATTAATAAGAATCACCCCTTTGTCCAGTGAGGTGTAGAAAATTTCAAACAAAATATTCATAACACTTAGTTGTTCTGCCGCAAAACGAAAATGTAGTATTTTAAACTCTTAGCTTTTACATTACAATTTATTTCCTAGGCTGTTTCGTAAAACAGCCCATTACCTTGATTCGTCAAAAGCTACAATAAGGTTTAATAATCAAAACCAATTCTACTTTTTACATTTTTTTTGTTTACAATACAAATTTTTCCGGTGGCTATGGTATTTTTCAAACATACAAACTTTATTGGAGAATGTTAAAGTACATTTGTGAAAAATAAAAATAAAAAAAAAAAGAGAGAGAAACCCCCGGTACTCTAAATACATTGATTTCGATGAATTATAAAAAGTCAAAAAATAGATTATTCTAAATAGGTTTACGAAGATTAATGCATTTATAAATAAGACATAGTTTTGCTTTAAAATTACAAATACATGTAAAAAATATATATCTTATGATTTAATATTTTAAAACTCACTGTTGAAAAAGAGTTATAAATTATCAATCAAAATAATTATTGTAATAATTTTAGTATTTTATAAAACATGTTCTTTTCTATCAAGAACTACTCTGCGATAATCAGATGGAAAAACAATATGGAAATTCCTTTTTTTTTCTGTCTTTTGGTAAAGAGAGATGTTTCAAGACTGTACATGTCGTGGTACTTCACTATGAGTGACATCCCTACTGAACTACTTATGATAGAAATACACCATACTTTGCACTCCTATATCGAAAAACAATGACGCTTTTGATTATAACTACATTTTGCCCAATAAAGAAAACCGTTATACGGAAAAAAGAGATAAAAATCAAGCGGCCACGCTTTTGACAAAAGGGTGGTAAGAAAACATCTCAAGAAATGGTTGCTCACTGCGTTGCTCATGCCCATCTGTTCATTAAACTGTCGCACCCATCTCTGTGAAATTAAATCATCCGTGATCACTATATTACAGTTCCTAGAAAACTATTGTGGAAAACGGTTTTACCATTTCTTAATTCTAAATTTCCGAATTCAAACCGGAAATTCTGAAACAAGAATTTTTACTTTACGAAGCGACGAAATATCTGCCATTAAGTAAGGAAAAGAACATTTTAGGGAATTTCTGCTATGAACGCGAAATTTCGAAATTTAAAAATAGCCAAACTGGTAATGCTTTAAAAAGATCTAAAAAATTGTAGCCGATAAACGTGTAACGATGCGGTACAATAATAAGGCGATCGCAGCGACATCTGCTTTAAAAATAGATTTACCCATAGCAAAAGTAACCGTTTCACTATTGACAAGATGAACATAATTGCTGTAAATAAAATCTTCTTGTAAGTGTATATTTCAGATGTAACTGATTTTGAAGTTAGTTTTTTATCATATCAGGAAATTAATCTTTTCTACTTTTCTACCAGAGATTCATCCTTTAGTATGCTAAATAGGGATAGTTTCTAGTTTGCTGTCTTGTATCGAGTACTGCAGGCACAAAAGAATGCATATCACGTTTTTTGGCCATGATCAATATCATTCATATTTTCAAAGCTTATGAAAATCACTGTCCAAGTCAAAGGAAATAGGGTATAATTTAATTATTTAAAATATTTACCACCAGCTGAAACGTTTTCCCAGTTCGATTCTTATACAATTTTTGCGTTGAAAAGAGCTAGCAGACAGTGGCGTAGCCAGAGGGGGTGGGGGGGGGGGTCCAAATGCTCTGGAAACCAGTAATATTATAAACTTTTCTTCGCCTTCAATATCGCAGAAAATTCTCCGATTAGATAAGGCAAAAATATTTTTATAAAATTAGTGGTATCCAAACCATCTGGATCTCCACCCTGTCTACGCCACTGCTAAAAGGCTTCGCTGCGATCGACCCGTTATCTTTTCAGAATCGTTCTACATTTATCGGATTCAATATTTTAGTACTATTTTGTAGCCATTTTCCACACTAGGTACTTTGGCGTTGTACCTGTGTTCCGTGTGTGAATATCTTCGGAGCACTTCTTTATATTTCCAGGGACTCTCCCCACCACCGGCAACTGCCTACACTCTTTCTATTTTAGGATAATATTCAGTATCACCTATCCTTTTGTGCTATAAGATTGGTTCGATTGGTTCTATTATTTTTAAATTTTTACAATTTCTCTCTATTCAATGTAAGTACTTTAAAATCATTACTTTTTTTTTATTAATTATTAGTAGATTACATTTGTTTTCGATTTTTTATTTAATCACAAACTAAATACATCATACACCTCAAATATTATACACAAAAATTAGCGAAATATAATTTATATATCTTAACTTCTGGTATATAACCCGTGGCTCAAATAAATTGGTTTCGAACAAGAAATTTTATTTAATAAAATGTAACTCGTTTCTATTTGTTACTTATTGGACTCTATTTAATAAATAAAATTATTGGTTCGAAACCGATTCGTTTGAGCCGCGGGTTATATACCGGAAATTACGGTATAAGTTATATTTTGCTAATTTTTTATATTATCTTACAGAACGGCGAATGAAAAAAAATGCACACACATAGAATGCATATATATATATATATATATATATATGTGCATCAGGGTAATGCTTTTTATTTGTAAGAATTATGTAGGAAGAGAAGAAGTAGCGTAATTTCGCGCGTATACTCCGCACCTCAGACAATTCGATTTCCTACCAGAATTTATTTTAAATAAAATGTGACTTACTTAGCACTTATTTGACTTCTTATTTTCAATAAAATTTCCGGTTTGAAAAAGACTTAACTAGGTTGCGGCGCATACGCGCGAAATTACGGTAAGTGGCACCAGGGAACGGATTTTGAAAATGGAGCAGCAGCCAAAGTCTTAATTAAGCCTCTGCATTGCTATCTTCTTTAAAATTGGTGACTTAATCTTATTAATGGGACCAACTACTCGGCGAAAATACGCACTCTTGAGAGATTGAAGAATAGCCATGATATAAATTGAAAAGTGGACACACTTCCTGAAACGATCCTTTAACTTACATTTTTTCGAGTATGCGAACCGTAATTTCCGACGTATAAGCCGTAGCTAAAACAAGTCTGTTTCAGAGCAAACATTTAAAATTAAATAAAGCCAAACAAATATCAAGTAGAAATGAGTTAAATTTTTCTAAATACAATTTCTGGTAGTATACAGAGTTATTTGAACAGTGGTTTGTACGCCCAAAATTGAGGGGCTCTGCAATAACAAGACAAATGGAGTTATGAGGGGCTCTGCAATAACAAGACAAGTGGAGTTACCTTGATTCTTAAATTTCCACATTTATGTAATATACACTGCTGTTCAAAAATTAAGGGACAGCGACCTGATGCTTTCGTTTTTTACACGGTTTTCTATCTTCTTAAATTTTTGACAAATTGTTTTTGAACTTTGAGGGTGTAAATCACATGTTTGACTTCAATAACTGTAGAAACAGTATACTGAAGTTCAAAGATTAATATAATGGATATTTTATGAGGTATGCGCATTTGTATGAAATAATTTTAACTGCGGATGCGTAAACTATAGTACTGATTTTTTTTTTCTTCAAATATTTGGTAGTCAATTCTATAGAGTAACTCTTAAAAAGTCTAGTCAAATATCGTGCAAACTTAGAAAGATATCAGCAATACAGTAAGCTAATTGACAAATTGGGGGGGGGGGGGAATGCAATGGGATTATATGATGTTTACCTCCAATTTGTCAATTAGCTCCCCGTATTGCAGAAATATTTCTGAGTTTTCATGATATTTGACTGGTCTTTTTATATGAAAAAAGAAACATTTCAATGCATAAGATGTCAATCAAACTTTCCACTACCATTTGAATTTTTTTTTTTCTATCGATCATGTTTCTCCTTGCTTTGAAAAGCTAACATCTAAATATGGCCATTGATTTTGATATTACTTTAAGAAAAATCAATAAGAAAGAAAGTTTATTAATGTTTCTTGATAACTTTTTGATTGATTTGAATTCCGATATTTTCGATTCAAAACAAATATACTTAACACATGCTGACCGCTTAGCTTGTAAATATTAGGAATAACATGTTTCTTATAAGAAATAATATTTTTATTTTTTCACGTGAAAACTGCACAGGCACAAAGCTAATTTCCGAGCAAAAATGAAAAATTCAATAATAAACATTTGAGGTTGCATATGTCAATTAACTCTTGAATTAAATAAAATAGTGTATATAAATCTTTCTTCAAGTTCATTAATACTTTCATTAACAACATATAATTCAAATCGTATCCTTTAAAGTTTAATTATAAGTTAATTATTGATTAATAATCGATCATTTTCACTTTTCGTCTATTGAAAGATAACCATTCATTTTCACAATTGAATCCATTTGGACACTACACTGTTAACTAGTATTTTAAAAACACAAATTGCACAAATTGTGCTTATTAGTTGCTAAAATCAGTGTAAAAATTGTTTTAAACTCATAAAAGAGCTAAAATCCTACATGTTTCGGCTTTAAACTTAAAGCCATCATCGGGGAAGAGGAACAACACAAACGACTACTGATCTTTTAATTTTCGACACGAGAAAATTTGAAATCAACAGTATGGAAAAATTTAAATAAAATAAGCGGGCGCTCTCTGTTGCCAAAGAGCGAAAAACAATGAATTAACCAGGTGTTAAAAATGTATCCCATAAACTAGATATGTTGAAAGAAAAGTTATCATTACAAATACAATCTTTTCTAATTTTGATTTCCAATGATTCCCTAATGGCGGCTTTAAATGGGTTATTGAACCTATGGATAATTCTTGCTTTATCGAAATTAATTACAGTATCATTATTTTTAGCGTAAAACCGGGAGAGTGCAGTGGATAACTTTCCAAATTTTATGTCGTTTTTATGCTCTTTTAACCTTTCCAAAAACTTTCTTTTAGTCATACCAATATAAAAAATTATACTATTATTATTTAAGCTAATAGGGATTTCATAAACACCTGCGAATTGATCAGGGGGGATAGGATCTAATTTACATGAAACTAAGTCAACCAATTTTCTGGGAGGGACAGCAATAAGATGGATATTGTATTTACGGAGGGCCCTTTTAATCCTTTCAAATATAATAGGTATATATTGGAATTTACGATAGTTTGGTTTATTATTGCTAGGGACAGGATGCTGAATTAAATGGCCATTGAATTTTTCTATAATTTTCTGTACGTGATGAGCGGGGAAACCATGGTCAATGGCGATATCTCTGATAAAATTAAGTTCATCTTGGATGAATTCACTTGAACAAACCAGAAAAGCACGCTTGATGAATGAATTGAAGGCAGCAATCTTATAAGTGAAAGTTGTAGAGGCATTAAATGGGATTATTGTGTTACTTCTCATCGGTTTACGATAGACTTTACGTTTTAGGTTGTTGTCATCTTTAATTAATTGAATATCCAGGAACGGTAGTGATGAATTTTCTTCTATTTCCAACGTAAACTTAATATTTTCATCTATTTCGTTTATTTTTAAGAGGAAAGATAGGAGTTCTTGCTTTCCATGATTCCATGTGATAAAGATATCATCCACGTATCTTAGCCAAACTTCTGGTGTTAAATTCAAACTTTTAAAAATAAATTCCTCCATCGGTCTAAGTTTAAATTCAGCCAACAGACCGGAAATAGGAGATCCCATAGGTGCTCCTTTATTTTGTCTGTAAAATTTCTTATTAAACATGAAAACGTTGTTATTAATGATAAGGTTAAGTCCTGACTTTAGAGATGTTTTTACGCTATCACTTAAATTATTTTGTTTATCAATTTCCAAATTAATATTTTGTACAACTTCATTTGTATCAATAGATGGGTAAAGAGACACAATATCTAAACTAGCTAGAATAGTTCCTTAAGAAATCTGAATATTTTCTATTTTATGGATAAAATCTTCTGTTGACTGTACAGTTTTGCTTGAACTTGGTAAAATTAATTTTAGGAATATAACGAAAGCTTTTTCAATAAAATATGTTAATAGAAAATATTCAGATTTCTAAAGGAACTATTCTAGCTAGTTTAGATATTGTGTCTCTTTACCCATCTATTGATACAAATGAAGACATATTTTATTGAAAAAGCTTTCGTTATATTCCTAAAATTAATTTTACCAAGTTCAAGCAAAACTGTACAGTCAACAGAAGATTTTATCCATAAAATAGAAAATATTCAGATTTCTAAAGGAACTATTCTAGCTAGTTTAGATATTGTGTCTCTTTACCCATCTATTGATACAAATGAAGTTAAATCATTAAATTTTCTTTACTAATCTTTAGTCTAAATGTAATAGATCATTTACACCGATGAATTGTTAAAGTTTTGTTTAATTAGGTTTTTATGAGTTCAGTGAATGATGTGAAGAATATTAATACCCAACAAACGTTGAAGAACTGCGACAAATATTTGGTTTTCCTATCCGTCAGTATATTGAGCGAAATTTTCCTGTTTCTATACTGATAGAACCAAAAAATCAATTGTTACAAGAAGAATTGATATCAGTTAGCTGTTTCGTATGTAAAGTAAGGTAGTTATAACACACTGATATCGGATCTCTTTCGAATTTTATAAGGATCTTATTTACAAAAAGTGTACTTTTAAATAATTATTCATATACTTTTTTAATTAAAAATACAAAATAAGTATCAATTTAATATACCAACTTTTGTGTATTGAAACCAACTTTTCCATAGTAAAAAAATGTTAATTAAGGTAGAAATATATGTGGATTGTCTTTTACGTTAGAGGGTGCACAACCTGTGGCCCATGGTCCTCGAAGCCGGGTTGCCAATTTGTCTTTCTTTCTTTTTTTTATTTTATTTATTTTATTTTTTTACTTTACTATTCATTTCAATCCTTATTTTTCGAGTTATAACAAAATTTTAATTTTCGAAGATCTGAAAGGAAACATATTTTACTACCATTCAATCACATATTTGAAAATCAAAACAAAACCCAGAAAAGTTATCAGAATTTTTATTAATATAATTTATGAAATGAAAATTTATTTTTCTTAAATTCATATGTCAATTGTCCTTATAATTTGACTGGTGTCAGTTGAAAGTTTTTCCTTTCAGGTTAGGTATTTGAATAGCAGAGTTTAAAAAAAAATAATGGTCGCCATATTTGAAAACAGAATTTCTTCATTAAATAAGGCAAATATTACTTTTCACAAAATATGGTACGCATATCTCCTGAGGTGCATGAACCTTGTAGATGTTTGAATATATTTAATCCTTATATATTAATTTACTTTTCAAGAAATTAAATTTATATTATAGATTTTATTACCTAGTTTTCTTTTGTAATTGCATTTGAGTATGGTTTTAGCATATCCGCCAACATTTACACCTTTTTTTCCTACCACTAAACTTTGATAGTAAATTTTATATTATTAAATCAACAAATTATTATATAAGGAAAATAAAATCTATTAAATTTTAGTGGTAACGAAAAAGCTTAAAAGTTAGCAGCTATGGTTTTAGTATTTATTCATTTACGGCTGTGAACGGTTTCGGATTATATTTTGATTCTAATTCATAAATATAAAGAAGGTTAAAAGTAAAACAATTTTATCAAAAGAAAATGTATTGGCCAATTTTTTTTTCAAAATGTTGCACATCATTTACGTTTAGTCTTTATTCTCTACCAAAGTGCGTACACGCCTTGGAATTCCAAGGAGACTGACACCAGTATTTTCCTTAATTTTTTTTTTATTATTATTATTAAAATGGCATAATTTATAATCACTTCGTTTTATTTGAGATTTTGAAATATTTTTTATTCGATTTAATTGTACCCACTGGGTAGCTCTGCATACACGTTAGCCAATAAATATAAATTTGTTCGAGGTAGGTATCAAATTAGTTTTCAAATATGAATATAACAAACGCCATAAATTTTACATTCGTGAACGCGTTGTTCTTTTTACGATAATTAAAAAACAATGATTAAACAAACAAGTTGGAAATTGTACATCAAACGTGACAAATGAGGTGCGTTCGTACTATAACCAGTTTTATAAATATTCAGATCTTGATGCAATAGCTGTTGCATTCTTATGCAACAATGCGTTAATACAAATCTTACTCTACGTGCAGGTTTTCATATTATAGATATTAATTTTAATTTATGAAATTAAGTTTCAATACACATTTACAAACAATTAATTACAATTCTGTTACATTTAAATTATACCATGTGCGAATATCTAATACAAGACAATGTAAAAAAAAATCATCGTTATTATTTCAGTGATTATTATGATTAATTCCAGTGATACAATAAGTATATTTTAAGTTGGCAACATTTTATCTCTTGTTGATATTTACTGAAAATTCCAATGGGAAACTTGTGCCTAGCTTTGAAAATGTCAGAACTTGAAATCCATATTTAGACTCTTTTTCCATTTAATATCTATTTCTCCGGAAACATCTATCCGAAAACTGTCGGTATGTTATATGATTGCTATAATTAAACAATTTTAGGATTTTTAAATTCAGTAATACGGAAATAATATGTCTCCATATTAAATATGAAGTGATCAACATGGAAACCTAGAATCATCAACTATCATCTAATATCCTTGAATTAATTCGTATGATAGGATTTAATAGAATAAAGAAAACTTTTAAAATAACTTTTAAAGTTTTGATTTGATTTTTGTAAAATTTGAAATGACTAGAAAAAATTCTGCAGGGATTATATGTATTAAATTTCAAAACCATTCGGTTGCATAGCTGTCAACTTTTACGCTTTTCTGCTACCACTAAATATTAATAAAAATTTTTGCATTATTGAATCACAAGATTTCGGCGATTTAATACGTAAAAATTTACTGTAAAATTTTAGTGGTAGAAAAAAAAGCGTAAAAGTTGGCAGCTATGCGGTTGTGTAGTTTTTGAGCTGCTATATGTGGACAGAGGGACGGACCAGACGACAACCATAGGTGCTATGTATTTATATAATTACGAACGTGCCCAATAAAAGCAAATATGAGCCATTGACATAAAGATACAATTTATCGAAGATGTGATACGTACGTATATTTCACTTGAAAGAAAATACACAGAATGTTTTGACTGAACAACATTTTTGATTTTGACTCCTTTTTTATTCATAAATTCCAAGTTCCTCCCGGAAATTCCGAAAGAAAAATTTTTACTTTATGTAATCATGAAATGTCTATCGTTAAATAAAGAAAACCTACTGTTCGATATTTCTGGTATCAATTCGAAATTTCTGAATGAAATGTAAGATCAAACTGGCAACCCTGATCGAAGTACGGTGTGCAGCATAAGAAATATCGGTACTTTTCTATTATCCCGTCGACCACTTTTCATTACAAAAAAATATCGCCAAACTGTAACGCCAAATAAACGGGAGAACGTTGCCATTGGAATATCAAAATAAATAAATAAATAAAATATAAGAATTTAAGGGCACAATTTTTATTTTAATTAATGAAATAACTAATATATCAGTAAAACATAATGAAAAATACACGCAAATGTCGAATTAAAAACCACTTGATGACATAACAAATACGTACAATGCTTCTGACATCAAGTAAATGGGACTGCATTTTTGGCGTTTAATATAACAGTTTGGCGATAGTTTTTTGTTATGAAAAGTGCTCGACGGGATAATAGAGAAGTACCGGAATATTAAATTGTCGAATTTTTTCTTTAAAAAGGTAGTTCAAATTGCCTTTGGCTCATTTTTTTGCCAGAATAATCCGAATCTTCGAGAAGTCTTATGGTACAAGTCTCACTCTAATAAGACAGTTTGTATTTTATGAATTTTTTAAATGTGAATGAACTTATGGGGCACATTTGTAGCATTCAAGCCCATTAAAATTCGATTACCTGTTAATATTACCATTTCTTAAAAGTTAATAATATCTGGACAACGGCAAACAAGACAAACAATTATATTGAATGTTTTATAAAAACAAAATATTATCATAGCTGACAACTTTTACTCTGTTATTCTTACCACTAAAATGTTCTATTAAAATTTATTGATAACAGAAAAGCGTAAACGTTGGCAGATATATAATCATTAGCCCATTCTTCATTTGAAAAGCTTATAACGATTAAACCTATACCCGTAAGGCATGGTGACATCACGGCGACGTCACTGTGAAGTCACACTGTGACTTTGTGACCGTCGTCGTGACGTCAAGTGACGTCGATGTGAAGTCATTGTGACCTAAATGCGAGGTCGTTATGGCCGTTTTCAAGGCTTTCTGTGACCTCACAATGTGACTACTTTGTGAAGTCACCGTGCGACTTCAATGTGAAAAATGTGACGAATCTGCATCGGATAGGGTGACCAGATTTTACCCGAATCCTATACGGATTGTTCGGATCAAAATTTTTTATGGTTCAAGTTTGTGACGTTTGTGACGACACTGCACCGGGTCGGGTGACCAGATTTTACCCGAATCCAATCCCGAAACTTCAGATCGATCTTTTTGGATTTGTTTGACTGCAGAATAGATTTGGATTAGTTGTCGTGTGACCTGATTTTCGTGAACCCGATCTGACCCAAATCGGGTATAATGTTTTTACTGTAAGTCTTGTTCGGAATAGAATCTTGCATACGACCAAGTAACCAGATTTTATCAGAAATTGTGTTACGATACATTTTCTGATGTCGGCTCGGATCTAGAGTCATGCACGAATCCGGTTATATACTTCTTGAACATGATTGAATGTCTACTTGAACATGAATGATGGTTGACTGAAACTATATTTACATTCAACCCGTATTCTTACCCTAACCCAACAACAATAACAACAAAAATTCTGTAGGCCCACAACCCGACCGAACCTGATAAATGATTTCGCATAGATTCGGATAACAAGATTTCACCAAATACGGATAAGATCGACGATAAGGATTGGATCGGCAATCATTTTTTTTTATGCAACTCGTATTCAAATTAAAACTTTGCATCTGATTGGGAAACCGGCTAATGTAGCCGTTAAACAAGAAATTTATAAATGTAAAAAACGCATACTAATATAAAAATAATAGATGAATCCATTAAAAATTATAATAAAATTAAATATTTTAATAATATGAAATTCTATTGTGCAAATAACAACTTTTAAAATTAACTTCTACTTCCATTTGTTTTATGTAACCACCAAAAATATTGACAATAATTAAAACTATGCTATTTTGCTGTTAAGTGTTGAAGTTTTTAAATGTGTATACTTTGCTATATTTCCCTTCGCTCACTGTCACGAAACTTTCTGACATATTTATGGAAAATGTTTTAAACGCACGGCACTTGCATTCCTGATTATTAAAGCGATTTTGAATGAATAGCGTTTTCCATTTTTAGATAAATGAAATGCTTAAGAGCAATTTTGGTCACGTTTTTTCCGTTTCTGACGCTGCGCGTCGGAAATTCGGTTCAAAACACCGACTTTGATAGTGTTTTCTGAAACATCTTCTGTCAAAAATGGAAAATGCCATTCTATTGCATATATTCTGAATAAGAACACCTGCCAATTTCATGTGTTTCCGAATAAAAATGAATTCAGAAATTAGTTATTTTGGATTTGATTACAAATTTAATGAAAATAAAAGTATAGATTTTTAAATAAGCATTGTGAAAAATTTATATTAGGAATCCATTTAAATAATAGATCTACCTATTGTGCGATATTATTAAATAATAAACATTGTATCAAGCAGTAAAACATTTTTCGAAGCAAATGAAATTTAAAACTTAGGATCATAAACGCAAAGAAAAAAAAATATATTTTTTTTTTCTTTACAAATTATTTCATTTATAGTTTTTGATAGAATACTAAATGCAGAGCTTAAATATCAATTTTTACTATAAAAAATTCGATAACACAACTGGAAAAATTACCTTAACTGAATAGCTGTTTTATTGTTTCATCAATATTCATTATTTTTGTGCACCTAATACTGACATATCTTGACAACTAAATTTGTTATGAGTTAAATTGTCGCAATTATTTCAAATATACCAGAAAATTATTTCTCGAAACCTCCACTAGCTAAGAAATTTTCAAATTGTAAATCAAATATTAATAGTTTTAAAAATTGCAATGTTTTTAATTATAATGAATAACTATGAAAATTGAACTGAGAAACGCAAAATATAAATAAATACCTCGTTATAAATAACACTTTACATTTAAAATATATATTGTTAGTAAATACTTTAAGCTTTTTTACAAACTCTCTATTTAAAACGATTTAAAACATTAAAGATAAAATTTTATACAAGTTATTTAAAAAAAAGATTTAAACATCTTAACTTTTAAATAATGCACTATTAATGTACCATTATATTGAGGCACCCGGTAGCAGAAATTCACGAAAAGCCAGGTGCGACATTTTCTAGGAACTTATGAGAGGGTTGCGTACATTTTGTTATATTCCACTTGTGATTCAGACGAAATCCAATAATATCGAAATGGTTATTGTATATGAAATACCTCGGCAGTCAGAATAAAACATATAACAAAGTCATGTAAGAAAACCTACGCAATTTTATGAGTTTGTTGTGAAGTTCTAAAATGCAAACATCTGTCTAGAAACACCTGGACATTCGGACATCGGCAAAAATAAAGTCGTAAAAACTCAAAATATAACACTTGTGGAATTTTATATAAGAATAAACAGGACGTAATATACGGAAAGCTGGGAATACGAGTGTTTGTGAGCCCCGCACAACAAAAAAATAAATAAAATCTCCGGTCACAGCTTTGACCGAAAAGGGGTCATTTCCCATGCGATAAAGTATTGAAGAAACACCCCCCCAAAAGGGTAGAAAGTAAAACTAATAATTTTAATATCATTATTCAAAAAGGGCCACTGAGCTTTAAAATTTAGAGGGGTACATAATTTTGGAGGCGGAGAGTGCTTTCGATTGGATATGAAGAGAAGCGATTAAAAATTGTATGGAAATCAAAAAAGATATATACCCGAGCAACAGGAGTGTTAGGGAGATTTTTGGTAAATATTAGATGTGTGTGTAGTGGTTTAATTTTGTGTTATAAACTCGGATTATATACCCGATGTCTTTAAAGAGAGAAGGTAAGGAATTATCTATTCCACTCTGAGCCCAATTTTTATACTAAATTTTATTAATGTTTAACGTGATTATAGGAATTAATCAAATCATATATTTGATACCAATAACTCTCCTCATATTAAAATAATTTTCATGTATAATATAATTATAAATTAAATAAAATCTCATTTAACTAGAATTTGATGTTTTATTAGTTTGACTCTTTTTTCCTTACAAATTAAAATAGCTTATGGGACAATTTCTATTCCATTTATACGATTTACGGCCAGTTAAATATCTATGAAATCACTAACTTAATAAATTTTAAATGGAATTTATACTTTAAATAAAATAGGGAAAGATGGAAAAGAGTGTCCCAACAATGGTTTCCGTGACAATTTTTACCTTTTCAGGTAAGAATATAAATAAAATTTTTACTTTAGTCTACACGACTCTCTCATTTTGGTATCAAATTAAAATAGAGAATGTTAAAAATGTTATTTTGTGAGTATTTTATACCACGATAATTATTACAAATATTTCTATAATGAATTAAAATTCATTGTAACATTCACACTTTCCAAAATTTTTATATTGTTATTTCTTTTCGTATTTCTATCAAATATATATATATTCCAATTGTATTTCTTTTCTTTAAATATGTTTTCTTCTTTTTATCGATTCCTCTTCAGTTCTTTGAAATTATTTTATTTTCTTATTTCCAGTAGAAATTTTGCCATCATCATTCGTTTATTTTTATATAAACTTATTTAATCTTAATACAAAAAAAAAAAAAAAAAAAAAAAAAAAAAAATTCAAATTAAATTAGTTAATTAAAAGAATTCTCATAAATAATAATAAATATACTTTATACTATGTGTTATTCAATACAAAAACTTCCTTATTTAATATATTTTATGCAAATTACTTTTCAATTCCGCTTTCTTCTCTTTCTCTAAGTGTGTCTTAGATTTTATATAAATTTTTATTTATAAACATTCTAAAACGTTGTATTATTTCTTTTACCATTTTATTATCTTAGGTAAAAAATTCGTTAGTTTCCTTAATTTTTATTTCCGTTTCATTTTCAAATAGTTTTCTTCAAATTTAGTGTTCAAAATATTTCAAATTTCATATATGTTTTCTTCTTTCAATTTCGTTTTTGGTCATCAAATTTCACGTCGTATTTTATGTCTCAACAAAATTTTATATGTATATATAATTTTTTCTCAATTTTTTTCCATTAATTGATTTGCATATTGTCTATATGATTTTCATATAACTATCCTTTTTATTATATTTTTATTTTATTCTACAATTACTGTACTTTTTTTATTATTATTATTCTCATTATTTTCGTATAATTAACTTATTGAATCTGCTTTAGATTTTAAATTAGTTCTCAGGACTAAAATATAATTTTCAGATTTGCAATTTTTATTTATAACATTGATTTTCTTTAAATAAACTTTTGTATATTTGTGTATAATTTTAAAAAGGGTTTTTATTTGTCGGTTTATTTTCCTTTATTACTTATGTTCGTACTGCGCAGAACGCTATTTTAAGGAAATTACTTTTTGTAATTTTTCCCATTGTTGAAACTCGATTAATTAATATGACGCCACCAAGTGAGACCGTATCGGGTGACCCTCCCACAAATGTACCGGGGATTAGCCCATTACAAAAATTAGCAGGATTACAAAGCATTATTCCTCAGTTCGATAACGTTAGTGCCGTAACTCCAGCGTTCTTCATTGATAGTTTTGAAGCCATAGCTACGATAGTTCAATGTTCAGATGAGGAAAAACTGCTTATTTTAAAATCGCGAATAAGAGGTGAAGCACTCTCGCATTTAATAAACAGCCCTGACTTAAATCAAGAGACAAATTACACGAATTTTAAAAAGAAATTCATAGCTTTCTTTAATAAAAAGGTCAGTTTGGCTACAAGGCAACAAATGTTCTCCAATTGCAGGATGCAACCAGGAGAATCTGTGAAATTATATGCGGCCAGGGTATCATTAATAACTCAAAAGTTTTTTTAATAACCCGGATTTGGACAATGATTCTGTAAAAAACTTGTTTGAACAATCAAAGTTATCGAAATTCTTAGAAGGACTCTCGGCTGAATACAAACATTCAACCTTGGTCAAAGATCCACAATCTTTTCAAGATGCAGTAGATTATGTCGAATTACTTGAAACTAATAAAGTTTGTTTCCCTCAAAACTCCCAAGATATATCCTTTCAATCGGGAACTAACACCGTTAACGCAGTCTCTACAGACATTACAAATAGGGATCTTAAAAATTTATTAGAAACTCATGTCCAAAAGACACATGATTCTATTTTCACGTTAACAAAAGAATTGGACAAATTACGATTATCAATGAATGGAAATCCTCCACGAAACTCTACAAATTTCGAGTCAAATTTTAGAGAATCTTATGCTAATAACAGAGCAAATTCACATACAAATAAATCTTTCCCTCCCTGTAAATTCTGCGGAAAGAAAAATCATTTATCGAATTTTTGCTTTTATAAAAGGGATCAGACGAGACAACAATCAAATGTTCAACCTTCTTGGTCGCGCGATAATCGAAGCGGGACAGGTCAACGATCGAACCGATATGGTGAAAATTACAGACCATTTTTAAACTCCAGGAGGGGTGGTCGAGATCAATAGATCATAAATATTCTCGGTCTCCCCACAGAAATAGAACGGTTGTTGTTAACCGCTCTAAAGAAAGTTTACGACCACTCAAACCTGTAAAATCTGGCACAGAAGATTTTCTTCTCACAAAACAGGCGAACACGCAGATTTTAGACGATAAAGATATTTCTTTTAATTTGCCTTTAATAAAAATTTCAATTGTAGACACGGAATTAATATTCCTCGTGGATTCTGGGTCCCAAATATCATTATTAAATTATGATGCCTTTAGACGCATTAAAATTAAAAACTTAGACGTACAGCGCGCTGATATAACAGTTAGATCTATTTCTGGTAACATTTTAAATACAACTCATTTTGCAACACTACCAGTCACGATAGATAATCGACAATATTTTCATAAGTTCTATATAATAAATAGTCACATATCTGATCATTATAATGCCATACTCGGATATGACTTTTTACACAAATTTAAGTTTACACTTTCTCTTGACACAAATTCACTTACAACAGGAAATGTGTCAATGAAATTGGATAACGTATTAAATCATGATGTTATTCAACAAATGCCTAGTCAAGATCAGATAGTTACCAACATCATTACACAACATTTTGATAATAGAGATATAGATAAAATAAAATCAATTAGACGTCAAAGTTTGCGTGAATCAGATTTCGATTTATCTCATTTACAACCAGAGGTAAAATCGCGTTTACTTAAATTACTTTTCTAATTTTCCGATATTTTTAGCAAAGACCTTTATACAATTGGCCGCACCGATGCCGTTAAACCAAAACTACAGGTGGATTTTGACCAATTACCTTCTTCTCGCCCATATAAAATCCCAAAAATTCTAGAAATAGAATTGAAAAGACAATTGGAAGAAATGTTAGAAGCTAACATTATTGAAAAATCTGACAGTCATGTCAGTTTTCCCCTAATTATGGTAAAGAAAAAAAATCCTACCTCGGATCCAAACAAACAAAAATGGCGCCTCGTTGTCGATTATAGACGTTTAAATAAACATCTCAAATATCCTCGTCACAAATTACCATTAATAAACCAACAGTTAGAAAATCTTAACGAAGGAAATTTATTTACAACTCTCGACTTGTCTTCGTCGTTTCATCAAATACCTTACACCCATCGTATAGAAATTTGACAACCTTTGTTACACCTTTTGGCCAATTTAGGTTTGTTTGTTTAAGTCAAGGCCTCAGTTGCTCTCCTGAGATTTTTTGCGATTTAGCTGATAAAATTTTAGCACCGTTAAGTGATTTAAAATTTTCTAACTATATTGATGACTTTGCGTGTTCAGCAGACACCGTTTCTGAAATGTTGTTCAAACTTCGGAAATTATTTGAACGGTTTAGAGAGTTTAATCTTACATTAAATCCTGAAAAGTGTACCTTCATGAAACCTGAAATAAAATTTTTAGGACATGAATTATCAAAAGAGGGTATAAAACCACTTGAAGATAATCTAAAAAAAATTGCTGATTTTCCCGTCCCTACAACAGTAAAAAAAGTAAGACCTTTTCACGGTCTAATCAGTTATTATCGTAAATATATTGAACATTTTTCGGAATTGGCGATTCCTTTGACAAATCTATCGAAAAAAAATCGAAAATTTCTCTTGACGCCTAGTGCGCAAAAATCCTTTGAAATTCTTAAACAGAAATTAATTTCCTCTCCTATCCTTATTTCTCCAGATTTTAAGAAAGAATTTATTCTCAGTTGCGATGCTGGAAAGTATGCATTGGGAGGGATGTTAGGTCAAAAAGATGAAAATGGAATAATAAGACCAATCACTTACTTCTCTAAAAAGTTAAATCCAACTCAAATACGGTACTCAATTTTTGATAAAACACTTATGGCCATCGTTAAAAATATCGAAACATTTAAATATTACCTTTATGGCAGAAAATTTACAATCCGTTGTGATAATGCCGCTTTGACTAAATTGGACAATTTACAGTCAATAAGCGATCGCGTAGCAAGATGGTTAAGTTTTCTTGCAGATTATCATTACGAGTTTGATTTAATCAAAACCCACGAAAACACAGTAGAGGATATATTGTCAAGGGATTTTTATGTAAATAGAGTAACCGCGAGAAAGGATTCAAGTGATTCTCAAAAATCATGCGAAAATTTTATTGATGTAAATAACCATAATGATTTTTCGTCCAATTCTTGTAATGCCACTTATTCTGTAAATAATGATTTTGAAAAACTTTGTGAAGATTCGAGTTATAAAAGTAATAACTTGGACAATTATTCTCACGATTCTTTTACTAAATCGAACTATGGAAGTGATGTAAATGAAAATTGTGAGATAAATAACTTTGTATATAAAAATTCTAGTGTACATTTTTTCGATTCACATAAGAAAGTGAAAGATGAAATTCGTAAGGGTCATGATTTAACTAGAAACGTGAATTCTATAAATACAGAATTATTAAATTCTTATAATTCACAAACGAATATACACAGCGCGACAAAAAATTCTACTGATGAGACTTGCGAATATGCTAGTGATGATATAAAATTTTATGATACGGAATATCAACAGAAAGAAACTTACATGATTAAAAATACTATTGTCGGTTTTGAAAATCTTGGTTCTACATGTTACTTAAACTCGATATTACAATGCTTAACGAATTGTCTTCCTCTTCGAGAATTTTTATTAAATGACAACTTAAGTTTATCATGTGGTGATTCCCTAAAATTTTGTATGATTTGTGTTTTAAGAAGACACATAATAAATGTAATGAACAATTCTGGTGAAGTAATTACACCTACTGAAATTTATACGAATTTACGCTCAATCGCACCTCATTTCACATATGGCCATCAACAAGATGCGCATGAATTTTTAAATTATGTACTTGATAGTATGTGGCAATCAATCCCATTTCATTATTCAAACTCAAACAAAAAATGTGAAAATAAATTTGAGGTACCGTTGAATTCAATTTTTTGTAGTTATGTTAAAACAGAAATAAAATGTTTAGAATGTAAAAACAGGAGTTTCACCTACAATAAAATGATGGATTTTATTTTAGACATCACGCAAAATGTTAAAACACTTGATTCCGCACTTTACAATTTCATACAACCAGAAATTTTACCTAATGAATATTCGTGTCAATGTAGCAAAAACAAAGTAAATGCAAAAATCGAAAATTCTATTTCTAAACTCCCAATGGTAATCACATTTCAACTTAAACGTTTTTCATTTAAAAACTCCCAGAGCATGAAAATTCATAACTCAGTCACTTACCCAGAAATTTTAAATCTTCGCCCATTTTTGGAAGTTGCAAACGGAAAACCAATATGTTATTCATTGACCGGAGTTATTGTACATTCAGGCTCCTCGAGTCAAATGGGACATTATTATACATATGTTAAAGATTCTACAGGCACATGGTTCCTTTTGGATGATTCAAGGATAATTAAGGTCAGTTTAGAAGAAGTTTTGAACCAAAAAGCATACATACTTTTTTATACGAAAATGGAACATTCAAAAACTAACACTAATAATACTTCTTTAACTGATATCTCAAATATGGAAATTAAATTGGACGACGAAGAAAAAGAATTTCTATTTAAAGAATTCGGAGTAAATGCTATACAAAATGATCTTCCTACTATTAACGAAATTATATTAGCTCAAAAATCCGATCCTAAAACTGCAAAAATTATTTCAGAAATAGCTATAAATCCCCACACAGCTAAAGTAAAATATCCGAATTACTTAATGGAAAATGGATTACTTATGCATTCTGCATTTATCCCTAGAGTTCGAAAATCTAAAAACGTATTACGAATAGTTATACCTTTAAAATTTCAAAATGTTATTTTAGCTTCAAACCACATTTCTCACTTTGGTGTTTTACGGACCTATAATTTAATAAGAGAGAAATATTTTTGGGAACATTTATATGCTGACACTAAACACTTTGTACAATCTTGTTATCAATGTAATTCTTTCAAAACTCCACATATACAGAAACCAGTCCCAATTCAAAGGAACTTTATACCAAATAGACCTATGCAATTCTTATCAACTGATCATTTAGGACCTTTTACTCAAACACATAAAGGAAATAAATATATACTCACATTTATAGACCATTTTACTAAATATATCAGACTGTACGCTGTCCCTGACGTTACAGCCCAAACTACAGCGGAAAAATTTTTGGATTTCATTAGTTTGTTTGGAATATGTGAAAAACTTCTTTCTGATAAAGGTCCCGCCTTCACAGCCGATTTATTTCGAAGTTTATGCATAAAATTTGGTGTAGTAAAACTTTTTACGACACCTATGAACCCAAAATGTAATGGTGGGAGTGAATCACTAAACAGAAATATTAAGAAATCTTTATCTATTTTTGCAGATAATACTACAAATTGGGACGATTATTTAAAATATTACTCATTGATCTATAATTCTACAATTCATGGAACGACAAACGAGAAACCATCATTTCTGCACTTGGGATATGACCCACTACTCCCTACGGATATCTTAAATGAACGAATTGGAGTAGAACATCGTTCACTTACGAATTTCGTTGAAGAAAAAACAGCTCAATTGCAATATGCTAATAAGATAGTCTCAGAAAATATTTATAAAGCAGCATTAGTTCAGGAAGAATTTCAGCATCGACATGCCAAATACAGGGATTTTCAAATTGGTCAACTTGTCTACTTATTAGCACCTGGACACGATCGCTTTACAAAAATTCTTAAGGCGCGAAATTACACGGGTCCATTTCGTGTTACCCGCAGACATAACAAGGTCGATTATTCAATAATAGATGAAAGGAATTCGAATGCACGCGAATTCAAAATTAACGCTTATCGTCTAATTCCGTATATAACTAGAAAGGAAGAATTCAAATTATTTAAAAGCGATGATCAGAAAATTAATGAACCCATTTTGTCCTCAACAGAAGACAGCCCTTATATAAATAAACCTTATGCGACTTTTGATGAAAACATTGCATCTGATTTTATTTTACCTTTATTTCAAAATGCATTTTCTGACATAAAGGGAAATGAACACCCTAACGTAAATAATTCTTCCCTTTCACGTGACACGCCTGCGACTCAAAGTCCGGTACATTCTCACATCAGCGAAGATACCATTATTTATTCTCCGGTAACGCAGTCATCAGAAGATAGAGAGGAAAATTTTCCTCTTTCGACTCAGGCAGGAAAACCAGTTCTACAGGCGAAAACGGAAGGCCTTGATTCAATTCGTCAGAATTACGAATTGCGACAACGTGATCCAATAAATTATTATGCAGAAAAAGTTTTTAATATGGCGTTAGAATTAACGAAATAAATACATTTTTTTGTTTCAATTTTCGTTATAATTTTAATATACACTTTCTTAAGTATTCTTTATTTTTACTACTATTTGTTATATTCAATTTTATTGCATAGTAACTTTATAGAATAATTAAATTATGTAAATATTTATAATATTTTACGATTTTTATATAAATTTAGTTATTATTTAATTCTATTTTTATATATGATTTTTTTTTTCATTTATTCTTGAGGTTGATTATGATATAAAATTACAATTTATCGTCTCAATATTTTTTTTTTCTTTTATCATTCAGAAAGGTTTTAATTTTTTTTTTATCATCTTCTCTTCTCTTTTTTCCTTTTTTTTTCTCTTTGACTAAAAATTTAAGAAAATTATATATATATATTTTTTCACTATCCTAATGAAATTATTTGTTAGATTTGCTATTCTTTTCTTTCAATGGTGCACAATTGTTAAACAGAAATGCAGTTCTAAATAATTTAATTTCATTTTGCGTTATAATCGGGTTTCATGCGTTATAAATGTTTATTTGCAGGCAAATTTTCATTTTCATGCATCGAGGTTCAGATAACAACATTTAACTGTAAAATTCTATTTTATCTTTCTCCAAATTTGACACTTCTCACACATATTGACTCAATAATTCTTACTGGTAATGTCATACTTATTCTTTTATATTGCTTTCCATTTTTTTCATTTCATTCATTTATTATCTTATCTCCTTTCGATTAGTTGGATATGTATATAATTTTAACATTTATATATTATATCAGAGTTTTATTTTAATTTTTCAATGTTTAATTCCGGATTATTATGATTGTTAAATCTCTTCGGATTTTTTTTACATTTTTTTTTTTTGCACATTAAAAACTATTTAAATATAGGTTTGAATCAAATTTTCACTATGTTAGGAATTAAGGCGTGATATAAAACATACACTAATAAACATTTATAATTTCTTACTTTCAAAAAAAAAAAAAAATCTTCATTTTAACATTCTCTATTCCGAGTTTAAAATTTAGTTATTGAATCAAGTATATAGCATGGAGTTTATATTCAAAGTTATGACATTTTATTATTGTCTTCTCAAAGAAAGGTTAGGAAACAAAGTGACATTTTTTTAATTTTATTTGATTGGCATGACATTATGTATAACATTATTAAAAAAAAAAAAAAAAAAAAAAAAAAAATGCTCAGAGTGTAATTGGATGTATTCCTTTTCCTTTGCAGTTTTTGTCTTCATTTTCGTCATTGCATTAAGTTTGGCATCAAAAAATAAAAAGGCACTCTTATGTAGATTTGACAGAGAGTATAGGTGCGATTTTCCACCTAGACACTTTCTAGGAAAAATTAGCCTTCCACCCGAATCATGTATTATTCATGATTGCAATAATTGCCTCATTACGAACAAAACGTTCGTATTAGATGACAGTCTTCAATTGTGGGAGCCCTCAGCCTTCATTCTGCGAAAAGACACCAAACTTATGGACGAAAAATCAACTACATATTCCTGCCAGGCAATTGATAAGACGAACTGCGAATGTGACGATAACGACTGCACAGGTAACGCAAAATTTTGTTCCATAAGAAACTGCACAACTGACAGCAACTGTGTTTGCGATCTCACTTATGAGAAAATGGATTTAATGTCATTAATGGACGATAAAATTATAAAAAACCCAGATATTATCATCTTACAAATTTGTTACTTTGATAACAAATTTGCGAACAATCAAAAAGGAACCCATCGCCATTTACTAGAAGGAGAAAATGCAATGTTTTCTCAGAGTAATCTTACGATTACATTTAATGACCCTATTCTTCTTCTACCTGCAGATGGTAGGGTAATTTTACGTACTGAAGATTTTGAACATATTTTATCTGTGCCAACAGATCGCATGATTAAACTGCCTTTTGAATTATTGGCATATAAAAGTGATATCTCATTAATATATATACATCCAAGTGGTCGTACTGTCTCGGGACAAATTCATGTCTCTGGAAAATCAATTTGCCAACTTAAGTCGTGTATTTGGTGCAAGGAAGTATTCATACACTATCACTGCCTTCCAAAATTTGTACAGAGCATTTTAGCTGTATTAATTATTGCCTTTATTTTAGCTTTATTGTCTTGCATAAAATTTATTTTTGAATCTGTTATATTTATATTTCGAACTATTTTCACACTTATAATTATGACCTTTAAATTATGCAAGTTTATAGCTAGATGCTCACTTTTGCTAGGAGCTTTCATTGGTTCCACTGTCAGAAACATTTTGCAGAAGTTTTATGGTATATTAGAAAGAAATGCTGATCACGGATTACACATTAACTCTCTTCCGTTAGTCCCTTTAGCATGTACACTAATACTCACCACTGTGACAGCTGAGTATAATACACAATCAGTTATCAAATCAGATCTACAGAATTGTGAAATTTTGCAGGATAATTCTAAATTCTGTAAAATACATACTACTGCAGAAATTTCTTTAAAAAGTATCTCATCTGAGACTTGCCTCTGGTTTTCCGACCAGAAGGATAATCACCTCTTTTCTTTAACGATTAAACTAGAGGAAGTTGTCTGTTCCTTCCAGACAGAACGACAATATTTCACATTCCCCGTCAAAGCAAAACAATTATCTCAAATCTCCTGTATCTTCAAAAAATTCTGTGGAAGAGGTATGCATTGCTCTAAAAGAAATTTTGGTCATGACGGTGCCAAGTTCGAATCCGAACCTCCTGAAAGTAGAGAGTTCCCGGGCTACTCAAGTTGCCAAGCAGGATCGTTAGGTGTTGGTTGCACAATTCTCACAAGAGCTAGTTGCAACTTCTACAGAATTTGGTATGAACCTGACCTTCTGAACAGTTATGAAGTTTCAAAAATTAGAAGTCACACATGCCAATACAAAATTTCTGTAAAACATACGGAAAACAATACCATTACAAAAGTTCTACTTTCAGACACAGCCTTCACAAAAAATGGAATCAAAATATCCATTCTAGGGGCTTATGATCAACCACAACTCCATTTACAAGATATGTTGATCCAACGTGTGGGCAGACCTACAGAGGCTTACCTGGCACCAGCCAGCGAGAAAAATTTTCCTAAAGCGGGTACGGTCGGAGCTGTTCAAGCAAAACATTCTTACACCAAGGATTTCATTTTTGCTTCGGATATTAGTCAATGTGATTTCTTTGAAGACACACTTAGATGTATTACAGCACCTGACGTCCTCTCAAATCTTCAAAAAACAAAAGAAGACGCATTGCCTTTACAACGAGGAGTCCATTTGTTTCATGTAGACAATAATCTTTTGAAGTCTACACTCCTAATGTCATCAGCGGTACGAATACAACTCCACTTTTCTAATTTCAAGATCGCCGTTAAGACTACTACGATATGCCCAAAGTTTGATGGTGAAGCAATAACGAGCTCTGGATGTTATGATTGTCCCATACTTTCCAGATTAAGTTTTACGGCGCATAGTACATGTCAAGCCGGACTTGTACTAGTTAATTTTCAACATATATCAACTCATACCAAAGCCATTCATCTAACCGTTGAACCCACTTTACATATAATTAAATTTGTAGCAGAACAGAAATGTTACTCTGAAAAGCTGTGTTTACGGTCAAGTACTTTAGTACAATGCAAAAATCTTGAATTTTGTTTATCAGAGCCAAGCGTTGAACTTTTAGCATTGGACACTAATTATACTCGTACGTCCAGTACTTACACACAATCAACCTTTATGAACTGGTTAAAATTACCAAACTTAGACTCTACTTTTTATTTGTTAAAATTTGTCGGAGCTGCACTTTTCATAGTGTGTGTCACAATCACAATTTTTTCAAGCCTTATCACCTGTTGTTGTCGTGTACGGTGATTCATGGTTAGTATTCACAACGCTCAACTGGGATTTTTTTTTTTTTACTTTATTTGGTATTTTATTTAAATAAACAATTTCCCCTTTTATAAAATTGTACTTTGATATTATATGTAATTTTATTGTATATTTACACGGTAAGATTTATTTATATTATATCTAATTTTATTGTATATTTACATGGTAAGATTTAATTCCTAGTTGAGAGTTTTGAATCCTCCTTCTCTTGAAATGTTTCATTCTTCATTATTTGGATTTTTATGATTTTCTTTTATTTCTTTACTTATTTGTAAATTTAGTATGAGAGTGTTATTGGTTTCACTTGGAGTTAAATTATTTTCTTTTTTTTCTTTTTTTTTTCTTTTTGCAAGTTTCATATATTATTGAGGCACCCGGTAGCAGAAATTCACGAAAAGCCAGGTGCGACATTTTCTAGGAACTTATGAGAGGGTTGCGTACATTTTGTTATATTCCACTTGTGATTCAGACGAAATCCAATAATATCGAAATGGTTATTGTATATGAAATACCTCGGCAGTCAGAATAAAACATATAACAAAGTCATGTAAGAAAACCTACGCAATTTTATGAGTTTGTTGTGAAGTTCTAAAATGCAAACATCTGTCTAGAAACACCTGGACATTCGGACATCGGCAAAAATAAAGTCGTAAAAACTCAAAATATAATACTTGTGGAATTTTATATAAGAATAAACAGGACGTAATATACGGAAAGCTGGGAATACGAGTGTTTGTGAGCCCCGCACAACAAAAAAATAAATAAAATCTCCGGTCACAGCTTTGACCGAAAAGGGGTCATTTCCCATGCGATAAAGTATTGAAGAAACACCCCCCCAAAAGGGTAGAAAGTAAAACTAATAATTTTAATATCATTATTCAAAAAGGGCCACTGAGCTTTAAAATTTAGAGGGGTACATAATTTTGGAGGCGGAGAGTGCTTTCGATTGGATATGAAGAGAAGCGATTAAAAATTGTATGGAAATCAAAAAAGATATATACCCGAGCAACAGGAGTGTTAGGGAGATTTTTGGTAAATATTAGATGTGTGTGTAGTGGTTTAATTTTGTGTTATAAACTCGGATTATATACCCGATGTCTTTAATGAGAGAAGGTAAGGAATTATCTATTCCACTCTGAGCCCAATTTTTATACTAAATTTTATTAATGTTTAACGTGATTATAGGAATTAATCAAATCATATATTTGATACCAATAACTCTCCTCATATTAAAATAATTTTCATGTATAATATAATTATAAATTAAATAAAATCTCATTTAACTAGAATTTGATGTTTTATTAGTTTGACTCTTTTTTCCTTACAAATTAAAATAGCTTATGGGACAATTTCTATTCCATTTATACGATTTACGGCCAGTTAAATATCTATGAAATCACTAACTTAATAAATTTTAAATGGAATTTATACTTTAAATAAAATAGGGAAAGATGGAAAAGAGTGTCCCAACAATTACTAAATATGTACTATTAACAAAACTGCGAAGACATTAAAAGTTACCTGCTAATGTATAAGTAAAACCACCAGTTCTAGGGATTAAGTTTTAATGGTCGTTAACTGCTTCTTCTTCATTGAAAAATGAGACTCAAATCCACTGCTTTAATTTTCAAAGTGGTCCAGCATAGGTGTGTTCATAGATCTGAGATATCAAATATCACGCAGACCTTAATAACGCACCCAGCTAGACACAAGGATAGGTTAAAATGGATGATTCACTTTAAAACGTTAATTCACTTACACGGTATAAATTCCACAATATACTTCCACAAACTTAAAAGAACACCACACACTCTAAACCGCCGAATTTGCAAATGAAAATAATCGTCTGCCCTCAATAACTGCGATCATGATCTCCGCAGTAATGTTTACCACAAAGTTACATCTAGCACGTGTTTCCAGAAAAAGAATAGAAAGAAAACATTTAAATAAAGACATTTCAAATGCTTTATAGTTTATATGGCTGACAAATAACTTCTAATAAAACTATAATATTCTGTTTTTATATGAGAGAGTTTAGTATTCTTGGAAATAAGCTGTGAAAATTTAAATTTTTATATATTTTTTAATCAGTTGCATTTGCTTTAGGCGTCCAAAGTAAACATAAATTTTAAATAAAAATGGATTTAATAGTCTTTATAAAATAATTACGACATAAATATAAATACTATTCTGCAATCAGATTTCCTAAGTACGATTTTTTCATTTTTTACACTCTATTGAAAAGAGCAATATATTTAACAGAGGTGATATCTTATTAAGCACTGACCAGTTTTGGAATAAATTGCTATAGGAATGACATATACTTTATGACATATTTTTAATTCGTTTTTTTCGGAAACGCATGAAATTGGCTGGTGTTTTTATTTAGAAACTATGTAATTGAAAGACGTTTTTCATTTTTTAGTAAAAGCAGAAGATCTTTCAGAAAAGAATGTCAAAGTCAGCGTTTTGAACCAAATACCCAACGTAACAGTGAAAGAAAAAAGAAAAAAACCAGTCGTCACGTGACACGAATTGCTTATAACTCGATAAGTAATTTATTTATCAAAAAATGGAAAACTCATTTCGATTCCAAATTGCTTCCATAGTCAGTCCTGCCCATTTTATGCCTTTGCGTTTAAAAATGAGTCAGAAATTATGTCAGAAAGCTTCGCGTTGTTGAGCAGGTCAGTTGAGAACCACCTTAATTAATCAGTACAAGAAAAATCTTGAACTCGTTCGACGGTCGCCGCGAGCACCCCCGATGTCGAACTCGCACAAATGGTGTCCTCACTTTTTAAACAGAAAGCTGATGATTGGGTTGAGTGGCCCCTCAAAATAATAAGAGATTGGAGATTTTTAAAATATTTTTAGTATCACAAAATTAGCAAATGAGTTCCATGCGGTGGTAGGAAAAAAATTAAATGTTTGTATTTAAAATGCTAACAAATCTCTAAAAAGCTAACAGTTTTATTAGAATGGGAGATCTATTTCTGAATTACTTTTCGCCAAAACTTTCCTACGTTACTAAATTTCTATTTAAGGATTTTTACCTGTGTATTATATAGTATATTTTGTTAAATTTCATGAAAATGGTAATGAAAATTGTAAAAAATGATCTGCCTCATATATGTAGACAGATATTTATTTATTATTTTATTTTGGAAATACAATATATTTAAATAATGTGTGACAATGTTTTTATTAATGATTTAGGTACATGACATAATTCAATTCTATATCTTATGAGTTTTTTTCCAAATTCTCTCTCCGATCACACCGTGAAGTCACAGAGTGTTGGCATTTTGGTCATAGGTTTTACGTGACTTATGTGACTTGGAGTGATGTCATTGCAACGTCACAAAATTTTTTAAAGCTGTCAAAAAGTAATTTTCTTCATGCCATAAGATGTTCTAAAGTTTATTTTAAGTTTTCTTTAGATCTTCAAGACGTTCACATTTTGGTCACAGTGTGACGTTACAAAGAGGTGTCATTTTGGTCACAGTTGTGACGTGACGTACGTGACTCACAGTGACGTCAGAATGACGTCACTGTGACTGTGCATGCTATGCGGGTAAATATAGTAAAAAAATCTTCGTATTTCTTTCTACTATAGAAGATATGCAAATAAAATTATTTTTTATTAAATTGAAGAGTAAGCGTAGTTTAAAGAATTTTCTTGAATCAGAATACGTTAATAAAATTTCGTATCACGAATTTCATGAATCAATACCATGCAGGGCCTGATTACCTTTGGGGCAAAGATAAAGATTTGGGGATCCATAAGCCATGTTTTTGGCCCATGAAATAAGACTAAAATTCGATTTTGTTATACTGACTTAATTATTTCACTTTTTAATATTAGAAGGTTCATCCCGTATGATTTCAACAATATTTTTTGCATTTTGTTCGGATTTATATAACTTACACAAGCTTAAAGTTCGTATTATTCGTAGTTTTTGATGAAAAATGTACGCAATTTCTCCTAATTTTACCTCAATTTTTAATATATTTATTTTATTTTATTATGACCGCAGCTTTTCAACACTTTTATTTTTACACATATTGTACATTTTGATGTATTTTATAATATATGTAAAGAAGAAAGTGTTGCACGATTGCGCTCATGTAAATCATTGAGGTAAAATTAGAAGAAATTGCGCGTTTTTCATCAAAAACTGCGAATAATACGAACTTTAAGCTTGTGTACGTCCTATAAATCCGAACAAAATGCAAAAACTTTGTTGAAATCATACAGGATAAACCTTCTAATATTAAAAAGTGAAAAAATTAAGTCAGTATAACAAAATCGAGTTTTAGTCTTATTTCATGGGCCAAAAACACGGCTTATGGACACTGATCCTTTCCACCTGTAAATTTTAATCAATTTCTTTTTCCTTATTTAAACACTTTATTCATGCACAATTTCTGAAATGTAAAAGACAAAAATTCCTATTAATTGTTACTGACGTAAGTTTGCTCCGTTGGTCATCAGGCTCTGATACCATGCGATAAGTAGGACACGAATAACCGAAATATTAAAGAGCAGAATTTTCTTTATTTCCAATTGTTATATTTCCACGAACTAATAAAACTTTAACTGTTATTATTTTTATACAATATTTCAAATACGGTCTCGATAGTTTTTAGTTTGAATTCAATTTTTAAACGGCTTCAAAACATAATAATTTAAAGATCTTTACACCAGAAATATTTTCAGGAAATATAGATATAAATTAAAAAAAATATTTTCGGATGATGTTCATTCTTAATTCTTTATTAAAATTCTAGGAAAATGCTTTGCATGGCATAGCGTTGTAATTATCCCACAGTAGTTGTTGCCAGTGAGACATTTTTATTCGGAAGTTTTGAATTCATGCCAGAAATTTTGAGTAGTACTTTATTTTACGAGTGATATTTCGTGATTACATTTAACAAAAATCTTGTTTCGGAATTTCCGGTGCGAATTCGGAATAAAAAAGAAAGACCAATTCAATTTTCCAGTTCTCAGCGTGGACTGTAATTTTCTTATGTATTTTTGCGTTTGGTGACATAGTTCTGCATCAATTTAGGATTCTATTCATTATAGCAGTACTTTTAAATAATCATAATCACCCACAAGGTGCGCAGACGTTCGTTTTTCAAGCAGATCAGAAAAGTTTGAAACTACGATAAAAATATTTATTATTATTATTATTATTATTATTATTATTATTATTATTTTATTATTATTATCATTATTATTATTATCTATTATTATTATTATTATTATTATTATTATTATTTATTATTAATATTATTATTATTAATATTATTATTATTATTATTATTATTATTATTATTATTATTAAAACCTTTAAAAATGTTGTACAGTTTGCCAATAGAAAATTCTTAAAAATTACGGCCGTATGAACCCAATCGTAAATACTGAACCGCACAGACCTGCGTTACCTGCAAAGGTAAAACTTTAAACTCAGTTATCTCAAAACACTACTTTCCGACGGTTTTTCCACGATAACTTTTGAAGAAGTGAACGATTTATTTATTTATTTAACCCCTTAATTCTCGCTCCCGTGATATTTACGGGCTGTGTATTCTACTTTTTTTTTAATTAAGATTCTTTGATTCCCACCAGTTTTTTAAAAGAGTGAAATTAGCTTTATTCTCGCATCATTTTATCAGCCATTAAAAAAGGTGAATATTTCTACTTCAAAAAGGTGGTGGCAATCAAACAATTTTAAATTTAAAAAAGTAGCCTACAAAAAATATCGAGACGCTGAAGGGGTTAAAGAAAGAAAATTAAATTATCTACAAACTATATCATTTCAAAAACAATTTTTTTTCTAGTTATAACGAAAAATATTATTAATTTTGATGGATTTTAATTAATTAGATTATTTATTTAGTTTTTTTTTTAGTTTTAATACTTTCCAACATAGTTGAAAAGTGTTTATATATTCGGTTTGATTGTCTGTCTGTCTGTCTGTCCGCGTTCTAATTCGCGTAAAAATACTCGGATTGTCACGCAGTTGATATATGTTGTTGATTTTCATTATGGCATGTTTGGTATTGAAAATGAAATGTGACGTGCTTATAGTTACTTTACAGGGACAGTCAAAAAAATCCGTTACATTATGGTCTATGGGGGGGGGGGAATCATTTGCGGATTATTTTAATGATGTTATACTATTTCAAGCATTCTGAAATTGATATATAACACTAAAGTGCACTACAAGAGACTTGCTATAGAATACTGTGTGCATAGCATTCATCGTACATTTATAGGAACACACAAAAGAATTCGGTTACAGTACTGTTTTTTAACAATAATTGCTGGAAATGCTTTTTCAGTTGCGGTACGCTTTTTTAAATTCATCTAATTTGTTGCTTATTATTTGGTGTGTATACATACTATGCATCATATACAGGGCAGCACCAAAAATCTCTTATTTCCGTTTATTTACGGAAATTCCAGAAGGGGGATTTTAAGCTGTGATATGCGTTTCCTAATTGAACTAAATTTTAGCATTCTATATAGTATACATACAAATCTATTTATTGTATACAGAGCTCCACAAAAGATTTCGGTTATTTTTCCGAATGTTGTTGCTAATTTCTGAAATTGGGTTTTTAAAATATGATTCGTTTTTCCCAATTTGTTTACTTAGACGGTTGAGGATGAAGTGGACTTCTAATATGCATAAGGGCCTTTACACACTACATAAACTCTAATCTTTACAATTTAGTTATTCTTAATGGCATCATACAGTGTTATTTAGTATTTTTAGCATAATTTATCATTGTTTACTCTAGTATTATTATTCATTCATTATTGTTCATTTAGTACTTACTTCTATCCTTTATTATTATCTGCTTCAGCATCTTACAGTATTATTACATAGTAGTATTATTGCTCTGTATCACATAGTAGTATTTAGTATTGCTCAATAGTATTGGTAAATTGTATTTTGAGATTTTGTATTTTTGGAATCTTGTATTTTCAGAATTTGTATTTCAGCATTATATAGTATAATTGTTGCTCAATGTCACAAAGTAAAATTTAGTAATGCTCAGTATAATTAGGTAAAGAAACCTGCTGGGCGGGGCTAGTTGAGCTTAAGCCAAAAGGTAAGCCTTCCCTGCCTTGTTTGACATTAATCTTGTTTACTACATCATCTTCAACAAGGAAAATATTTGCTAAAGTATATTGGAAGTGTTACATAATCTATGCTCGATGCGTGATTTTTCGTGCTTGTATTGTTTTAAGTATAATTCAGAGACAACGTAATAAGGAGTAAAAATAAAATAGAGACTCAAAACTGTGGAACCCAGAATTCAAAATTGCGGCAAAACTACTTTTGGGAATAATTTTGTTACAACAACATTAAAATTTTTGTTAATGTTTTTTACAATTTAATATTTTTTAAAGCATAAACAAAGCAGTAAAACACATGAAACAGAACAAACAGTAACACATAATAATAACACATAAAAATAATATAAAAACAAATGATCAAACAAATGAAAGCAAAAAACAACTCAAATATGAAACTTAGACTTCAAAATCGTTGTAATTAGTTTTTTAAGAAATGTTGTAATAGAATAGTAAAAGTGTTGTTATTGTTTTTACAATTTAATATTTTTTATTTATATAAAACATAAATAAATAAATGGAGAAAGAAAAATTAGTCTAATCTAATTACAGGTTTTTATTATAATAATTTTTTTAAAAAATTTTTACACTTTTTTAGGTATAATTAAGATAAAACATTAATAAGCAGTATCAATAAATAAATAAATAAATAAATAATGACTCAAAACTATGAAACCTAGACTTCAAAATCGTGGCAAATCATTTTGGAAGATTAATTTTGTGACACAATAGTAGAACTGTTGTTACTGTTTTTTAGAAATTCATTTTTTTTTCTATTAAGCATAAATAAATAAATTCCAAATGAAGTATTAGTATGATCTAATTACAGGTTTTTTATTATACTTTGTTTTCAATTTTTAACAATTTTATGGTTTCAGCTATAATCTAGACACAACAAAAAATAATAATAACGCCTCAAAAATATGCAACCTAGGCTTCAAAATCGTAGAAACACTAATCACCCCAAGATTAAATTTATCGTAAAATATTAAGACATTTGTTATTGTTTTGTACAATTTAATATATTTAAAGAATAAATAAATAAATGCAAAAAGAAGTAGTAGTTATGCTCTAATTACATTGTAATTAAGATCTAATTTTTTATTAAAATTTGTTTTCGATTTGTTTACAAGTTTTTTGTTTCACGTATAATCGAGAGACCGAGTAATAGGCAATATAAAAACAAATGACCGAAAAAATGAAAAAAAAAATGGAATTTATACTTCAAAATCGTAGCAATTATTTTTGCATGGTTAATTTTGTCGTAGAACATTAAAACTTTTGTTATTGTGTTTTACAATTTAATTTAATTTATTTCTATAAAGAATAAATAAATAAATACAAACAGAAGTACTAGACTCAGAGTTCGTAAGCTTGTACCACAATTTGCAATAAAATTGGTAATGAAATTTTTCGCCTTATCAAGGGGCGTACACCGCTTGGAATTTCCAATTAGTCTCAAACCACTTCTTCTGTTTAGAAAATTTCTATTTAATATTTAAATAGCAGAAATTGTTGACCCCTTGTTTAATTGCAGGATGTGTAATACTTTTCTGCATAAAAATTTGGCTAAAAAGTATATTAAAAATTTGAGGTAAAAGCATACGAACGCTGCTAGAATAAACTAATTACAGGGATATCTATTCCACGTTCAAACTTCAGACAATTTTTGTCATCAGTATTGGCAGTTGGCTACTTTTTTTAAATTAAGTTTTCTTGATTGCCACCAGTTTATTGACAAAGTAAAATTCGCCTTATTTAATGACAGATTAAACAAGTTGGAAATTGTTCGTCAAACGTAACAAATGAGGTGCGTTCGAACTATAGCTAGTTATATAAATATTCAGATCTTGATGATTTTTAATTCTGAAAAATGAATTATATCGTCTGCAGATTAATTTCTGTAATAAAATAAGTATCTCGGTCGCTTGACATTTAAACCTCGGAAGCTCTTATAACAAGAAAACACCAATATTTAAAAAAAAAAAAATTCAAATTTCATAATAAATGTTTTTATTAATATCTTCTAAAGTATTGCTTCGATTTTCATAAAATTTGAAATGTCTCGACAAAATTCTGCAAAGATAATATATCATAAATTTCAAACCATTCAATTGGGTAGTTTTTGCGTTGTTATATGCGGACGGACGGACGGACAAACAGACGGACGAACATACAGACAGGCGGACAGACCGACGACGACAATAGGTGCTACGTATTTATATAATTACGAACGCACCTAATAAGGCAAAAACAAGGAGGATTAAACCATTTCAAAAAAGAGATACCGTTCAGGAAATCTGAATTAAAAAAAAGTAGCTCACTGGCAACGCTGTTCGTCATTTGAAACCTTTCTGGGCTCCGTAACCCTTTCAAGGGCGATTAAAGTTTGTTTGGCGCGAAAACTTAATGTTGATTCCAGATTGCCATAATGCGCTGTAGCTCCGTTAAATTAAAAGACTTGCTGGCGCAACATTAATTTTAATAACACTACTTCATAGTACACAGAAATATTAAAAAAATACAAGAAGCGGCACACATTTGTTTCAGTTCATGTTTTTAGAGTTTTTAGTTGTCACTACGCCTGGTTATGCAGGACGAAACTTGAGCTCATGGCACTCGTGCCGACCGAATATCTCGCAAGAGGGAAATTCTCCAAACTCTTCTGGTCACAGCTTGCAGCGAAGTTAACCAATATAGCCTCCCAAATTTGAGGATATATCGTAGAGGAATTTCAAGTAGCTCACTGCGTTCCTAAGAAAGGTTAAGCGGCTGGGAGGCATTTCAAGTAGTTCACTACGTTCCTAAGAAAGTTTAAGGGGCTGGGAAGCATTTTAAATAGTTCGAGGGATGTGAAACTTCTGGCCTCAAGTACTACGAATTTGTTGTACAATAAAAGTCTGTATACAGTCAGATCACAAGATGCGAGATAAAATTTATATCCACTTGGTCAGGGTGTCTTGAGAATATTTACGCGTGTACCTGTACATCTGGAGACTAGTTTTTAGTTTCATTTTGGAGGAGGTAATATTTAACAGTCATCTTGTATACAACTTATTCTAGTGCAATTAGTGAGTCAGACAAAACACTTTATAGCTCTAGAATATTTTAATAAAATTTTGCTGTCATAATGTATTTGAAGAAAAGATTTTAATCATTATCAAATTCATTTTAATCATTATCAACAGGTTATATGAAGGGTACCAAATGACACAATTTCGATTCGGACGAGAAATTTCTTCATGAAATAAACAAAATACAGGCATCCCCCGACTTACGTACACTGCGACTTACGTAAATTCGCAGTTACGTAATTTTTATTTTGAAAATTACATTTATGAACTCACTAGCGCATTTGATACGCGTTTGCATACTTTTGATAATGATTTTATAAATAAAATATGTAGATAAAAATTATAACTATCATAATATAGTTTTATGTATTAGAGAGAGTTATATTTTTGTTGGGAATACATAGTATTATCATAACAACGAATCTTCATTGTTCGTTATTCATTGTTTTCATCTATTTCTTAATAAATACAATTTGTGCTTATCAAGAATTATTTTATTTTGTGAGTGCTGCTCATTTGTCTTTTCATCGAAAATTCGTGGAGAAGAGGTAAGTTCATAAGTCAGTCCTCTTTAATTATTTCTTATTTTTATAGTCGTTTGAAGTAATCTCAAAATTGTTATAAATTACTCCATCAATGTTAAATTTATAAATCCCAAATTCCACAAGATATTTTTTATTTGAAATGTTTTTTTTTTAGTTCACATTTTTATTTTTTTATACTTGTATAATTTATATCCGTGTAAATACTGCTGCATAATGCTTTATTTAAAAATTAATACTGTGTAAATAATCCATATATATACATAATAAATATTGCAGTTCCAGGGTTCGTACGCTTCAAGGACTTTCAAGCAACTTTTACCAGAATTTTCGTAAAGCAATATTTGGCTTGTTTAATGAAAAAAATGCTAACTCCAGATATAGCAACCAGTACTCTACGAAATTTCTGGTACTAAAACACATAAAATCTCCCGAATCCCCTGATGCGTACGAAACCTGAGTTCCTTACGAAATTTTACTTAAACAAATTATACATTAGACTTACGTAAAATTCGAGTTACGTAAAAGTCTGCGGAACGCATTAATTACGTAAGTCGGGGGACGCCTGTACAAATCACACAGTTGCCGAACAGTTGATGTCGGTTAAGGAGCTTCCGAGTTGCAATCAACTTAACGGCCAGTGTATTGCAAGTAGAGTGTCTTGTATTAAATTAACCCCTTCAGGGGCAAAGTATTCTTGTAGCTAAAATATTGAAATGATTGATTGACACCAGGATTCACGAACAAATTTATTTTAAAATAAGTAAAAGTTTTTCCTCATGTACATTATAAATTCAAAATTTAATTATAAAATTCTGGTGGCATTGTGGCATTTTGGGATTAAAATTAAGTGGTATATATAATATACCGGTGCCCTTCAAGGGGTTAAGCCATTGGAAAAAGTTAAGATGTAGTATTAACTAAATGGTAAAGGAAAAATTACAATATAAAGGATAGCTGTAAAATAAGAAATGAGATGATAATAAATTTTGAATAATAAAGTAAAGCGAAGGAGATTAAGGATAATGTCTAAATATTGAGAAGAAAGTGAAATGGTATAGCTGTAGATATAACTAACTACTTGCAAGGAAGTTGAAAAAATAAAAAAATAGGGTTCAGAATTTGTTCGTGAAACAGCACATAAATACTAGGTGGTGAAAAGGCGGGCAAAGCTTAAGAGCCTACGCTAGTCCGGCGAAGAAACGCGCAAGGTAATGTTAAGTCTATGGGAACGCTCTTGCGCGATTTCTCGCTTGCATTTTAATATTTTTAAATGATTTTTTTTTGCATAGGATAGCTGAAGTCGATCTCCAACGTTGTTAGTTTTTACTTTTTCTATTTTTGTTCCAGTTTTTTTTATATAAGGGTACTTTCCCTTTCAGAACCGATTCCAATCGGTTCCAAAATTGAAAATGTCCGGTTTTAAAAAAACTATAACTAAAATCAAAAAAGTAAAAATTAACAACGTTAGGGATTGACCTCAGCTATCCTATGCAAAAAAATCATTTAAAAATATTAAAATGCGAGCGAGAAATCGCGCTAGATCCTTCCCATAGACTTAACATTAGCTTGAGCGTTTCTTCGCCTGACTAGCGTAGGCTCTTAAACAAAAAAGACACTCAACAGAGCCAACAAATCACGCAATAATAAGTTAAATAGAAAAGTTAAATAGTTTTAAATAAAAGTTACTTTGTGAAATATTTTCTATAAAACTTAAGTAATTCTACGTATGCTTAGTGTTCACAAAAGTGACAGGAAAATGTGATTGCAATGTTTGTAATTAAAATCTGCAAACACAGAAACAAATGGGTAATTACTATTGTATGTAATATTCCAACTTTATCTGGAATATGATAAAACAAATAATGGGACACAAATAAATGTACGATGAGTAAATTTTCTCTTTATTTCTTCCTATTCTTTTCTGTTCCAATAAAAGAAACATGTGCATTCATGTATGTAACATATTCTGTCACCCAATAAAGAATGTCAATCACAAATGTTTACAAAACAAAGAAAAAGAAGAAAATTGCGTGCGAAAATGTTGTATTGATAAATGTTACATAATAAACATATCAGCATGTCGTAAGAAATATATTGTGACATTACATTGTAAACAAAAACAAACAAAAAAAAAATGAATAAAGTAAAATTTTCACAAAGATACCGATACTTTTTTTTTATTTCTTTAACAAAAAAAAATGTAATATGAAGTTAAAAATTCTGTCGACATCTAATTGATATGTATAATTGTATAAGCCTATGCATTAGATGTTTTAATTTTATCATTTTGTGAAAAAAGTACAGAAATTACTGAAGATTATTTTACATTTTTTAATCATTTTTTTTTAACAATGATTGAAAAACTAATCAAAATAAAGTGAAATCAAATTCTTTACTAATTTTTAATATCTTAATAGAATTAAATTTATTTTGTAGTATGAAATTAAATCGAATTTCAACGGCGTATACGCATGGCCGTTTACATATGTACTATGTTACTATGAAAAAAAAAAAAACATGCATACTTCCTGAACTACTTGCCCGAATGACTGACTTTCCGTTTGGTATCCGTAGGCAATATTTGTCAAAAAATCCGATTATATTGTCAAAATGAAATTATTGCATTGAAAATTTTAAATTATGTTATAATTTCTAATGTAGATGACCCCCTAAGCAAAATTTAAGTTTAACATTAATTAGCAAACGCTATTAGTAATAGATGGTCACCACTCACATTTTTATACTAAGATTTGCGGCAGAACTAGTAGTGGTGTATCTTCCTTTTTATATGACAGCACATTTAGAAAATATATCTGATAGTATTCTTCCTACTATCCGACGATTTCTAATTTCCGAAATAACCCTAGTAACGTGAGTGTCGGATAATCGGGCGTCGACTGTAAGGGTTGCCAAATACCTTTATTACTTTCATTTATTTATCTTAACTTGGCTTTACTATGTAAAGATAGAAATTTTTAATCTATTTTTACTGGAATGAACTTCTGTTTTGGTAGTGGAAGGTTGTGCTTGTACGAGCTCTTCAAACTATGGTCGGCTAGGGCAGTTTTAAGGTCGGCGGGCCGGGCGCCGTTGATTAAAGTGGATTCATGAATGGTACAGCTACAATTTAAGGTAAGTGGCATACTTCTAGCTTCATTATTACTTAATTTATGAGCGAATTAGTGAATTCGCTCTTGTCTTGTGCTCTCTGTCTGCCTTAATTATACAGTTATAATTTTAATTTCTAATTTATGCATAGTAATTTAACTTCAATCATTTCAAAACTTTAATACATTGTAGTACTAGCCTTTCTCAGCAATAATTCATCGTCCTCTTAAACTTATCTTTAATACTTTGGCCCTAATTAAGCATTTTAATTATTCCCTCGACCACGTGGAAATGCCTAGGCCTGCTAAATTCAAAGTCATGGGGTTATCTATTAGGATAAGTATATCTTAGCATCTATGGGGTCTGCCAACTTGGCATGAGGGTCGAAGCAACCACGTGATCGGGCTTAGGTCCCACCGAGTCATTCTTGGTGTTGGGAACTGGGGCTCGTGCTGCTGGCTGCGGCGAGCGTTTGGGGTTGCGCGTCTGGGCATTGTTCCCAGACTGATTAATTAGCAATTAGCTAATGAGGGGACTCTAACTTTTTCATAGTAATCTCTTCTTTTTGTTCATCTTTTAAAATATTCGCGGTCCTGCTTGTATTTTTAATTTTTTTATTTTTCATTGTATCGTCAGCATACTTAATTTAAATTCTTTTTTCACAGCTTTTAGCAGGTTTTAGTAAAACTTAGTCATATTTTTCGACTATTTTCGTCTTTTCTCATTTTTTTAGTAAAACTTAGTCTGATTTTTCACTTTTTTTTAAAAATTTCAAAAATTTTCTTCTTCGACCCCCCAACTCGGTTAACACACTTAATAACCTATTTCATTTCATTAGTTTTAATATTTTTTTTAATTCAATTTTTTTTTTCGAGTACGGCATTTTTTTTCTTTTGCCGGAGCTCGGCTACTCCATGCCGCACCTACCGTCGACCCAGGGTCAGCGCCGAACACTCTCATTTTTAATCTTTCACATAACAGCCAAACTAATCACGCGAATTAAATAAAATTTGGTTTTCCATCTAATTAAACCCTTTTCTATCCCCTTTCATAATTATTTTATTTTCAACATTTTTTTTAATTTTTCTCATTTTTGCCGTTTTTCAATGTTCTTTTAATTTCACGGCTTCCCATCATCAGACTTCCCCACAAACTGGTTTCCCAACCCTAATCATTTATTTTTATCATCTCCCAAATTATTAAATTTTTTCCATCATTATTTTCGATTTTTAATTACTTTTAATTTTCAATGTTTACGTTTTTCACAGAGTCATAATTCCGATACTTTCAGCCCCATCCCAATTTAACTAACTTTTTCATTAATCATATAAACATATCTTAATTTTCACACAAGCATTTATTTTTACTTTAATTTTAATTTTTAAATTTTTGTTGATTTTTTGCCTAAGTTTATTCTCATGCGAAATTTCATCTAACTCCAGACCCCTCTTCGATTTCTTTTAAGTTCTCAGAACACGAGAACACAAAACTCTGTCAAATTTTCAACTTTTTCCTATTTTTTTTTTTTAGAGTCCAAATGGTTTTTTGGACTCTAACTAATTTCCACACCATAATCCCCTTTTATTTTTAAGTTTTTTTTTTTTTTCTCGAGTACGGCAAACTTCATTTTCACCGGAGCTCGGCTACTCCATGCCGCACCTACCGTCGACCCAGGGTCAGCGCCGAACACTCTCATTTTTTTTTTTTTTTTTTTTTTTTTTTTAATTTTCCACATAACAGCCAAACTAATCACGCGAAATAAATAATTCTTGGTTTTCCATCTAATTAAACCCTTTTCTATCCCCTTTCATAATTATTTTTTTTTAACATTTTTTTTAATTTTTCTCATTTTTGCCGTTTTTCAATGTTCTTTTAATTTCACGGCTTCCCATCATCAGACTTCCCCACAAACTGGTTTCCCAACCCTAATCATTTATTTTTATCATCTCCCAAATTATTAAATTTTTTCCATCATTATTTTCGATTTTTAATCACTTTTAATTTTCAATGTTTACGTTTTTCACAGAGCCATAATTCCGATACTTTCAGCCCCATCCCAATTTAACTAACTTTTTCATTAATCATAAAAACATATCTTAAATCTCACACAAGCATTTATTTTTAACTTAATTTTAATTTTTTAACTTTTGTTGATTTTTTGTCTAAGTTTTTTTCATGCGAATTTTCATCCAACTCCAGACCCCTCTTCGATTTCTTTTAAGTTCTCAGAACACGAGAACACAAAACTCTGTCAAATTTTCAACTTTTTCCTAATTTTTTTTTTTAGAGTCCAAATGGTTTTTCGGTTAACTAATTTCCACACCATAATCCCCTTTTATTTTAAAGTTTTTTTTTTTTTTTTTCTCTCTCGAGTACGGCAACTTCATTTTCACCGGAGCTCGGCTACTCCATGCCGCACCTACCGTCGACCCAGGGTCAGCGCCGAACACTCTCATTTTTTAATTTTCCACATAACAGCCAAACTAATCACGCGAATTAAATAATACTTGGTTTTCCATCTAATTAAACCCTTTTCTATCCCCTTTCATAATTATTTTATTTTTAACATTTTTTTTAAATTTTTCCCATTTTTGCCGTTTTTCAAAGTTCTTTTAATTTCACGGCTTTCCATCATCAGACTTCCCCACAAACTGGTTCCCCAACCCTAATCATTTATTTCTATCATCTCCCAAATTATAATTTTTTTTTTTCCATTATTATTTTCGGTTTTTAATCACTTTTAAATTTTCAATGTTTATGTTACCCATTCAAATTTTTAAAATTTTCGTCTTTCACTCCCCTTGCTTCAGTCCTGTCACGGAGACCCTCAATTAGCCCAGACACTTGCAATAACATTTTGCTTTCCTCTGCCCACATCAGCCATTTAGTCCAATTAGCTAATGAAGGGACTCTAACTTTTTCAGCAAAATTCCATTTTATTCAATATTTTAACTTTTACCTTCGCGTTCTAACTTTGCAAATTTGTAGTTCGGTTTTAAACTGTTTCTTCCTTTTTAAATAGTTTTTATTAACTTTTTTTATTCATTTCTAAGGTATTTTTATGATGGCACACAAGCCTTTTTTTTTTTAATTTTGCTCATTTTTTTTTTTTTTTAATTTTTAGTTTTTGTTAACTTTTTGTCTAAGTTCTACTTCTCATGTTATTTCGTCTAAGTTTTCTCCATGCCAAATTTCTTCAGTTGCCGTCATTTACCTGCATTTTGACATCCCTTCATAGCTAGCCAGCACCATTGACTTGTCACCCCCTTTTGCCTGGACAGGCGGCCCGCAGGTGCCGGCAGTCGGCCGGCTGGTGCAGGCCCCCGTCCCTGCTCTCCCTCATCTCACCTCTTACAATCTTGCTTTAGCTACACACAAATCTCACTACTATTAGCTGTTGTAAACATCAAAACAATTTGCATCCCACTAATATATTCTCAAGCTCATGCCACTCAGCCCTGCCTAACAGGACGCTGGGGTTTCTCTTTTTCTTACTGCACACCTAATATGCTTCTCCCCTCTTGCTGCAGACAGAAAGCCTTTTTCCCCACTTTTCAAATTTAGAAGTGTGCCACAAATCCTGTTGCACTATTCATGGATTCACTTGGTCATAAGGCGCGAGTGCCCAATGACCAGTTATCAATTGTTAATTCATTTTCCATTTTTCTACAGTTCCCAAAGAACATCCTAACCTTATTTCTTCAGCACATTCATTAAGACCGAGATGTCACAAAAAGACACGCTGACTTTAGGACATGCCTCTCAACCAGTACTGATCTCATCAGCATCCAACCCGCCAAAGACCAGCCCAGAAAAAAGACTCACCCGCTCCATGAGCATGAACTCGATCGCATCAGCCAATGAGCAAGACGACTCGGGCATACAGGCCCAAGTGATGGCAGACCTGATTGCAAGGGCGAGTCTGTATCTTAGCCAGATCAGACAAAAAAACAAACAAGGTTTTGCCACCAAGGACATCGAATTCATCAAGCTCGAGAACCTCATTAAGCAAATCAAAGCGAGAGACATTGCAACACAACAACTTATCGCGGCTAAGGATGAGTCACTAGCTCGGTTGGAGGAGAGAGCTTTTAGCCTTGACCATCAACTGAACGACGCCAAAGCGATGCTCCACTCACGCCTATCAAGCATCCCAACACTCGAGACCATCACGGAGGCAGTCCAGACTGCACTGACCAACCAAGCTACAAAAGAAACGCATTTGGCATTAGCGGACCCACCTCCTGAACACCCACCAAAGTCTCTCCCCTATAGCCAAGTCTTGACCAGAGAACCGGTGAAAGACACCTTATCCAAACGGACTCTGGTGGTGAGAGGCAGAGACCCCACCCCAGGGAGACATGTGGAATCCCTACTGGCTCGGGAAAGAGTCTCAGTCCCGGTCAAAATTAACAGCATTGAACCCAGGAAGAACCACGTTGAGATCACCTGCAACTCCGAGGCTGATATGAGGCAGCTACAGGCGGAGCTGCAGTCCAACCGGAACATCAACACGAAGCTCAACTTCCTACAAAAAGCTCCCCAACAAAATAAAATGATTCTCCTGGGCGTTCCGGCATCCTTAGGAACACAGGACCTCACGAAGATCATCGCAGACACATACCACCTGCCAGCCACTGACATCTTCATCATCCGGGACCTCCCGCACAGAACCAATAATGACCAGAAGGACGTCCTACTGGTCATCCCAAGCTCCCTGGGCAGAGCTATCATCGAAGATGGAGGGATTGTCCTGGGTCTCAAGACCTGCCGCCTCCGCCCGCACACCACTATAGTCAGGTGCAGGAATTGCCAGAAGTTTGGACATTCAATGAAGGCCTGCCATGCTACTACACCAACTTGTGCACGCTGTGGTGGCTCCCATGCGGGGGAGAACTGCTCGGCCCCAGCAAAGTGCATTAACTGCACAAGACATAACCATCAATATGAAACAAACTTTCATATTAGGCACCAGGCGTCTGATGCGGGCTGTAGAACCTACAGGGAGGCCTACAGCAGGGAGAGAGAAAGGCTCGACCATTTCTTCAACCTTCGCCAGCGTGGCCCCCTTCTCCGAGACCCTCCACCACCACATCAACTCCAATTCCATCCGGAACCCCCACCACAGTTCCTCCACCCGCACGAGGGCTGGCTCGACCGGCAACGTAATCCACCCTTCCAAGAGAGGTACACACGAGACCTACTGGACCGCGAGGGCATTTAAACTTAACAGTCCTCTAATAGTTACCCTAGTTCATCTAATTTATGGCCCAAAACGTAAATAAATCTGATAATAACAAAAACTCACACAACCCCCCAACCATTGGTACTTTAAACTTTCTACAGATCAATCTCAATCATTGCAAGGTAGCAAATCCTGCAGCTAAAAAGCATATGGAAGACAACTCCATAGATATTGCACTTCTACAGGACGCTCACTGCAATGAAAAAGGAACCCTATCGGGCTTCCCAAAGGACTGGAAGATTTTCACGTCTCGTAAACATTCTGCGCACTTGCTCGTCAGGAATACGAGCCTCATAATCAATCACCTATACACAGGGGACCACTGCATCTTCATAACCCTCACTGCGGCGGAAGGGGAATTAATCATTGGCTCCACTTATTTAGCGCCTTCCATTAAAAACTTTGATCAAACTCTTGAAGATTGGCAACACTTAATTACACAACGAAGACCTTTCATCTGCGGAGGGGACTTCAATGCGAACTCTCCGCTCTGGGGAAGTCCTAGAGAGGACCTCAGAGGGGGGGATCTCATTGAATTTCTTGTCGTAAACAAACTTTCAATCATCAATGCCGATAATCGGAAACACACCTTTGTCAAAAAAACCAAAACAGGACAAACAATAGCAAAAGGCTTTCCAGATCATACATTAGTTAATCCACTTGCTAATCCAAACGTTCGCAACTGGCAAGTACTTGATACACATAATTTCTCAGACCACAAATACATCGAATTTAACTACAACACAACACCACTCTTTGCAGCACAACGAAGATTTAACACAAAACACGGAAACTATAAGAAATTCACCATGCAGCTTAAAGCCAGTAAACACTTCCTTAGAGACGCCCTTAACACAATCACAAACATTGAACAGCTTAATTCCTTCACAGAAAAACTTATAGCCACAATTCAATCAGCAGCGCGTTCCTCCTTCCGTCTCAAAACCCTTAGAAAATCTCCAACATACACATTCTGGACACCACAATTAAGAGCCAAACGCAACCAGCTAACAGCTCTTAGGAGAAAACTTAGATTGCTTAAGAACAACTGCAGTCCGCCTGAAACAATTAAACCACTGCAAATAAACTACAATAAACTCGCCGCGCAGTACAAACGTTGTATTCTTGACGCCAAGAGCACAGCCTGGAAATCTTTCTGCTCCAACCAAAAAGATCCCTTTGGTACTGCACATAAATTCTTCACGGGAAAATATTTCACGCCAGATGAAATTCTCCTTGAATTGCCCTCAGGCCAATCATCCAGACAGAGAAACCTAGAATTCCTTACAGAACAACTATTTGGCGAAACCGCCTACCCACAACATGACAATACAGATATCACCTTCTCTGCCCAAAACGACAAACCATTCACCAAAGCTGAGCTTCGGGACACCCTTAGCAAATTCAATGACAATAAAGCCCCGGGCCCGGACTCCATTGACTTTCGTCTACTTAAGCGCACTTTTAAAACACTCCCAGAGATCTTTACCGTTGGGCAAATCTCTGTCTCCACCACCAATATTTTCCCCTTACACTGAGGCAAGGAGAGGTAGTCTATTTTCTGAAGCAAGGGAAGACACCCTCTGAACCCACCTCATATCGCCCAATCTGCCTACTTCCAACCCTAGGTAAATTACTAGAAAAGCTAATCGTTAACAGACTAACTTTCTTCTTAGAATCAAACAATCTTCTACATGAACGGCAATTTGGGTTCAGAGAGGGCAGATCATGTGAAAAAGCATTGAATGAAATTCTATCTTCCTGCGCCTTAAAAATTAAAGAAGGAAAATACACCTCCCTTGTATCACTGGATATCAAAGGAGCATTCGATAATGTCGAATGGAGAGATATCCTACTACAGCTCTGTCTTCTAAACTGCCCAGGAAACATCGCTGGAGTCATCAGAACCTATCTATCGAATAGAAGCATTCTAGTCAACTGGGGAGCAGGTACATCCAGCCACAACCAACAGAAGGGATGCCCTCAAGGCTCATGCCTTGGGCCAATCCTCTGGCTCCTCATAGCAAACCTGATTCTTAAAGAATTAGATCGTTTAGGCTTTCTCCTCTTTGCTTTTGCAGATGACTTCAGCTTCATCTTCTCTGGTCGAAGTCGTCTGGATTTAGAACTTGAGGCAGCTTCAGCCCTTCCCTTTTTTTGCCAGCTCCTGGAGTCTCTACACCTGCAACTATCAGCTGCAAAATCACAAGCCCTCACATTCGCGAAACCCTACAAACTAAAAAGGAAACCAACCATCAGAATTAATGGCATCAGTGTACACCATGTCTCCACCTTAAAACTTCTAGGCCTAACCATAGACCAACACCAAAATTGGTTTGCACACATAAATTACTTAAAACTTAAGCTCATTAACTACTACCACAACTCCACTAAATTAACATCTAAATCATGGGGTACTAAAAATACAATGTTAAAAATATGGTACACAACAACAACAGAAAAAATCATAACTTATGGTGCAGGAATTTGGGGAGGCCACCTAACCAAGGCAGCGCAAATAAAATTATTATCCATCCAACGCATGTTCCTACTGCAGATTTCTAGAGGATATAAAACTATTTCTAGTGATGCACTAGCAGTCATTACCGGCATCCCTCCTATCACATTTACCATTCTATACGAATTTCAAAGGAATAACATCTTACACCTACATAATAATGCCATAACACAAATCCACTTCCCACATTTAACCATTCAACACAAGATACAGAGCTGGCAAATTCACCCAGCTGATGAAACTTCCCACTTCCAAGTTAACCCTAAATGCAATTCCTACTCCCCTTCCCACCGCTTAACAGTCTTCACCGACGGCTCATGCACCGAAACCGGCGTAGGCGCAGCTTTTTGTGCTACGGAAGGCGGAGTGCTGACTCACCGGTGGGCCTGCAGATTGGACAACTTCAACTCTATATATCAGGCTGAACTCTTTGCCATCCACAAAGCTCTAGAATGGATTTCGGAACAACAAACAACCATTGCAATCCCCATCTATAGTGATAGCCTATCCAGCCTGCAGGCAATCTACGCCTTCAGAACCATCAATCCACAAATCCACGAAATTAAAACCCAACTTAGTAACCTGCTACATAAGACTTCGCTAGGTCATGTGACAGCACACAAGGGGATCTTCGGCAATGAATCTGCGGACATGCTAGCAAAGGAAGCAACGACAAAAACATCCATAGACATCTCGCTACCTGCGCCCCACTCCTATATCAAAAGATCCCTTAAAATGCGCATGTTGCAGCAGTGGCAAGACCACTGGGACTACTCAGAGAAAGGAAGATATACCTATGACATAGTCCCGGCGGTATCTTGCAATCTCATTACTTTAACTCCCTCAACCACTGCCTTCCTAACGGGACACGGCCCTTTCGGGTCATATCTAAACAGGTTTAAAAGGGCCCGAACTCCCACCTGTGAGTGCGGCGCAGAGGCGTCAGCCTCACACTTCTATTTTAACTGCCCCCTTACAGCTCGCTGGCACATCCGTCGCCCCTCTTCTCCCCCTAGTGGTTGGCTTGATAATATTCTTTCCCGCCCAGCACTTTTAAATAAACTAAAAAACATCTTTAAGTTCTTGATGGATCTTTCTAACTTGACCCGCTCCTGAGAACATCATTCAATCTTAAACCATCTTCACTGCCCAGTGTCGCGTTGGAGGTATGTCTCTGGCAGTGAACTACCTGTAATGTACTATTTCCACCCCGCCCCCTGTCGCGTTTTCTGGCGGGTTCAACTCCAGCTAAAATATGTATTTTTTTTTTTTTTTTTTTTTTTTTTTTTTTTTTTTTTTTTTTAAGACCTTAATAAAGGGACCGGGAGGGACATCTATGCTCTACAGATCTGGTTCCCAGTCTGAGCAGTCCCTCTTAGGCATTCAAATCTATTTTTACTCCTTTACTGATATGCTAAAATTATAAAATTTATGTACACAGGTATGATTTTGATGACAATACATTATTTGAATATTTTAAAAACTTTATTATACATTATTAAATTGATTTAATAGCATTTCCCTTTTACCGGGTGCAGGTGATAAATCGATAGATAGATTTTATAGCTACTATTGTTCGCGCGTTACAAAAACATTGAAATTATGTATGCGCCAAAATATGCCGACTGGCTGGAAAACTCCAACAACGAAATGTTTTAAACTCTAACATGTAGAAAATATCAATAAAAAATAAAGAGTACATATATATATATTTTTTGAAAAATATGTTTCCTTATTTTAATAATTAATTATTAATTAAATTATTATTATGCGTCGAGAAAACAATTTAGAATACACGAATAGATAGTTTAAGAAAATGCCTTCTTATATATCGTCGCTACCTCGTCAAACTATCGAATATGAAAAAATGCATTTTATATTACTTTTTTAAATGGGCCGATGGTCACCACTAAATTTTATTAGAATTCTTCTGCTAGTAAAAATACTTATAAAATTTCTAGGAAGAACAGGGTCATTTTTATTCATAAATGGCGAATTCATACCGGAATTTTTGAGAAAAAAGAATATTTTAACCCGATCGCGACGAGCGTCCTTTACAAAATTTTTACTCTTTTGCCACCGGTTTTTCAAAACAGAAATTTTTGTATAATTAAATCTCAGAAATGCTGACATTAAATAAGGCAATCTTTACAATAAAAAGTTACTGGTGGGAATAATCGAGGATTCTGAGCACCTTATGTGTCACGTATACTTATCGCTCGTCCCCAAGGGGCTAAGTAATCACAAATTGACTATTATTAACTAAGTAAATAAATTCTGGTTCAAATTTCTGGTATGTATAGGAAATTTCTGAATCGAAAAAAGGCTAAACTGGCATTCATGAATAACTGTGAAGAATACTATTAAAATTTAATGGCGTCAATCAGCATGTTTTTAAAAGTAATGAAAAATACATTTTTTCAGATTCGATAGTTAGACATAGTAGCGACGAATCACCACGTTATTGTGATAAAAATGTATTGGTTTAAATAATGATTTTTTTGTTTCCTGTTACCATATCCTAAAAAAAAAAAGAGAGCATAATTTAAAAAAAATTCAATAATTCTTGTCTTGTACCAAGTGTAAGTCAAAGTGGCAATTTTTCCATATTCAAGGACCCGCAAAATTAACGTATTATTAACGGACGTATTATTAACGTAAAATTAACGGGAATTGTTGGGAACCACATGAATTCCACTCACGTAATTAATGCGATTCTTAAGATAAACATTGAAATGATTATAAAAGAGAGCTAAAAAAAATATTTTTATTTTACTGTTTGTAATGTTGTATGGCTAATTTGTATCACATTTATGTTGTATAATATTATTTCATATGTATTATATTATACCTATAATATTTTATTAACTGTTATTAGCTTAAGTTTAACGTATTTTAATTTAAATAATAAAATAATAATATGTTTCTCTCTTTTACAGCATGGTTGTTGGGCTGGTTCATGTGCAAATCAGTGTCGTATTTGCAAGGCGTGTCTGTCATTTCTTCCATCAACACGCTTGTAGCTATTTCTATAGATAGGTAAGAAACACTTATCTTTTTTTAACTCATTCCTTGCTGATGATTCAAAAATGCACCATTTTTTTAAAAAGTGCATTCTGGATTATAACATGCACTTAAATTTTCAGGCTTATTTTTTCTACGTTAAGGTATATTCGCGGTATCAGGAGCACCATACTCAATTCGCATAAAATGGTTGGACCAATGTTAGTTAATTGTTGTTCCACGTTGGTCAGCAGTAAGAAATGTCCGCTTTGCCGTGCCATTAGCCAACAAAGACCCAACAAAGGCCCAACAATGAATCAGAACAAGAATCAGAATCCTCTGTTGGAAATCCAACAAGAATCAGAAACCAGCTCAGATACTCTCTAAATTAGACTGATCTCTGCACCTATCATTTCCCAACTATTTGCCAATCCTATCATTCCAAATCTTACCATTTCCAAACGATTTCTACAAACTGCAAACGATAGGCCAACAAACTGTGCTACTTGGAAGGCCCCGACATCACGGAGGCGTAGTAAGGAATCAAGCATACACATACTAATAATTTTTAAAAGTTTTTTTGTCGTACTTAATGACTGTGATTAATTAAGACGAAAACAACATTTTAAATTTAGTGGTGGCAATTAGCCATATTGAAAGACTCCGAAAAGCAGGAACGGTAGCGTTTAGGACGACCGCAGCGGCTTCGAGTTTAATTACTCGGTAATTAAATATACTAATTTATTAATTACAAACTAAACCAAAACTTACAAAAAGTAATTAAATATACTAATTAATTAATTGCAAACTAAATTAAAACTAAATAATTAAATACACTAATTAATTAATCACAAACTAAACTAAAACTTACATAAACTAATTAATTAATTACAAAATTAATCCTTAAAGTTATAGAGTAGATTCTTACATACATAATAAAAAAAAAAAAGTGCTTATTATTGTAAACTAAAGAAGAAGAAAAAATTAAATCATTGATTTTTTTTTTATTTATTTATTTAATTCTACCAACAAAATTATTATTATTATTATTATTGCCTGTTGAAATAAGTTTCTTTGTTAATAACTTCAAATAATTTGTATAAGAGGTAAGTGAAAGTGTTCTATTAAAAAAAAAGTTCAAACGATACAAAGTCTTCTTAAGACGAAATAAAATGAAATAAATCGTAATCTGTCTTTTTATAATTCTCTGATTTTCAAATGCAAATGCATGGAATTTTTTTTTAAAGCACATTCCTTCGTGAATAGTTCAAGAATCTAGAGAATGGATTATTCTTTTAAAAAGTTTCTTCGCATGAAACAAATACTTGGAAAACATTTCAAAGAAAAAAAAATTCTCAAAACAACACTGAAATTCTTGGGCAAAACACAAATGTCACGTGTGTTCCGTTCCTTGAATTATGTTTTCTCGATAAATATTTGAAATATTCTTAGAATGTAAAGATCGAAATGTCTGTTTCAGATAATGCAGTTTAGCAGTATAGCTACAATTTTAAATTCTTTTACTAAAGACTGATAAATATTTCTATAGTATGTGTGTATCAAAGCCATTAAATAATAAGCCCAGTCAGATAGTGTTAAATTTGTTAGCGACACACTAGCGCCAAACCTCTGCTGCGGAAGGAGGACAAAACAGAAGTGCGTCGCAGAGAAATGATACGATTTATTTATATCGATATTTTATACGATTTTTATCTATTTTTTATTTTTGCACTTCCTTTAAAAGCTTGCTAATTATTGGGATCTTTTACATTAAAGCTAAAATTATAATGCAAAAAAAATGGTGGAAATTTACTGGATTAATATTTCTATATAAATATAGTGGTGGCGTAGAAGTTGATTTATTTATTAAAAGTTAAATAAAAAGTGATGGAAATTTACATCACTATGCAACTAACCCTTTCCGGCACAGACAAATTCTGTTCGTAAAATGTGAAATTACTGACTGACACCGGAATTTACAAACGACTTTCTTAGAAAATATGAACTCCGTATTTTAAGCTTTAATTTTAGAGGCAAAATTTTATTAAAATATTCTTGGTGCCGAATGCAGCACTCCCAACCGCTAGATGGCGCTATTTTCAACTTGCGAAAAGTTTCCCATTTATCTGACTGGGCTTATTATTTAATGGCTTTGGTGTGTATTGAAACCATATTAAGTTGAATTGAAGTCTTTTTAAAAAAAATACATAATGAGTAATACGTGTTCAAAAAAGCACGCCTTCTCATAGCTGGAAACTTTTACGTTTCTTTTGGTACTATTTTCGTTTCGAATAGTAATCTTCGGCTTATTAAATCGCAGAAATTATGCGATAAAAAAAAAAAAAAAAAGATTATTATTCGGAAAAAGTGGTAAGAAAAAACGTAGATGTTGTAATTATACATAGTACTGCCCATTTCTACTATGAAATATATATATACAGGGTTTGTACGGCTCCCGGAATTTTGGGACCAGGAAATTCTTTGGTACCAGTATTTTATTACAGGAAATCTCTCCTTAAAAGAAAGCGAATTTTCCCGAGTTTAACCTAGATTTCTTTTTCTATAAAGAAAATACTGATGAAACTCCTGGAAAATTCCCTGATCCGTACGAACCCCCCCCTCTCTCTCTCTATACAGGGTGTTCCGTTAAAGGGGTCCAATATTAATAGGGGTAATAGAGGAGATCACACGGAGCATAAATCAGTATATAATGCCTGGCCGGATCTCAATAATTTTCAAGTTACAGCAAATAGAATGAAAAATCGGAAATTTGTAAAAAAACCCTCATTGCTAAACTATCGATAATGCTACATAAAAACGAAGCACATATTTAGAAAGAGCAGAAAAAATCCTACGAAATGACATAAGTTGTTTTAGAATATTGAGAATTAATGGCGAGTTACAAGCTCTGAAACAGTGAAAAAATACAAAATCAAATATTTAGCAAAATAGTTAATCGTTAATTCCAAAAATGCAACTCTACCTACATCAAGGAAAATGTTATAAAATTTGGTCCATTCCGAAAGCTTTCGAAGAAGCTGACAATAAACCATATCAGTTTAATTGTATGGGAGAAATCAAGCAGTTCCCTAGTTACAACTCTGTACTGTTGCACGCTCGGAAAGAGCGAAACTCCACCCATGACGATTGTAAACACCCCGTTTTAATATCTTTCAATTATACATTTCTGATCAACCTCTATCAATACCCTTTCATTATTCAGTCTGGTCAAGTGAATGACATATTGTGCAGCTCTCGCCTTGTCTTAAAGCAAACTCCGTGACTGCTGCGTTTCCTCCATGAACTTTCAGGATGATGAAGAAGAAGTACTTTTTATGCAAATTTTCTATGTGTATAGGAAGAAAAGTGTAATAAAACAGCAGTCATCAGTGGGCGTTATGTTAAAGGGAGGCTGTTGTAAGTGGGATTGTAGTAAGTTGATGTATAATAATTATGCCGGAATACTCTAACGAAGAATATGCGGACATGCATCTGATGTACGGGCAAGCTCATGGAAATGCATGTCTAGCACAGCGCATGTACCGTGAGCAATTTCCAAGGAGACGTTGCCCAAGTTCGAAACTCTTCATAAAAATCGATAGACGATTACGGGAGACTGGATCGTTTAACACAGCAAGCATTGATGCAGGGAAACCTCGACATGTACGAACACCTGCAATGGAAGAAGATGTACTGAATATTTTTAAAGATAACCCCTCCACGAGTACACGAGCTGCTGCGTCTGAAGTCGGTGTTTCTCACCAAAGTGCGTGGCGTGTTCTGCGTGCAGAAAACATGCACCCCTTTCATGTGCAGCGGGTACAACTGTTATCAGTAACAGATTGTGCTCAGCGGACAGAATTCGTACGCTGGTTGCTTAATGTAACAGAAAATAATCCACAATTTCTGGAAAATATTTTATTTACTGATGAAGCAACATTTACGAGAGAGGGCGTGGTAAACACGCACAATATGCACACATGGTCATATACAAATCCGCACACTGTTTTCCCGTCGAACGCACAACAAAAGTTCAGTGTGAACATATGGGCAGGTGTCCTCGGCGATTATCTCATAGGACCATATTTACTCCCAGATGTACTCAATGGCAGTACGTACTTGGTTTTCCTACGGGATATCTTACCGCAGTTACTGCAAAATGTGCCAACAACATTGCGCCACAATATGTGGTTTATGCACGATGGCGCACCGGCACATTTTTTCATAGGTGTTCGCAATCACCTCAATTCAACATATCCTGGGAAATGGATTGGACGCAGTGGACCTGTTGCTTGGCCTGCACGCTCTCCAGACCTCAATCCGTTAGACTTTTTTGTTTGGGGACACCTTAAATCGTTGGTGTATGAAACGCCTGTGGATACACCGGAGGATTTACTAGCGCGAATCGTTGTCGCTGCAGGAGACATTCCCAACTCCGTCGGAGTTTTTCGGCGTGTTCGCCAATCTTTACGACGTCGCTGTCGGCTGTGCGATTCTGTTAATGGGCGCAACTTCGAACACCTATTATAATAATGTCCGTTCGTCTGCCTTCCGACATTGAACTGTGCAGCGCAGGCCAGAAGACTATGCTTCACATATGTCATAAAGTACGTGGAATGTAATTCTTTATTTGTCATTTTTCTTTTATTTTCAACACTTTTTGGCACAGTATTTTGTAAGTCACAGACTGTGGTGTACTCAAATTGTAAATTACAAAGTTTGTATGAATTAATTTAAAATTTAGTGTCTTTTTTAAATTTATAATTAATAAAATTATTATGCTATTTGTTATTATTATTTCCTATCATAAATTATGATGCACATATACATACAATAATTGTCCATGTAAAACATGTACTGAAACTTCTTGCATAGTTACAAATCGCAATATTTTTAATTATTTCCGAATTTTCACCACCAGTTTAATTTTAAGGAATTTAACTTAAGCTTTATATCAATAAAAGACCACTTTAAAATGTAGACTATTATTGTAAAGTTATTTTGGTTCATTCAACTCTTGAATAATTAAAAATGTTGCATCTCAGAAGAAGCATGATCGAAAATGTATAGTTGAGAGTAATTAAAAAGGCGGTGTTTCCAATCGTGATGGGCGGAGTTTAACCTTTGCTAGTGTCAAAGAAAGCGGAGTTGTAACTAAGAAACTGATTAATTTCTCTCACACAATTAAACCGATATGGTTCATTGTAAGCTTTTTCGAAAGTTTTCGGAATGGACCAAATTTTACTACATTTTCCTTGTTGTAGCTAGAGTTGTCTTTTTGGAATTAACGATTAACTATTTTGCTAAAAATTTGATTTTGTATTTTTTCACTGTTTCAGAGCTTGTAACTCGCCATTAATTCTCAATATTCTAAAACAACTTATGTCATTTCGTAGGAATTTTTCTGCTCTTTCTAAATATGAGCTTCGTTTTTATGTAGCGTTATCGGTAGTTTAGCAATGAGGGTTCTTTTACAATTTTCCGAATTTTCATTCTATTTGCTGTAACTTGAAAACTATTGAGATCCGACCAGGCTTTATATACTGATTTATGCTCCATGTGATCTCCTCTATTACCCCTATTAATATTGGACCCCTTTAACGGAACACCCTGTATATATATATTGCTATGTAAAGTATAAAATGGCAACGAAAAAAATAATTGTATGAATTCGGAAATAATTGTAAGAAAATTTATAAATGTTTACTGTTGTGCATAATACTGAACATTTCTACTCAAAATACTTTGTTTTGTTGCTGAATAAAGCATAAAAGATTCATTATATTTTACATAAAAGTACATAATATTTTGCTTTTCCTTTCCTTCTAATTGCTATTTATGGACGCTTCAGTGTCGATTTTTAATGCATTCAACGTTTAATTAAATTCATTTTTCAGAAGTGAAATTACAGCATTATTGAATATTAAACATGTTAATTTATTTTTCAAATTGCTAACAAAGCGTGAAACCTACTGAGTGAAAAAAATGTCCACGCCGGGAATAGAACTCGGATACCTGGAATAACGCTCCAATGCTGTAGCATTGAGCTACCAGGACGATACCCAGTTTGGCATCTCTCACTCATATATGTCGGAAAGGCTGCAACTACAGAACTCGGCCTGGACATTTATTTCACTTTGTTGGTGTTACGCTTTGTTAGCAATTTGAAATATAAATTCACATGTTTAATATTCAATAATGGCGTAATTTCATTGCTGAAAAATTAATTAAATTAAATGTGTTTACATATGCTCGGATTTGTTTCGTCTTATGTATGTCACAAAGTTGTGTGCTCATGGTGATTTTTCCATGTTGTGCTGCAGTTGCAGTCTTTCTGGCATATATTAGTGAGAGATGTCAAACTGTGCATCGTCCTCGTAGCTCAATGATAGAGCATTGGAACGTTATTCCAAGTATCCGAGTTCTATTCCCAGCCAGGACATTTTTTCACTCTGCCGGTTTCAAGCTTTGTTAGCAATTTGAAAAAAAAATCACATGTTTAATATTCAATAATGGCGTAATTTGACTGCTGAAAAATTAATTAAACTAAATGTGTTCACCTATGCTGGGATTTGTTTCGTCTTATGTATGTCACAAAGTTGTGTGCTCATGGTGATTTTTCCATGTTGTGCTGCAGTTGCAGTCTTTCTGGCATATATTAGTGAGAGATGTCAAACTGTGTATCGTCCTCGTAGCTCAGTGGTAGAGCATTGAAGCGTTCCAAGTATCCGAGTTCTATTCCTGGTCTGGACATTTTTTTTCACTCTGTCGGTTTCATGCTTTGATAGCAATTTGAAAAATAAATTCACATGTTTAATATTCAATAATGGCGTAATTTGACTGCTGAAAAATTAATTAAACTAAATGTGTTCACCTATGCTGGGATTTGTTTCGTCTTATGTATGTCACAAAGTTGTATGCTCATGGTGATTTTTCCATGTTGTGCTGCAGTTGCAGTCTTTCTGGCATATAGTGAGAGATGTCAAACTGTGTATCGTCCTCGTAGCTCAGTGGTAGAGCATTGAAGCGTTATTCCAAGTATCCGAGTTCTATTCCCGGTCTGTACATTTTTTCACTTTGTCGGTTTCACGATTTGTTAGCAATCTGAAAAATAAACTCACATGTTTAATAAGCATAGAATGTAGGTAAAATGTAGGCATGATTCCCGAGTGTAATATATTTCACAAATGCGAAGCTTGGAACTGATGTATTTGAGTTTGACGCCGCCACGTTCTTAGTGGGATGACAGTGCAACGTTTTGAAATTTACATTTAAAAAAATTCTCCGGGCCGTATTTTCTTCGAATGTTTTATCGCCTCGCTTGCGTTGAAGCTTTGGGACAGTTGCTGCAATGATTGAGTACCTCCATGTTTGTTTGATAAGGTGTGATTTTGATTCAGAAATTTTAATAATCAGATTAATATGAAATACAAAACATATTTAGTTATAGAAATATAAAAATGTAAAAAGCCCGTAAAAAAAAAAAAAAAAAAAAAAATGCTATTGACAAATATGACACTGAACTAAAAAATGATTGAAGCGTAGAAAATCGTGGCACCAAGGGAATTACATGAACTTAAACCTAGTGCAATGATTACAATGATCAATCCCTATAAAATTGCAAGGCCGTTTCAAATGCAAGTGGCCGAGTTTGCTCTAACCCAGACTTGTAACAAGCATAGCGAATCATTTCGGAGTATTACGGCGTACTAAACTGGAAATGGACAAGTGACTGGTGTTTGATGAAGTTGTTACGTTGAAAACGTGAACGACCCCTCTTTCAATCCTATAGACTCCTCCTTCTATCCTATTAAATCAATAAATTACCAAATTTTAAGACTTTATATCTCAATAACGGGGAGAAGAGGGCAAATGATTTATACGTCAAAAAACACGTTTCATAATCCTCTTTCTATTGCTGCTTATTTAGATTTTTTTTCATTATTACACTAATGGCGGGGTTTCTTGGTAAGTATGGTCACGTGATGTCTACCACGAGACACTAGTAACTACTAGTACGATAACGCCATAATTCAACTGTACACTAATGGCATTTCGCTATTCCCATACTGATTTCATTCGCTTTATGCGGTTTCATTTAACAAAAATTTATGTTAATGTGGTAATTTTTTTTTCGCACAATCCCTTGATTAGTACGCAGCAATTTTCGATTAGTGCGGTAAGCAAAAAATAAGTGATCTCTTTTCGTCAGTCAAATAACTCGGAATTGTTTTGAAAACAAAATAAAAATATGACAAGAAATATGACAATCTAAAAAGGACTTTAATATGCAAAATTGAACTAAAAATCCACATTTTAATGTTTCTTGATTGTCTGTTATTAAATTATCTCACACGTTTATGTTACTGGAATTTCATGCAACCTATACATTGTATTTAAAAATTTCAAATCAAGCTATAATATGTACTTTCCAACAAAAACACATAAAAAAACTATCGTGGAACATAATTATATTATTTATTAGTGTATATTGGGTTTTGAGGAAAGTTGGCTGTGGAGCTATTGTAGTAATTCTCGTTGAAAGCTTATTTCAATTAGTTCGGTTTCAATTAGCGCAATTATATCGCGGGCTCAGTTAACCACACTAATTACTCATATGAGCGTTGAAAATATATTATATCATAAGGAGAAACCCAAATAAAATACAGTTAAAAATCGCATTTTTTATTAATACGCCTTCACACACTACACTAATTGTGAAAACACGAGTATTGTGTGTGTCTTTTGAGAAATGATGTAACACATAAAATGCAAAACGGACCTACGCATGTCCAAAAGACGTGAATTAACGTCTCTCGTCCTGATGTGTTAAATCTGTCCAAATGATGCTATTTCAGGACCGTAGCTAGAAGGAGATCAACCCCCCCCCCCCCCCCCCCGGGAAAGATTCCATGGTCAGCAAATGAAACTCTTTTTTAAAATATAGCTTTGTTTTGGGCCCCTTTTACAGTTTTGCACAAATACTATATTGCAGTATTTGTACAAAAACTGCAAATAATTGTTTTAAATTAGTTTAAATATTCAAAACAATAATAATTTTAAAATGTAAAATACATCCTTGATTTTGTTAATGTTTTATTATCACATAAAAATACAACTTTAGAATCTTTAAGGTCAGGGAATATTCAGAAAAAAAATTGAAGGTTGAAACTCTTTATGAAACAGGTGAACTGTAATATTTTTATTTACTTGCTGACATCATCATTTATTATTTCACCAGTCTAGTTATACACTGGATCTTTTTTCTTAGCATAAAATGAAGTTATTATCAACAGTTTAATAAGAAACATAGTGCCTGCAATATGAATATGCCCCAATTTATCTTTTTATGTAATACTTTGATCATATATATCTCTGTGTGTGCATGTGTCAGAGTGAGAGAAAAACTATGAGGCTCCCCTACATTCCCTTGACCCCACCCCCTTATTATTCAATTCTAGCTACATCCCTGTGCTATTTTATTGAAAAAAGAAACTATCTAACCCTAAATCGCAAATAACTGAATTGTTCTAAAGTTAAAAAAAACCATTATTATATTTTAGTGCAATGAAAAATATTAACATAAAAAAATGCTGCAACGTATTTGTTAACAATGTATTCCGTATAATAAAAAGTTATTTTGATGGAAAAACTAATAATTAGAACTGTTTATTTTAACAGTAATAGCAATATTTTGTAAAAATAAAGAAAATTCGCAAAGATTTATTTTTTTCCATAATGTGAGCATTTTCTGTTACATGTTACCTATATGGCGGATATAGTTTGTTTTCAGTGAATGTTATCACAGATAACAGTTTTTCATCAAATCTACTTTTTTACCAGCGTACGTAAGATAATGCTCACTTTTAAAAATACTAAAAGAATCAGTGATTTCAAAAACTAAATAAGACAAAGGTTTATGATTTTTCAGGGATCAATAAAAAATATGCTAAATAAAAATGCTAGACATTTTAAGAACTTTTCTGTGCTCACTATATTTCCTAAATCTTTAAATATGTTGGTTGGTTATCAATTTATTCTATAAGAATTCAAATTATAAAAAACCCCGCTGGCCTCATGTTTTTATAGTCAACGAGATTTAGTGTCTTACAAATGTTACAAAATAGATATTAATAATATTTTTATTAGGTATTTAGTAATGAGAAACATAAATCATTTACACCTGTATTTTAACTCTTAAATACTCGCGCAAATTCACAAAGAAAAACTTTCCGTGCGGTGTATTTTGTCCGCCATATATAAGTTTTATACGATTATTTTTAAGTCAAATGCAGTTACCATATAAAAATATTATAAAACAGTTTTAACCCTTTCAGGGGCAGTGGTATGTTTATGAAACCACTTAATTTTAATTCCCAAACGCCACAATGATACCAGAATTTTGCTAAAGTTATTTACATATAATATGTATGCGAAATATAACCTTTTTCTTATTTGCTAATAAATTTGATCGCAAATTCCGGTGCCAGTCATTTATTTCAACATTTAATTACTGAAAGTACTTTGCCCCTGAAAGGGTTAACCCATTTATGCCTAGCTTTCCAATTTTGGGACGCTTTAGTAAAATGGGAAAAAGTGCATTTCACACCACTTTTTTTTTATAGAAATTTAGTATCTTATTTTATCGAGGCTCGACATAAAAAGACACTAAATTTCAAAAAAAAAAAAAAAATAATAATAAAAAAAAAAAAAAAAAAAAAAAGGTGGTGTGAAATGCACTTTTTCCCATTTTACTAAAGCATGGACACTAGGCATAAATTGGTTAACATAGGTGTATGTGGCAATATTTGCGAACAATATAAATTTAAAACGTACAGTTGTGGAAAAAAAAACTGGACACCCCCACTAACTCTGCAACAAATTATAGTAGAAGGAAGTGACTGGTACCAAACGATTGGAAATAAAGTCTACTTTCAAATTATGTATCTAAAATTTTCTTCAGGGGCCATCTACATATTAAAACCAGCCTAAACTTTATTTTTTTCAATGGCAACACACACTTTTGACATAATATTTTAAATCTTCGGTTCAAACTATGCCTAGATACAAAATTTTAAGTCATTTGGATGATAAGTTTTCGAGTTATAAACATTCAAATTTTAGAGCTTCTAATGTTAAATTACATTTTCATATTTTGATTAATATCTCCTGAAATTATAATCCTAATGTGCTAACGTTTTGTTTGGTTATAAAACTCAAAAACCCAAACATAACTACGTTAAATTTGTAATTTTTAAAATTTTATAATATGAATTATGAATTATGAAATTAGTATTCGAAAAAATTATGAATTGCAACCTACAATTTTTTTGATGGATTTATATTTATTATGTCCTGCTTTATGTGTATTCAAAATTTCAAATTTTTCGTCCAAGTAGTTTTCAAATTATGCTTAAAAAACGGCAAGAAGCTGCTTTAAGGGGCCGTCTATGATGTGCATTAAAGCATAGTTTGAACAGGGATGGGAGCGCTCCGACTCGAAATCCCGATTGACACCACTAAATTTTAATAGTATTTGTTACCTTATTCAAGGACAAAATTCTGAAATTCATCACGTTGGAGAATACTATTAAAATTTAGTGGTAAGAATCGATATTCACGTCGGAGCGGTCTCATCCCTGTTTGAGAAAATATTATACTCATAGGCTGGGATTATAGTGACTTGATAAACTTAGAGATTAAGTCTGTCTTACAATATAAACAATGCGTAAACCGTATTTCAATGCTTCGCGATCTTACGTTAAATTGAAAGTTAGCTTAAACTGAAGCGTAAGTGAATGATCGCGGGAGCACGACAAACCTGACAACAACCTGTGATTGTAGTAAGATATAAGATAGCGAGGCACCAGCACCTCAGCCTTTCGTATATTCCTTTACGTATATATATATATATTTCTTTTACTTTTTCAATGTCTGCTTTAAAATTTTTCATTAAAATTACGTAAAACGTATTTGCAGGAGATGTGTGTTTACGTCATTTATGGGAAATAGTTTCGCTTTTATTTTTAAATTAATAAAGCTTAATTTTGGAAAAATATGATCAGTTCTACCTTAGAAAAAACTTAATCATTTTTGTTACCTTTTAATGGATTTATAGCTTCTTTTCCAGTCTAATAAAGCTATATTGTTTTTTCTGCAGTACATATGTTTGAAGTGAAGTTTCTTATAAATGCATATGCGTAGAGTATTTGCTGAAACAAAATGGCCCCACAATTAACTGAAGCCACGAAAGGCCAAATGATTGGTATCTGGCAAGCTGGAAGAAGTTTTCGTTATATAGCTAGGCATTTTCAAGTGTCTCTTCAAACTGTTTCAACATGGATTAACAGGTAAGCTTTATGTTGGTAATTTAAAGTGAAAAAAAATTACATTTACATTCAATTTATTTAAATTTAAATTTAATTTACATTACTAATAATTTTTTTTTATGTTTAGCAATACAAATTTGATAAACCGTCTTTGTAGTAGTGGTCGGCCAAGGATCTTATCAGACAGCCAAGCTCGAGAAGTTGTTTCAATGGCTATACAGTAGATCCCTGTATGTCTTCTAATCAAATTAAAGATGATTTGCAACTTCAAGTGAGCATATATAACTAAGAGACGATAGAATGTATTATGAATATATATATATATATATATATATATATATATATATATATATATATATATATATATATATATATATATATATATATATATTACGGCATACTTTCTTTTTATTATGTATCATCTCGTACCATTCACAACACGCTCAAAGAAGCAAGTTTTCGAATTCGGATGGCGGCTAAAAAACCAGCATTAACTGAAAACCAGCGACTTCAACTCCTTCACTTTGCCCAAACATATATTAACTGAGGCATAAATGATTGGAGCTCATTTTTATTTAACCCGGGAGCAGTCGCATGGGGTATGACATACCCCAGGGGCGTATGGTTTTTTACAATTGCCACCACTATTTTTTGAAAAGTAATCTATAATTTACATTATCATAGAATTTGTAACAATTGTTTCAGGCTAAATAAAGTGACGATTATTAATTGCATTTATTGGTGACAATTTAAAAATCATTCATAATCTGGTTATGCGCGACTTCTCCCGAGTTAAAGACGAAAGCTGCCTTTAGTCAGTCTCCAGTTCTTCGTTTCGAGTGTACCGTCGATTGGGATTTAGGTTTCAGCCACGGTATACAAATAATATTGCGGCAGAATTGCAATTTCAATGTGGGACTGCATGTCGGCGCAGGGCATTGCATCTCTGCTATGCATTGGGATCATCTAGACGGAATATCTTATTGTGACATAGTAGAACACGCAATGATACCTGATGTTTTAGAAAATCACTCTCTGGATGAATTGTTTCACTTCCAACAGGTATATATTGTTATTTGGTAAATGGTATTATTAAACAATATGGTTTTCAGAGCATACAATTTACTATTATTTATTAATATTAATAATAGAAATATATTAAAAATTATTTATTTTATAGTTTTGCGCGTTTTAGATCATAATTTTTTACTGGTTTATTTTCCCAAAACACCCCCCCCCCCCCCCGCCCTTCGCGCTTCAATATTCAAATCCGCATTATCACTGCTTGCTCTAGAATGTTTATTGATTCGTTCATTAAATGAAGTAGGAAAATATTTTAAAAATCAACTTTCTCTATATGCTATGCCATAGCATTAGAATTAATTTCGGTTTTATAGAAGAACTGGTTATTTTTATTTGCAATAAAATTTATTTTTATAACAGGTGTGCAGATATAAATCCTTTAACTTGTCAGCTTTGGCACACATATCATATCGACAGTGATAAAACACGCCTTTGGCCCATCTTTACAGAACTGAGTGAAAATTTTCAATATAAATTCAGTAATGAAATTAATTTTATTTTGTTTCATGTTTAACGATTTTAGCAGATGAATCAGTATAAAAAATGCATGTAAATTTATTTAAAAAAATAATAACCGCTGTTTTCTGAAAAATAATTGAGACAAAATCTATCTATCTATCTATCTATCTATCCATCTATATATATATATATCGATAAGAAATTTTAAAACAAAATATTTCCTAGTTTTGTATGTTTTTAGAAATTTTGCTATTATCAGGTTGTAATCTTTCATAGAATTATAACATTTTTTACTAAAAATAAAAATAAACCATTTACAATTTGTTCACGTTTTGATTTATAATAAAACTTTTTGCAAAAGTTACGCTAAAATAATTGCGAATATATTTAGATATTTATTTCATTAACATTTTTTGTTGTTTATATAAATTTTAATGTTATAGAAATCATTATTTATTAAGTTTAGTTCATAATTCATAATTTTGTTTGGAATTTTCAGGATAATAGTGCTATCCACAGAAGTGGTGTAGTTAAAACTTGGTGCGAAGAGAACTGCATAATGAAGTTAGAATGGCGAAGCAATGCAGCCAAATTGAACCCAATGGAAAATGTTCGGGCTCTGTGGAATGATGAAGTTCGCCTGCAGGGAATTAGAACGACTGATTAGCTATGGAAATCTGTTTCTCATGCTTCGCAAACTATTAACCCCTTGGGGACGAGCGACACGTATACGTGACGCATAAGATGCTCAGAATCCACGATTATTCCCACCAGTTAATTTTTATTGTAAACTCTGCCTTATTTAATGACAGCATTTCTGAGATTCGATTAGAAGAAAATATCTGTTTTAAAAAACCAGTGGTAAAAGATTAAAAATTCTGTAAAGGACGCTCGTCGCGAAAGGGTTAAAAGAGATACTGATATTGTTAACAGCCTCATTGAATCAATGCCACGCAGATTGGAAAAAGTTCTTGATAAAACTAATTGCTATACATTATATTAGCAAATTCCTCCCTCCCCTTTTTGTTATTTAATTACAAAATGCGGCTTATTAGTAGGGCTGAGGATTTTGCCTTTTAATTTTTTGTGTACTAACCAGCCCACGATATTCTTCTACTCTTTTGTTAAAGTTCTATGATTTTCTTATTTGAAGTAATCAAACTTTTGTTATTTAGATAAATATCAGTACTTTAAATTTTTGGTTGCCAGTTTCTTCCACTGTTGATTTTAGGTTTTATTATGTGGGCCAGATTGTCCTTGTAGATCATGTTTGCATTTGGAAAAAAAGACAGAAAACATAGTAATTTAATAATGGTAGGGGAAAAATACAATATGATTACAAATCTTTCTATTTGCTTTATATCTTTAATTTTGAAACACGGATTTAGAACATATCAAATCCATAAAATTATATACTTGTTCATATAAATATTCAAAAAACTGTGAAGATCAAATTAACATAAAATTTCTGAGAGCAAAGCTAATTTTGTGGTGTATACACGTAATTATTCATTTCAATGAATTCCACAAAATAGTAGGACTCGTCAAATGTTTTCTGTTCTTTTTAAATAGATTCCGAGGTTGCATTTATGAGAAAAAAATTATATAATTCTTGCATTAGGTATCTTCAAAATTTTGGTCAAAAAAATTTACATCATTTAAATCTTTAATATATAAACATTATAATCACTGAGATATTTATACTTATTAATTCAATTTACTCAAGTCTTGTTAAATTGTCTGCAATATTACACTAAAAGGTTGTTAGATAAAATATTACCGCGAAAGTATTAGTTTGTTACTTAAAAATGCTAATTTAAACTTTTATTAACTTTTGTATATCAATCAAAAATTGTAATCTTTACAAATATGTATGGATGTTCAGTTTTTATTCCATTAATAACGAACTTAAAATAATTAAACTTTTTCTTCTATAACTATTCGATTAAACAGGCTAATTGAAAAAAAAAATTACAAGTTATTTTTATGGTTTTCTGATAGGCAAGATTATTTTCCAATCGCTAGCAGTGTGTAAAAAAATCTAATAATAATAATAATAAATGTCAAATGGCAATTTTTCTTGCCAAGAGGCATTAATGAGTTAATTGTAAAATTTCAAATGAACTACCAGAATAGGTTTAATCATAGAATTATTAACCCTATTCCGAAGGAGAATAACGGATGTAAAGTTATTCAGATGTCTTTCTAACATAGATTTAGTTTTAGGTCTTCAAATAAATCGGAATATAAATCCTGCGAACGTATCTCAAAACAAGACCCCCCCCCCCCTGCTACTAAAAAAAGCAATGTCTGGATTTATTTTCAGACTAAAAAACAATTTATCTGCGTTTTTTTTTTTTTTTTTTTTTTTTACTTTGATTCCTTACGCTGCTTTATACTATTTTTTTTTTAATTCTAAATTTTGTATTTGTCAATATTATTCACGTTTCTACCAATAAACTAAAAAAAAGGCGAGTTAAATAGATGCAAAATTTGAGAAAAATCATTATAAAAGCACCTGTAAAATTCCAATAATATCTACATATTCTAAAACTATTTTAATTACAAATAATCTTATGGTTTTTTAACCCCTTCGTGACGAGCGTCTATTACAGAATTTTTAATCTTTTACCACCGGTTTTTCAAAACAGAAATTTTCGTCTAATTGAATCGTGGAAATGCTAAGATATAATAAGGCAAAGCTTACAATAAAAAATAACTGGTGGGAAAAATCGAGGATCCTGAGCATCTTATGCGTCACGTTCGCGTGTCGCTCGTCCCCAAGGGGTTAAAATCGGATAATTCAACACTTGTAAACATTATTTTACCGCATATAACAATAACCGAAACTTATTAAGTGAGTAAAATGGTCATATAGGTAAGACATAATACATTAAAAGAAGTGACATTCTGCAGCATTTCAACAATCGAGTACCGAACTTCAATTTGGATACAGCCCCTTAAATATGCTCATTATAAAGTAATTAATTTCTCAGAAACTAATCGTAAGAATTTAATGAAATTTGGTATCTAGGCATAGTTTGAACTGCAGATTTCAAATATGTTGTCAAATTTAGGTCTTGCTATTGAAAAAAACAAAGTTTGGGTGTGTTTTTATATGTAGATGGCCCCCTAAGCAAATTTTATATACATCATTTAAAAGTAGACTTTATTTCCAATCGTTTGGTACCAGTCACTTCCTTCTACTATAATTTGTCGCAGAGTTAGTGGGGGGTGTCCAGTTTTTTTTTCCACGACTGTACATATTTAAATTTGTACCATTCAATGGTTTACAAAATATATCAGAGCGAGTAATAATTATGTTATAGATATTGACATTAAGTTCAGAAGTGCCAAATATTATGTTTTTTAAATGCCTCTATTTCCGACTAGTTATATTCGTTAAAACGTAAAATTCCACGTTTAAATAACGAGATTACTATTCGAAAAACAGTGGCATTCCATTTCCCTTGGCACCTATTAATTGAGGCACAATCATTTTCACCATCGTGTTCGATCACATTTACTTTTTGTTCTGTTGTATTGAATAATATCTTAGTATTGTCATTGACTGGTGTTTTTTTTTTTTTTTTTTTTAAATAAACAACAATTTTGAGTGACAATGGCTAAATAAACCTTTGTAATTTTTGTTTAGTCATGTAAACGCACTTTCAATTACCCTTTTGCCACACACACAAACAAAAAAAGTATTTTGAAAAAAAAAAAAGTGGACTAAGTAGAATTTAAAATCATGGATTCAAATGCATCGCGTTATAATTGAAATTTAATCATTTATTTAAATTATGAATTATTATTTAATACATTTCTCTTTCAGTATGTCAGCAAATAATTCCTATTTTTAAAACTGTCTTTCAGATTTCTCGCCATTTGCTACCCTCTGAAATGCCAAATGACGCCAAGGAACGCCAGGCGAATCATTTTTGTGATATGGCTCTTCAGTCTCCTTATTACTTTGCCATGGGCATTGTATTTCCATTTGATTCCACTGCATCCCTCCACTCCAGATGTCACCGTTTGCGTGGAAGTATGGCCCCAAGAAGAATCAGGGACCTATTATTTTCTGGTTATTATGGGGATGTGTTATGTGATACCATTAACTGTCATATCCATATGCTACATAGGAATATGGATTAAAGTGAGTCAGAGAAGCATACCTGGAGAAACTAAAGGCACCAATGCAGATGTTTTGATGCAAAGGTCGAAATTAAAGGTGACGTTTCCCTATGAATCGATACATTTTAGTTGTATAGGATCGCTTTTCATATTTCCGTATTTTTGTTTGTGTATACATTGTTGTCTTCGTATAAAAGAGGCACATTGACATTTTAGTAACTCATTTGCAGATAAAAAGATCCAATTGATATATACCAGAAAAACGTTACAGACATATTGTACTCTATTAAATGCAACAATTGTAATCAATATTACAATACATGCACATTTCCTGTCTGTAAATCATTTGCTACAACAAATTCCAAAAAGTAATCTTCGCATTATTTAATTTTATAATTGCTGTCATTAAATAAAGCGATTTTTCTTTAATTAAATAGCAGTAGCTTGATGGCTACAGGTTGTTTATCTCTACTATACAGAATAATAGATCTTGCACAAATTCTAGGAATAATATTGTTTCACAGTGGAACAAAATCTAAAATTTTCCCCAGCCATATCAACTACGGCTAAATTTTTATTTAAAACATTAAATAGTTGATCATTATCATAATAAACTATTTAAAATTTTAAATAGTTGATCATTATCATAATAAACTATTTAAAATTTTAAATAGTTTATCATCATAATAAACGTTGGAAATGTGCCAACAATGTTAAAAAATACTGAAAAGCACCGGTTCCCATCTAAACAACGAAAACAGTACTGAGCGTTGGCTGTACCTAGAGGGGTGGCTTCTCGGAAATTTCGCAATTTTTTCTTCAGTGCTAATTATCACAATCCTTTTTTACAAGCTTTTCCGATTTTTTAATGTTTTCGAAATTCATGTTAATTTTTACATGATACTCTTTTTTTTTTTGGCTTTTTATACTTTTACCTTAGTTTTTTAAAAATCTAAATTGGCTTTTAAAGACTTTCAAAGTACTTGTAAGTACACTGAAAAAAAAAAAATAATAAATAAATAAATAAATGTTTTTTTTTTTTTTTTTTTTTTTTTTTTTTTTTTTTTTTTTTTTTTTAAGGAAAATATAATATAACCCCGGATGAAAATATACAATAGCCTCTTCTCAATTACTAGCGATTTTGAAAATCGTTCTTTATCTTTTGAAACATAAAATTATCGATAAACAAATATTTTCTCGATTTAAAGAAACCTTTATAAAAACAAAGTTTTTATTGCTCCCTCTAATTTTCTGAAACGTTTCCGAGTAGTTTTTATAGTGTATTAATCAGTTTTCTTAAACCGGAATGTCGATTTTTAGGATTCTATCAATTCTCAACTAAACATTTTCATATTCAACAAACATGTTTTACAGGCAAACATGATAAATTAATAGCACTAAAATTAAAATCAATATTATTTTGTTACTCTTGCGTGTACAAATTCAGTTGCGCCGCTGAAAATGTTTAATTGAGAATTGATAGCATCCTAAAAACCGACATTCAGGTTTAAGAAAACTGATTAATAGAATATAACATCTACCCAAGAACGTTTCCGAAAATCACTGGTAGCTAAAGAAGCTTTTTTTATATAAAATATTCTTTTAATCTCGGAAATGTATTGGCTTCTGAGTTTTCTAATGATAAAGAACGCGTTTTGGAATCATGGGTAACTTGGAAGGTGTTACCGTTCATGTTTGTACGTGATTATATTATATTTTCGTAGATTAAGAAACATTTGTCTTTTTTACCAGTGTATAGTTGGTTTAATTTTAATCATTCCCTAGTACAGTGTATCTACGCTCCATCCAAACTTCCTTTAACATGTGTCCATGGTACAATATGTAATTTTTTTACTGTGTGAATATGTTACAGATATTGTTTCTATAAAAAGTACTTCTTCTCCAAAATGGACTTGAGCTACCAAATCGTCTTAGTGCAGCAATGCAAACCATTAATGAGAAAAATATTTGAACAATTCTGGTGTAGGCAGAATAATGAAAAGTGCTCCCATTAAGCTTCTGAGAGTTAACTTTACAACTATTGTCTGTTTTACTTGAGCTGTTACATTACATATGCGTCAAGTTATAGCTTATTTTGGCCATTAATGTATAAAAAGAAATGAGTTGAAATCGATCATGTTATTTAAAACCCTACTGTGTTATTATTCTATTCAGCTTTTTCATGAGAGTGCATTGTTCCTGTCTCTCTGATTGAACACTTTCATGCATGATAACTTCCTATAAGGTTGTATAAAAATATATATAAATAAACCTTAGAAAACTGTATAAAAAGTAAACTCTGTCTGAGGATAAATCGATCGGGGCCTAGACATTTTCTGTTTAAAACAATATTCCGCCTTAGACAAACTTTACTCAATGTCTATGAATTCGCTGGAACTTGAAACTCTTTTTGAGTTAGACACTATTTAGCTTTAGACACACTTTACTCTATGTTTATAGATTCGCTGGGATTTGGAACACTTTCCAGGTTAGACACTATTTCGCCTTAGACAAATGTTTCTCTATGTATATGGATTCGCTGCGACTTGAATATCTTTCCAAATTAGATACTATTTCGCCTTAGTCAAATTTTACTGAATGTTTCGCTAGGACTTGAAATTCTTTCCAAATTAGACACTATTTCACTTTAGACACACTTTATGTTTATAGATTCGCTGGCACTTGGAACAGTTTCCAGGTTAGACACTATTTCGCCTTCGACAAATGTTTCTCTGTGTATATGGATTCGCTGCGACTTGAAACTTTTTCCAAATTAGACACTATTTCACCTTAGTCAAATTTTACTCAATGTTTCGCTGGGACTTGAAACTCTTTCCGAGTTAGATACTAATCAACCTCAGACAAACTTTAGTCCATGTCTATGGATTTCGTGGGAATTGAAAGACTTTCCGACTTAGACACTATGTCGCCTTAGACAAACTTTACTCTATGTCTATAGATTTGGTGGGATTTGAAAATATTTTTGAGTTAGAAAGATTTCTGTCTTACGCAGATGCCCTCTAAGTTTATTTTTCTTTTTAACATACAAACCACATATGAAGTTCAATAATACTTTTGAATTACACCAATAAGGGCAGAGCTATTCTCTTTTCAAATATTCAGTTTAAAAATTCGCCTTTGACAAATTTGTTTCTGAGAGAAGATTGTATCAAAGACTTTCTGCCATTGAATCTAAACAAGAACATAACTAAAAATGTTTTTTTTTAAATTTATAGTTTGAGTTAATGTGTCCACAGTCTAAATTGACGCAAAAACTATTTAATCGCTATTAATAGTAATTTTTAACGCTTTTAAATCTCATATAAAGAATTATAGTCTGGGAGGAAGCGTGACATTTTTGCAACCAACTTTAGCGCTGATGATTTTTGCATGTATAATAGATTAGATGATAAAGATAACAGAACTGTTAACCAGCTAGCGCACAAGCAGTGAGTGTTGCAATACCAACATTGTACAACCGGCTGCAGTGTGAAATGAATGCCTATCAGGTTACTAGATGATGCTTCCGAGGCAAGGTAACATCAGTAATCGAGTTGTCTTTCATTTCACGTTGCAGTGGATTCTGCGTTGTTATGTTACTATGGACACATTTCCCCCTAGTGGGCCAGCTGATTTGCAGTATTGCTCTCTGCACCATCATATCTAATATAAATATTAAAATCGCCGGCTAAAATTGATTGCAAAAATGTGACGCTGCCTTTCGGACTATTATATTTGTTATTTTATAATAAATGTAAGATTTTTTAATATGAAACATTACTTGTTCTTAAAAATCCGTTTAAAATATATGTTAAGTGTATACTTCATATGTTATTGATCCATTTCAGAATAATTTATGCAAGAGAAAGATAATTGTTATGCTAAAAAGACTAATCTTTTCCTTCTCTCAATTTCAGGTCGTTAAGATGATGGTCGTTGTAGTGGTGTTGTTTGCAGTATCTTGGCTTCCACTTTACGTCGTTTTCACCATAGTAAAATTCGGTGGCGATATTGAAGAAAGCAGCATCAAAGAAGGTGTCCTGAAGTTTATGGCGCCATTTGCTCAGTGGTTAGGAGCTTCGAACAGTTGTATTAACCCCGTTCTGTACGCTTTCTTCAACAAAAAATTCAGAAAAGGCTTTTATGCCATTCTTAAAAGCAGATCCTGTTGCGGAACACTGCGGTTTGACACGTCATCTAATAAATATACTAGAAGTACTGTTCTCAGAAGTACTTTTAAATCAAGAGAGACGCAGAATGAATATGTTTCAGCTGAAGTTTGAAGCTAATTGCTGAAATAAATGGTCTGTGTTTACCCGTAATTATTTCATTTTGTAACTTTTAAAGAGAATTCGATGTTAGTGCAAGACGCCACGTACTACAAGGCGTCCTAAGACAGCATCTAAACGTTGTCCGAAAAGAGCACGTGCAAGGTGCCTGAGACAGCATGTACACGGTGCCCTAAGACAGTACGTACAAGGTGTCCATATAGTATCAGACATCACATACAGACTGTCGTAAGAGAGTACGTACAAGGTGTCCTAAGAGAGCACATAAAATGTGGCGTAAAAAGTATGTACTCGGCGTCCTAAGACAGCACGTACAAGGTACCTAAAACGGCACATAACTGTGTCCCAAGAGAACACATACAAGGTGTTAAGATAGTATGTACAAGTCGTCTTAATAGGACTTAACGTATATAAAATTCAATAACAAGTAAATAGTGCAGCTATTCTTGCAGGAGTGTAATGTGTGAAATGAAAAATTTCTTCACTAAACTTCTTTTTTTAGTTCCAGATATCGGCGATAGATAGTGCTTCATTGCCTCAAATTGTAATACTGGTCAAAATAGCCATGGAAATTCAAAATGCAAATCATTTTTATACTCTTTTATTTAATTTAAATTTTTTCTTGTATGTAAAAATATTTTTTTAAATCTATTTTTCACTCACGGATATGCTAGAATTATAAAAAATATGTTCTCAGATGTGTTTCCGCAGACAGCATAACACTTTAATATTTTAATATTTTTCATATATTCAGAACTGTCTTTAAGCGCTGATAAGAAGAAAATATTCTTTTGTTGTATTCAAAGTCTTTAGATGAGGGTTTTGCATTTCAATAGATGAAGATAAAACCCAATTTTACGGTTTTTTGTGAATAGGTAACTCACTTTTACAGTAACTGATTAGACAAAATAAACAAAAATCAATAACATTTTAAAAGTTTAGAATTCTTTCATATTTTTTGGTATATCTAGCTATCCACTATATAGATTCGTATATTATTTATTGAAAAAGAAAATCATTAATTAAAATTATTACGTATAAATATAACGCATTAATATAGTTTACGAATAGAAAGTAAAATACTATTGGCAAACACCAATATAATCATAAAAAAATGAGGGTGTATCCGGACTTGTTGTCACAGAACTCAGTTTTCCCCTCGTTTAAGCTGTGTTAGCTGAAAACATTGCAGTTTTAATCCCATGGTTCAGTGAAAAAATAGGTATGAATCAATTTTTAAACTGACAGAGCTTATACGAAGGAATAAATAACTTTTGTGACAACCAGCCCCAGCCCTCCATAGTGATGATGCATTGGGTACTAGAGGATTATAGATCAGAGATCGGATTGATATACACAGTTTCTGCTCAAGATTTTAATATAAAAAAATGACTGAAAGAGAATAAATTGTAATCCGAAATGTATTCTGCTCTTCGGAAACTTCCTTCTGTTTGGGAAAACAAATTCGTACCGGAAAATTCTGCCCGTCAATTATTAGACATCGGAATTACTGTCTAAAAATTAAATGATAGAATTTTCCAGTACGAACCAACATTTTCAAACGGAAAGAACTTTTCGAACAACCTAATAGTTCTGAAATGGGGCTCCGATTTTAGGGAGGATAAAAAACATTAGGTAGACTGGGGATTAGTGTCACAAAACTCATTTCCTCCTTTGTATAAGCTGTCTCAGCTGAAACATTACAGTACGTGAGTTTCAGTCACATAGTTTGGCTGAAAGAAGTAGTATGAATGTCAATTTTTGAACTGACACAGCTTATAAGAGAGAAGGGATGTCTGTTGTGACAGCCAGCGCTGGTCAGCCCATCCAGTTGATGTGTTTGGTATTAGAAGATTGTAGATCGGAGATTGGATTGGTTATTATGGTTTCTGCTCAACATTTATATAAAAAAAATGACTGAAAGAGAAGGAATTCTAAATTAAAATGTAGTTGTGAATTTTGGGTGCGATTTTAAGGAGGTTAAAAAATATAAAGAAGACTGGCGCTTGCTGTTACAAAACTCATTTTTTTCCTCGTATAAGGTGTGTTGTTACAGTACATCAGTTTTGATCACTCGATTCAGTGAATATGAACAGGAATGAATGTCAATTTTTGAACTGACACAGCTTATACGAGGGAAAAAATGACTTTTGTGACAACCAGCCCCAGACTCCAACAGTGTTGATGTATTCGGTACTCGATGTTTATATCGTCGCTCCATGTCAAACTATCGAATATGAAAAAATGCATTTTTCATTACTTTTAAAAAAGGACGGATTGTCACCACTAAATTTTACTAAAATTCTTCGCCTAGTAAAAATATTAATAAAATCTCTGTGAAGAATAGGGTTACTAGTTTGGTTTTCTTTTATATTCAGAGATATAGCGTCTAGCCCCTGCACTTTGGCCCCGATTTCAAAAAACGGATCACTCGGCGCGCATGCGTGCTTGTCTGATACTTTAAAAATTTTTTCTAAGCCATTTCAAAATGAGTGCGTAAAGCTCTGTGGTATGTCATTTCTCTTCCGTTCTGTGGCCTTGAGTTCGAATCCCAGCGGCGGAAAGTTTAATTTTTCAGTATTTATTTGAGTTATAAAAAATAATTTGAATAAAAAAATGTAAAGTTTCCATTTTTCAACATATAAGCGAAGGAAAATTTCAAACAAAATGGAAATAAATATGAAATTTGGTTATAAATGAATTTCGTACATTCTAGAGAATGCTGTACAGCGTGTTTCATGCGTCCAGTGATGTTTTGTTTCGGTTAATGTACGCGAAGCGTACATACACAAGTTATTGACCGCGGCTTGAATGAATTTCGTGCATTCTAGAGAATGCTGTACAGCGAGTTTCATGCGTCCAGTGATGTTTTTTTTTCGGTTAATGTACGCTAAGCGTACATACACAAGTTATTGACCGCGGCTTGAATGAATTTCGTGCATTCTAGAGATTGCTGCAAAGCGAGTTTCGTGTGTCCAGTGATGTTTTTTTTTTAATGTTAAAAATTGTTTTTTGGATGTTAAAAATTCGCTTTAAAGCGCTATAAAATCGTTAAAAATCCTTAAAAATTGAAAAATCCGGAGGAAAAAAATGTATTTTAATAAAAGTCTGAAATTGGATTTCTTTAAGAATGTTAAAAAAAAAACTAAAAAAACTAAAAATAATGAAAATTGTGAAAGAAAATATTTAGTTATATTACGCTAAATGTTTTAAATCAAAATCCTTTTACGAATTTTAAAAAACTGCCGCGGAATGGAATAAAATTAATATGGACCTTTTCACTCTCTGGCAGCAGATCCCGGCGCGCATGCGCTCAGAACGATCCGTTTTTTGAAATCGGGGCCAAAGTGCAGGGGCTAGACGCTTGTTTCAGAGATGCCGAATTCAAAAACAACTTAAGAAAAACAATTTTTACTGTATGTAATCACGAAATATCTGTTATTAAATAAAGCAAAAAATTCTATTTGAAATTTCTGGTATGGATTCGAAATTTCTGAATGAAAAGAGAGAGGCCAAACAGGCAACTCTGGTAAAGAATACTATTAAAATTTAGTGGTGACAATCGACCCATTTTTAAAAGTAATGAAAAATGCATTTTTCCACATTCGATAGTTTGACAATGGTAGCGACGATAAATAGTCTATTAGATATAGTTTTTGCTCAATTTATCGTTCCTTTCGTAGAAAATGATTCAAAGAGAAAAAATTAAAATACGGAATGTAGTTTATACTTTTTAGTTGTGAACTTTGAATTCAATTTTGGCAATGCTAAAATAAAGCATAATAAATTCCATGCTCAACTGTTTATATTTTTCTGTTATCAGAAAGGGGATGAAAGAGAAAATATAAATAAACTCTTGTGTACGGTACAAACATTTCATTTAAATCATAACATGACAATGAAGTTAATAACAGCTTCTTAATGATAAGTCACGCACAGTTTTTTTTTCGAGCATTTTTAAAGAAATATGTTTGATCAGGTTTTTTTCAGACGCAAAATTAATAATTGATAACTATGAATTTTCTCAAAAAACGAAATTAAAAAACAGACCACTGAAAGCTCCTGTAGTTGAATTTACCATATTGATTTACCATACACACCTAGATATATATATATTAAATTTATTCCAAGGGAAATATTTAAATACATTAGAAGCATTATAAGCTCAATAACAACATTCGTTTTCCATATTATTACATGGAATTAGTATAGTGGCTATTGTTAACATACGCATAAAAAAGCTTTAAGAAATATTTTTATAAATATTTTTTATAATGTAAAATTTTAGAGATCATAGAATTCCCATGTAGTCATAGATTTTATTAAAGGTTTGAAATTAAGGAAAATGATCACAGAACAAAATTAAGTAAAACGTATTTTATTATCACTGAACAAAATGCATATTTGTGTTATTGCGAGATAGCTAAATATTGAGAGAGGCCAAATCTACACGGTTTAAAATAAATATTTTTGCATTTTTTAGAAATAAATTATGAACTTACAAAATTCCTGATTAAATTTGAATGGTTAAATAAATGTGAAAACTTAGCTTGTAGAAATTATTTTATTTAACAAAATAAGTAACAAAATATATCCATTATTAAATTAATGTTTGCCCAAAAGTTAAATGAAAATGTATAAATTAATGTTTGTCGCACAATTTTCTTTATTACTTTTTATAAATAAAATAATAAAGAATGATATTTTAACAAGAGCTGTCCAACGCGGTGCACAGTAAGATTTTCTAGGCACCCATTCAAATGCTCATCCTTGCTATTTTTAATTAAAAAAATATTAAACAGATATTTCTTTACCAATTAATAATAACTTCATGATCTTTGAATACATATAGAATTAGGATTTTAGGCTCATTCCGGTGAAAAAATTTTGAACTTTCCCTCTAAATTCGGATTTGGTCGGGCTAGGACTCAAATTACAAATTTTAATTGTACTCACAAATTGAAAAATTTAAAGGAAAAAAACTTGCTATTTGAGAAACAAGAATGTAGTATAAGTTTCTGAAAGTGTTTTACAATCCTTTAAGTATTAGCCTGAAAGTTAATTGAATTGTTATTGATGGACTATAATGAAAAATATTTTATTAGATCCTTAAGCCTTCGCACTTGCACTGTCACTGTTACTAACATAAAGAAGTCGTGGGATCTAGCTTGTCTCTCCTATTTTTCTGTTTGAATGTTTTCCATTTTTATTGGACAGCAGAACTGAAAATTATGAAACAATACCACGAGGGAGTACTTAGGATTAATATTTATTTATATGCCAGAAGTCATTTTTAAATGAAAAAAAATAATCTTTAAAGAATTTTTAAATATTAGTAATTTATATCTACAGCATACGTTCTGTATTGGACTCTGACTGTGGTCACAGAAAATGAATCGCCCTCAGATTTCAAATCGAGAGCCCGGGCGAGTTCGCTTTCCGAAAAAAGTTCTAGCAACCATCTCTAGTGTAGTATGTATCACTACCTACCCACTATTATATTTAGGTAAAATTCTTGTATGTTTCCGGGCATGTGAATGTGGTGCCCTTCATTCTTTCCCAATAACTGAGGTACGCTTTCGCATCCTGAAAGATGGCGCAGGCCTGATCGAAACTTTTTGTATTATACAATACTTTATGTTTGCAAATGTATTATAACTTCTGAGCATTGCAAGGCATTTTAAAGCTTTTTAGGAAGTTGCAGTTTGGAATTTAAAAAAAATCAAAATGATTCTCTCCAATTTTTACAGCGGTGTTTGCAATTATAAAATGTACCACAATTCATTTTAAACGTAACAAAATAGCAGCTTTATGGAATTCATGATTATTTTTTAAAAAAAGAGCATAATCCTCCTAAGAAAAAATCCCAAAGTAAAATTTTGAATTTTGTTATCTTTCTGAAAATCAATGAATGCACGAAAATGAATTTGTACATCTTATACTATCGTATCTCATAGTATAAATTTATCCCGTTAACACCAAAATTATTTTGTATTTTTGAATATAGGCGAGATTGTTTTATTTTAGAACACGTTTAAAAGTAAAGAAATAAAAAAAAAATTCTGAAGTGTAGTCTTACAATACCAATAAAGACACTTCTAACGTTCTTCTTTATATACACCATAAAAGGAAGGTACTAAACTACTAGTACCACTGTATTACTAGTAACATAAAGCATTAAGAAAGATTTTATCTTTCTTGTCGGACGCAAAGTCACACCCTACTACTACGAGATCAGACGAATTTTGCTTCCTTTTCATACGGTGTCGTATGAACAACAGGAGAGATTTAAGGCATATCAATTGTAACACTTTGTAATAAGAAGTTAACGATGCACTCATAAGATAGCGAAAGACGTTGTTCATGCTTCAGCAGTAGGTGAGAAGCTGGACTACACCGGTTTCGAGTGGAATGGGGGAATGTGTAGGCAGCGATACTCAACCTGCGGCCCGGCGACCTTTTATGTGAGGCCCGAGACGCAATCATTAATCACTATTTATAAAATTAATTGAGATGTGTATAAAAAGTTTTTAATATTTTCACTGCTCTTTTATATATTTTCATGGGAAGACAATTTCCTGTTACGTATAATTACTAATTTAAAATTACCTTAAATTATCTTAAATTTCGTTTCCTTAGTGAAAGTTCTTTTTATGATACTTATAGTTTTACTTGTGCTACAGTAGTGTATACATTTATTAATCCTGAACACTAAACAAACGTTTATCCAAATTATTTTAATTTGGACTATATATTTCTACATTTAAAAAAAAGTTTTTGCATTAAGAAAATAATTGATTTATTAGAAAAAATCCCTTCGATTTTTTTTTTTTGAGAATTTCGAATTGCTGCATTGTTATAGTGTTACATTTTATAGTTATCATATAGCTGATAAGGTTGGGTTAAATGTTTATCGCAGAAAAAATTGGCAGCACAAAGTTTTATACCACTATTTCAAAACAACAATCTTCGCGGCATTTGTTATAGAAATCCATATATTTTTTACATTATTATACAAGTGTGTGTTGCGCCTCGCGTAACGTCGCAAATATACGTTTGCGGCCTGTGAGAAATAAAGGTTGAGTACGGGTGGTGTAGAGGGATGCCGGGATACTCGAACGTGCGCATAAAAAGTAACAAGACGTGTTAAACGGATAGAAAGAGACAGAATAAAATTTTAGTATTTACAGGACGCTAGAAGTTAAAGGTTAATATATAATCCTAGAGTTACGAAGCAGATTAATTATTTTTATTTTATAACAGCTACTATAACAGTAAACAATAAATAAAAAAATCAACAAGCAATTACAAATAAAAGTAACTTTATATGTTGCATAGATTAATTGTATTGATATTGACCATCAATGCAAAGTAATGGGCCCATGAATAAAGGGGAGGAGACAGATAGTGTACTGTCTACCGGTTGCGAATAAAGTAATTGAGGATAAAGTCACAAGATGGCCGCTGTTGTTCCACAGAAGCTAACTACCGCCGAGGCAAACTTCCACCAGTAAAACGAATAGATATTTTCCATTTTGTCACAAATTTTGCAGTAATAAGGTACTTAATTCGGGAGAAAATTTCTTTTCAAATTTATTGGCGGAAGCTTGTCCCGGCGGCTTTTTCAGAAAGCCTCACGTTTTCCACACCAGCTTGGCGAAAGACAGAAAACGCAGCCAGCTCTATCGCCAGTCGTCGTCCATGCTTTTTGTTTTGATCTGAACTTGAATGAAAAATGGAGGCGAACCAAATAGCCTATGTTAGAGTGTGTGCAGAGGGAGGGTGGGGGTACGGAAGGAGAAATTTAGAATGATTATCTATTGTTACTTCACAGTAAAAAATAAGATAACTAGAGCAATTATTAAACTTTGTATTTTGGCGGAGGATAGAAACTCAAGAAGAAAAAACTTAGGTTTGAATTACATGTATTGTGAAATTAAAATATATAAATATCTAAAATCTCTTTGATTTAAAGCAATGTATTAAGTGTAAACCACGGTAAAATAGCATTTCCTCATACTATATTCTCCACTTGATAACATTTTTGGGTTGTTTGCTATATGTTTGACGTCACAAACAAGACGGGGTACATATTCCGTACTTAGCATTAGATTCAGCACCATGCCAACCGTAGCTTTCGCGCCAAGGTGCTGAAAACGTGACTCTTTCCGATAAAGCTTCCAGGCGGCCCCGCTGAATCAGTTTAAAGCTGCACAATTTTGACGATATATCTACTCCTCTTTACTCATAGTTCGCTGATACAAAGTATGTATACAATATTTGGCTTACATTGTGATAGCAAAACCACAGGTGACAATACTCTAAAACCATTCACAAGGAGGAAATAAACAAGTCTTTTTAGAACAAAAAATCATCAAAGAAAAATATATAAATTATTGAGTAATCTGGAGACTTTCTTCTTTTTATGATAGTACTAATAAACACGGAGTGATAAATGTTAAATTAAATTGTTTGAGGAATAAAAGATTGCGAATTAAAACAGTGCAAGAAATATGATTAGCGAAAAATTATGTATTATGTTTTTGTGTAGATGTTCTAAGAAAAACATAAAACACAATGAATGATTTAGATATAAATCTTCGAAAAGCTGAATAATACTGATGTTGTTGCTTATAATCTTAAAGACCTTATAGTTGTAAAAAAATTGTTATTATTAATTGTATTTTTTATTTGTTATAAAGTACAAATTTTTTAATGGAAACTTTTGTGAGTCATTGATCATTTTTTTATAAGCAAAAAATTAATTTTTAAATGAGCCATATCTCAAGTATTAAACTGTGGAAATGAAAATTACATATAAGGAAAATTTTTATGATGCTGATATGAAAAATACGGTGTACCTGCTAAGACGAATCTTGTCTACAATGGATTTTTCCTTATGTTCCTTGAGATTTTCTCTTGGCAGATTTTACTGAATTATAATTATTTTACAAAATTTAAAAACTTAATGTTTGTTGTCAAATATTGTATGGTCTTCGTTTGTCAGTCACATGACATGATTTATAAATGTATATCGAAGTGTGAAATAAAATTACTTCTGCTCAATGTAAATCAGTTCTCTTTTCTTATGATTATTACTGATGTATATCTGCCAACTTTTACGCTTTTATCTAATCTCCAAAATTGAAAAGAAGATTTACTATTATAAAGGGAAGGATCCAATTTTCTGTGTCAAAATTTTTGATTTTTTAAAATTTTGAATTTTTACATTCATTAAGTTTGTAGTTTGTTACCTTAAAAAGGGTTTGTGATATTCCAGTTCCTTACAATCTTTTTTGCGCGTTAAAAAAACGCCATTGTAAAACTTTAAACTTGTTTTTCTCGAAACCATGTTTTCAAACTGGACGACCATTTTCCTCAAGAACTATTCGACCCATGTCCTTATTTTTTTTATTTAAAAGAAAGTTAATCGTTTTTCTGGAGCTTATACCATAGAAAATATAATTTTCATTAATTAATTATTTGCTCGAGTTCTCAAAAAGTTCAAATAAAAAAATATTGAAAAAATTACTTTTTTCTTTAAACAACAGCTATTTTATGAAAAATCTATTTTTTAAACTAAATGTTGGTAAAAGCTCTAAGGAATTTAATGCCCTTTCATAATTTAGTGATTAAATTTACATTAGATGTTTATGACCGGAGGAAAATGGTCGCCCGAATCTAAGTTTACGCCGCACACCTGCAGGTACTCGCCGTTTACTAAGCGTACAGTCGTGGCCAAAAGTTTGGACATTTTTTGAAAGTTTCATGTTTTTCAACTTTGGTGCTTGTAGAATATATTAATTTTCACTTAAATACAAACGTTTATGTATCAAATTGAAGGTAATTTAATGTAGAATTTAATAATAAAAACAGTATTACAATATCTGTATTACAAAAAAAAAGTTATGCAACTAATAGTAAGATCTATCTAAAGTTATGCTCATTTTAGTAGAACAAACAAACACAAATCGTTTTGAATAAGGACGTGTTTTGTAATAAAAGCGTATTAGCCAATCACAAACACTGTTCTGAGGACCAATCAAACGTCTGTAACTATAGTTTAGGTTATTTGGATGGTAATAGCGTTATTGTTTAAATATTTTGCGGAATGATGCATAATAGTACAATTAAATAGTGTATTGCTGTTTTTGAATATTTAAAGTCCTTTTTTTTAATTAAACTAATTTTAAACAATGTCATCAACAAGAAGAACTAATTGGACATCTACAAAAAGAAGCCGCATTGTCATATTGAGAGAAAATGGCCTCTCTTATGCTGAAACTGCAAGACAAGTTGGTGGTTCAGTGACTTGTTCTGGTGTACGAAAGTTCTGTTTACGTTATGAAAAAACGAAATAAGTGGAAAATAAGGCCAAATCAGGCCGAAAAAAATGCACAAGTGCTACAGCCGATAGAAAAATTAAACGGCTATGCCTTCAAGATAGAAAAATTTCATCAGATGCCATTAGATGTGAAATGAATGCAGCGGGTATTGCAGTAAGTTCAAGAACAATAAGAAGTAGGTTATCAGGATTTGGACTACAAGCTAGAATTCCAAGGAAAAAACCATATTTAAATCAAAAGCAACGCGAAAAACGAGTTAAGTGGGCAAAAAACACATTAAATGGTCAGAAAATCAATGAAATCAAGTAATCTGGAGCGATGAGAGTAAAATATCGCTCTTTGGTAGTGATAGTAGAAAATACGTGAGACGTAGAGTAGGAGAAGCACTTCATCCTGATTGCATTGAAGCAACTACAAAAAACCCAACAAATGTCATGATTTGGGCATGTATGTCTGCAGATGGTGTGGGCCGAATTCAAGTGATTGATGGCAACCTGAATGCCAAAAAATACATCGAAACTGTCCTGGAACCAAAATTGATACCGTCCATCGGGGATCTCTTCCCCAGCAACGCACCATTTATTTTTCAGCAGCATTCAGCTCCATGCCACACAGCAAAAGTATGCAAAGCATGGTTTCAAAATAAAGGCATAGATATATTATCATGGCCAGGAAACAGTCCTGATCTCAATCCAATTGAAAATTTGTGGCGACTTTTGAAAATTCTTGTACGAAAAAAAGTCCATCCAATAAAAGACAACTTATTGAAGCTATAATTGATTCTTGGCACCACGTGATTACGAAAGATGAATTCCAAACACACGTTCACTCGATAAAAAGACGCTGTGAAGCTGTCTTAAAAAATAAGGGTTATCCTACTAAGTATTGATTGTGTAAGTATCACTTTAAAAAAATGCAAATCTAAGATAGATCTTACTATTAGTTGCATAACTTTTTTTGTAATACATATGATGTAATACTGTTGTTTTTATTAAATTCTACATTAAATTACCTTCAATTTGATATATAAACGTTCGTATTTAAGTAAAAATTAATATATTCTACAATCAATTCATTCTAAAATCAATTTGAAAAACATGAAACTTTCAAAAAATGTTTACACTTTTGGCCACTTCTGTATATAGGGTCATTCATAATCAAATATATAGTTTTTATTCAAAATAATATTTTGGTCTTTCTTCTAAAAATTTTTTTTAACCCAAACCCGTACCCGAAACAATTAGAGTCACCCTAACAGGAACGCAACAAAAAGATTTTTGTCAACCCGGAAGAAAATTTATCCATAATTTAATACTATTATGAAAATATATCGTACAATTATATATCAAATGTAAATTAAAACTTTTATGAAGGAAAACTAATACTTATGGGATCATTCATATTTCAATAAATAGTTTTTCATCTGCAGCATTATCTTAGACATTTAAAAAAAAATGTGGTAATCCGATGCCGAGTTGCAACAAATGAAAATCAACCCGAAGCCAAGCTAAATCAGAAACAGCTAGAGTAAACCCAATCGTAACCCGAAACCCAGCGAAAAAAATTAGCTCAAACTTGACCGAAACCAAACCGATTATATATATATATATAATCCTTTTCAAATTTAAATTTCATAAAAAAATATAATTCAATTTTTTTAAATAAAATAATTATTTCTAGATATGTTTAAATTTATATATATCATCTGAAAAAAAAAATGCATAAATTTTTTATATTGAGTACAGAAAAGAACTAGTCGGATGTGTCAATCCCAAAACTTTCTTCTATCTTACACAGGTTTCGCATACACTAAAAAGAATCAGCACCCATTTATATCAAGGTCTAACTGAAACTCAAGTTTTATTAAATTTTACTTGGGATGTGACTATCGCTAATATCGTGTAAATCCTGCAAAATGCTGCATAGCAGCGGCACCCGCTGGGCGATTTTCACCAAAAACTAATCAGCACCAGTTTATATCAGAGACTAACTGAATATAAAGTTTTATTAAATTCCGAGCATTAATTCTTGAGATACAGCTATTGTGGAAATCGCAAAAATTGCTACATAGCTTCGCCACCTGCTGGGCGATTTTTACCAAAACCTAATCAGCACCATTTTATATCAGAGACTAACTGAATATAAAGTTTTATTAAATTCCGAGCATTAGTTTTTGAGATAGAGCTATTGTGGAAATCGCGAAAAATGCTGCATAGCAGCGCCACCTGCTGGGCGATTTTTACTAAAAACTAATCAGCGCCAATTTATATCAGAGACTAACTGAATATAAAGTTTTATTAAATTCCGAGCATTATTTCTTGAGATAGAGTTATTGTGGAAATCGCAAAAAAGGTGCATAGCAGCGCCACCTGAAGGGCGATTTTTACCAAAAACTAATCAGCACCAATTTATACCAGAGACTAACTGAATATAAAGTTTTATTAAATTCCGAGCATTATTTCTTGAGATATAGCTATTGCGGAAATCGCGAAAAATGCTATATAGCAGCGCCACCTGGCGGGCAATCTTTACCAAAAACTAATCAGCACTAATTTATATCAGGGACTAACTGAATCTAAAGTTTTATTAAATTCCGAGCATTAGTTCTTGAGATAGCGCTATTGCGGAAATTGCGAAAAATGCTGCATAGCAGCGTCTTCAAAAATTCTCCCATAACCTATTATCATATGAAAAATACGCAAATTATCTATGTTCTTTAGATTTCAGTAAATGACACATTCTATAAATTTCAGTAAACCTTAACTTTTGTGATTTGGATAGCTACTTTGAATTCTATTAACACTTTGCCGTCCGGCGACACCATAGTGGTGTCGTGCGTAAAGTAACTTAATTTTAATCCTTAAATGCTACATTGGCACCAGAATTTTGGAATGGAAAATTCCCTTTTATCAATTAAATGAAGAAAGGATTTTACTTATTTTCGAATAAATTTGTAAATTTGTTTCTAAATTATGGTGTCATTCAATCATTTCCACAATTTACGAATAGAAGTATTTTTACGAGACATGCAGACGACTGTAAAATGTTAATATAAGCATAATATTTAACAAAAATAATAAAAAAAGTGGATTCGAAAGGGTTAAAAGGGGGGATAGTGTCATAAGAATCACAACAATAAACATAGACCAATAAAATATTCTAAAAGAACATATTTTTGTATAAATATTCCAATTTTATTCATTTATTTTCAAAAGGCAATATATTCAAAAGTATTACACGTGCAAATATGAGTGAAACGCAAAAACACAAAGTTTTCTGCACATTCTAGAAATGTTCTATGTGCGCCCCTTGGGTCACATGGCCCACAGGGTAATAATAGGAGCCCTGTATTTTAAAGTGACATTTCAACTTATTTCAACACCCAATCAAGAAAGTAATATGAACCACACCACACCAAAATTGAAGACTAAAACCTCCCTTAAATCATTAGCAAAATAAACTCGTTCCACACATTTTGTAGCGTCATCCTGTCAATGCCATCTCTGCAGCTTTGATTAGTTCCTTAAGCTCTTCTAGTGTTTTTGGTAACGGAGGAACACTTTTCGGAACACTTTTGAGAAATGTTCATTCTTTGGCGTTTCTGGTCGACGTTCAACAAATGCAGTATGCATCAAGCGGAAAGCTTTTTCATACCCAAAATATCATGTAAAATGTAGTGAACACTGTCTTTCGAGATGTTTGCAACATCAGCAAGTTGCCATAACTTAAATCGGCTATCATCCAATATGGCATAGTGAATTTTGGAGACGATTTCATCGGTTGTAGCGGTTTTGTGCGTCCTGAGCGTTCATCATCGGGAATGGATTTCCTGCCATCTTTAAATTAGCAGTCCATTTTTTTATCGTCGAATACGAAGGACAAGAATCCTTTAAGATGGAATGTAACTCTTTATGCATGTCCTGGGGGTTAAACCATTTTTTACAAAGTATTTTATGACAGCTCGAATTCCTTTTTTTCCATTTTTAGAAAATGTCAAAACTTGTTTACTTTACTTTATCGTCCAGCAATAACCAATAAACTTACGCGTCTGAAACTCGGCAGCATGCAGAGTTGCCAAGTCTCCGGCTTTTTGCATACCAGTTTTCTCAGTTTTTTTCAAAAAAATATTTTTGATTCTAGACAAAACTGCAGATTGTCGCAAGAATTACTGTTTATAAATGTTTATTAGATCTTTCAATCATAGTAAGATTCCCTAAAATTTCCCAAATTTTTAAGTACTGAAAAATTGGTTGATTGATTGATACTTTCGGTTTTTTCCCTTTTTCCAGAAACTGATTTAGATATCGGGATGCGACAAACTGCAGATTGTAGCCATAATTATCATTTATAAATGTAATTTTTTAGAGAAAATGCTGTTATTTTACATCACAAAATGCTCTGATTAAATAAAACAACATTTTCTGTACTAAATTACTGGTATCCAAACAGACGGAGACCTGGCTATTCTGAGTAAGTTATCTCTAAATGATCATACTTTACAAACATCATTGTCATTTGGTCATACTTGTTCTATCTCTGTGTCAGGCTGATAACTTATCAAACTACCCTCGTAAATTAAAATGTATAAGTCATATGCTAGAAATAGGATTATTAGCATTTATAAATCTTAATTTTGCTTAATTCTGCAGTCTTAAGGCTAAACATTCATCGAGAAAACGAGATATAGTATGTCTCCTTAAGATGATAAGTATGACATTTACGCATACATTTATTTTAGATATGACACGCATTTTTTAAATGTATTAACATTTAAATTGCTTAAAGATGTATTAACCCCCAGAGGTGCCAAGCTCTCATTAATATTCCGTAATATGTGGATTAAATTGACCCAGGTTTAACACGTTTCGCACCAGAAATTTTTTTAAGTAAATGAAATTAAATAAATTCCAGGTAAGAACCTGAAATTAAATAAATAAAAATGTATTCAATAATTTTTCTAGTTTGAAGCGTCATTAAATTGGGTCAGATTAAACCACATATTACAGGAGATTAGTGGTAACTCGGAAGCTCTGATTAAAATGTATTCTTGATTTATTATAAAATCTAAGTAAACCAATTTTTATAGCCCAGTATTGTTCAGAGAATATTTAATATAAACAGAACTTACATTGAAATGTAATTTTTTCCGTTTAATCTATATATAGATATATATAATATTCGTAAGGAAATAACATAACACTTACAGCTATACAAAGATTTTACAACATTAAAACTGAGTTATACTATGCTTTCATAATTCTCTGAACGTCTTAACTTAATAACAGCTTTTAAGCCAAGTCGCTATAGATCTCAAAGCACACCTCCCCAACTTCAAAGGTTCAAACAGCTTTATTTTATATATTTTTTTATTGCTACGTCGATTTCTTGAATTTTTAACTCCCACGAGTATATTCCTTTAATCTTTTAATTAAAAATTTTGCTTTTGATACATTACACAGTCCTTTCAGATCTTCCAAATAAAGATTTATTTATTTAATACCGTGTTTGCTATCTGTTTTCCTAATGTATCGTTCTAAACTAAAATATATTTCATTTCTAACTTAATCAAAGATATGGAAAATTAGTTTTCATATTTAAATATCAATATCAAATAACAGACTCAAAATCCCAATTGGTTTTAAAAAAAATTATTGAAAGTAATAATAATTTTCACTGCTATTTGTATTTTAAAAGTTTTGCTGCATTTCTATTTCAAAAGATCATTCGAGTTTTAGGGTCCTTATATATACCAATTCAGTTTTTTAATTAAAATGTGTAAGTTATAAGCTAAAAATAATATTATCGTTTATAAATTTTAATTAAACTTTTCAAATCGCCGTAAAATTTATCATCATTCTCGAATTTTTGAGCATTTAAAGATTGGTTGATTGATTAATCCTACCGGTTTTTCTCAGTTTTTTTCAAAAAATATTTTTGATTCTAGACAAAACTGCAGATTGTCGCAAGAATTACTGTTTATAAATGTTTATTAGATCTTTCAATCATAGTAAGATTCCCTAAAATTTCCCAAATTTTTAAGTACTGAAAAATTGGTTGATTGATTGATACTTTCGGTTTTTCCCTTTTTCCAGAAACTGATTTAGATATAGGGATTCGACAAACTGCAAATTGTAGCCATAATTATCATTTATAAATTTTAAATAGATCTTTGTGTCTTTCTTAAACTTGATGAATTATTTCCTGAGCTTTAAAGTGTTAAAAGATTGATTGATTGATTGATACTGCCGGCTTTTCCCTGTTTTCTCAGAAACTATTTTAAATATCCAAATGCACTAAACTTCAGATTGTATCAAGAAACTTTCTCTATCTGCTGTTGATAAATTTAAAGTTTGTTATGCGACCATTTCTGATCCTATTCTGAACAAACACAGACAGACAAAAAAAAAATCTTTATTTTGACTATACGTCGTCTAAACAGTAGAATGGACTTAGAAATGGCTGTTTTCTGAAAATCACAGACGGACCCTTCAATGTTATATATTAGTATATATAATGCAATGCCACTCTTAACAAATGTACCATAAATATTAATATGAAACTCAATAGAGCTCAACTTTACTTAAAAGGAGACATTTAAAAATATAAATGGGTGTTAAACTATGTTAAAATCCTCCAAGTACTTTCGGCTGGCACCGCAACCATCTCCAAGTGCTAGCGGAAAGCTCTTGGAGGATTTTAACATATTTTTAATGCCAGCCGAAAGTACTTGAAGGATTTTAACACCTTTTAACATGTATTTATATTTTTTAATGTCGCCTTTTAAGTGAAGTTGAGCTCTATTTCGTTTCCTCTTAATATTTATGAATGTGCGTAAGGTGAATATTTGCATTTCACCCTATGATTTTAAGTTAAGATGTACCATAATAGTTCAAATGTATTTCAGAAATAGCATTAACATTAACTATTTCCTATAGAGTGAATATTTTCAATAATGTAATTCTGAATTGTTTTCAATATTATATTGAATTTTGTCATAATCCTGTATTAAAAGCAGGCCTCAGAGCAGTTTCTTTTAAAAGAGACTAAATCAAAATCTTGACCACCACTAGTTCCTTACGAAAATTTTCATCTTACATTTAATTTGCAAATGTCGTAGTAAACCTCTTTGTGATGAGCTTTTATTTACAATTTTTGTAATTATCTATCACGAAAATCATTCAAAAAATTAGTGGTGACCAAAAAAAGACAGGTTCCGAGGCCTGTAATAGAAACGAACTTGCTTACATAACGAAAAAGTCTAGGACTATGTAACAATTAGTGTACAGTGTAAGTGTACAGTAACAATAAGTGTACCCTTAACAGTTTTGCCCCTGGGGCAAGAAGAGTTTTCAAGCTTTGTTACTAAAATATTTTGTTCACGACTAATGTTTAAGTGTAATTCTTGTTTTATTAACTGGCAAGTGTTTTTCGATTATATTAGGCAAACGTTTTAGCACAGAAAAAGTTGTGATTCTTTCTTCTCTTTCGTTTATAGTGTCAAAAAAAAAACTATAGATGAAATTTTGTTTATGTTATAGAAAATTCAAATTGAAAATATAACGTATATAATAATAGGTCATTTCCCCAGAATCATATACATTTTCAAAGCACAATTTTCTAAAAAACAATTTCAAATTAAGGGTAAAAAGAAAAAATGATTTTATATTGTTTTGGATTTATCCTGAAATATATTTTTATGCTAGTTTTTTCCCAATGATAATAAATATTTTATTAAAATTTCATTTTTACATTAAGTAAACGCTATGTTCCGAATCATGATGTTCATGGATGCGATGTACATAGACCTGTTATTTTTTTATAAATAAAGTTGTAACACACTAGACTGGATTGAATAATTTCAATGAATTATGTTTTGTGTAGTTAATATTAAAAGTTCAAGTTGTGCACGTTCTTCGAAATTTCCAAAGAATACGGCGTAACTATTTTAGAAATTTTTTATTTAATATTTAAAAAACATAATTCACAATCACCACAGATTTTGTAATGTTTTCTGCGATTGAATAAGGTGAATAATTCTAGAAAAAAATTCTAGTAAAAAAGTACACACCGTGTATGTTGTTTTGTTAAATTTTACTATTTTCTAATCCTTATCTGTTTTTATCTTTGGAACAAACTAATGATTTGATCTTTGCGTTCATGATTTTTTTTCAGTGAATTAAAAAATATTTTACACAGATAACACTTGCAACGTATTACTACGTTTAAAATGACTAACAAGCTATTCTTTCACATTCAAGTTTTGTTTTGAAGCCCTCTGTTGAGCTGTTCAGATGCTTTTAATTTTCTGACCATGGGAATGATTCACTTTATCGTGACAGCAGTTATTTGACAAATAAAACTATAAAAAACAAAATTACCCTTTGAATTAAACCTGATGCTACCCGCATAGCATGCATGGTCACAGTGACGTCATCGTGGCGTCACAGTGAGTCACGTACGTCACGTCACATCTGTGACCAAAATATAACCACTCAGTGACGTCACATTGTGACTAAAATGTGAATTATTTGGAAACCTTAAAAAATTTGCAAGAACACTACAAAATATGTTATTCAATGTAAAAGAATATGTTTCTGACAATTTTTTTAATTTTTGTGATGTCACTGTGACGTTACTGGAAATCACAGACACTACGTCACCTGTGTTATCAAAATACCCCCATGTTATGAAGTCACAGTTTGACCAAAATGTGAATTTTTAATATATTTTAAAATGATGAGAAATATATATTATTCAGGAATGCTTTAATGCACTTAAAGGGTCTGATTCTGACTGATTTTTATGATCCCTGGAAAATTAACCTACATTGATTAATTTATTTACTGACCTACAGGAAAATGCTTTATAAATAGGTAAATTTCAATCAATATGCAATTATAAATTATAATACAAACATAATGCGGCATGTACTCCATGAACAATTTTTTTTTTAAATTAAGGCAGTTTCTCATTTGCTTTTCATATTAATTAACAACTTTTGTAAAACTGAGAGCAACAATCTATATTATAGAGCGCAAGCTATCCAAGAGTAACAATGACGTCATGTTAACAGCGGCAACAACTGAACAGTAAATTTCGCTTTTACAGTGATTTTTTTAACTTCTAAATATTGCGCAATTTCAATTTTTAACCGTCGAATAGGAAAAAAAATGCTCTTTCAAATGCAATATGTTTCAAAACTGTACCTCAATTTACTATTATTTGTTGTTTTAAAAATAATTTTAAATCTTCTTTTTTAAAATCTTTCTATTGCGTGCATTCCCATTAAAACATATTAAAACACTTCCATTTCAATAACAATTGTTACAATAATAATTTCCCAAATTTCAGCGTTTGTTTCCGACTAATATTCAACATCAAAATTGAAAATTTCATTTAAAAAAACATAAATTCATATTTTTTAAAACACAAATTTAATAGACATGAAATCATGTTACTTCTGCTGAAACTATTAGAATAATAGTAATAATAATAATAATAAGTGTATTGGACGATATCTTCGACTATTAATTCCTGACATGCGACTAATACGAAAGTATCGGTAATGAATTTATTAGAATTTTCAATTAATATTTACATACACACACACACGCACACATATATATATATATATATATATATATATATATATATATATATATATATATATATATATATATATATATATATATATATATATATATGTCTGCTATATTCTATAAACAGAGTAACCCAGGTTTTTTCCCCTAGTTTTATCAATTGTAAATTACACTTAATACCGGAAACGGCTGAAAATAATATACAGATGGGGTAATTAAAGATTTGTTTGTGTGAGGGGAGGTGGGTTGTGAAAAACAGATGCTTTAATATAATAAAATCACTGGTATATTTCCGATAATAATTGTTTTTTATTTAGTGTTTAAGTAGATTGAGTACCTCTTCCAATATATATTTTGCTGTTTGTTTCATACTTTGTAAATAAATTTAACATTTTCCGAATATAAAATGAAATTTAAAAAAATTATGCAAAATGTATGATTTAAATAATTATTCACGTCTTCGTTTTTCATTTACCACAAATTTCTTTAAAAAAATATTGTTATTTTGCAAGCTGTTTCTTCTACAAGACATTAATAAAGAAAAAAAGGAAATTTTGAAAAAGGGAAAATGCCCCCCTTCCCAACCTTTTACTTTTTTAGGATCACATTTTGCAATTATTACGCTCTATGCAAATTTTACTTTTTTTATGATTTTGCATTTTTGTCCATTAAAATATTTTTTATGTACTTTAAAAATTTAAACAATGTTTTATTTGATACGCCATAAATATTGATATTTTTTTACAACTTACAAAAAAACTATACAAGTATTATTATTGTGAAACTAATCGTAAAAAAACGTAAAATGCTTATAAAAAATAAATCTTCAAATAAGAAATTTTAATTGGAGAGACTATAAAAAAAACATTCTGCCTTTTTAACCTTCTACTCTAACATCAACTATATAAGAAGAAAAAAAAAGAAAAAAGATCTTCTGCCCAGCTATTAAATGCGCGCAGATGTTTTAAACGTTTTTCAAAAATATTGTCTGCTTTTTTAACCTCAGAATAAGAGACGCACAACAGTGTATTTAATCTTTGGTAGTCAGTTCGTTGGACAATACGCGTGTTATGAGCGTGTATAATTTCTACGTATTTAAAATTAAAAACCTGCACAGGATTCCGCAAATACAATTTTTATACGAGTTTTCTTTCCATGAAAAGTACAATTCCTTTGCGTGGTTAAATTTGCTTTCCGCCAATGTTATTGTACTTCATTTGGAGGAATTTTGCCTTCTCAAGAAATTTTCGCTATTTTTACGTCAGAATAGAATATTGAAGATCACAAAGGAAAAGAGGTATGGAAAAATATTATTTTCCCTGTTAGCTTTGCATTAAGTTATATCGTTTTCAGTTACTTTCATGTAGTATTTTACAAAAGTTAAATACTTCGTTTAACATTTATCAGTTTAATAAAGTTTATTAAATTTAATGTTTATTTTGTTAAAATAAGTAACAATATGTCAACGATTTTAATCAGATAATTACTTTCACTAAATTCATTTCCTGAGTCATTTTATAGTTATAAATTTCAAAACATCTGTACACTATTATAACAGAATTATTATTAAATGGAAATGTTCTTTATAATTATTAATTCCTGTAAAAAAAAAATAATAATAATAAACCAATGTGTGGTTCCATTTTATGTTGTTATCTGAATTTATATATTTTTTCACATTAAAAACTGGTTAAATATTTGAAACTATGTTTATAATTTATTATTTTATTGGATTATGTAACTATGATTATCTACATTTCAAATGGACTTTATATCTAAAATTTTGGCCAAACTTTATTCTAAAACTTTTACGGTAGATTTTTTTAAAATCAGCTTGTTCTATTTATGATGAACAACAGATTATTGTGATTATTGCCTAGTCACGAAACATCGACCCAGATAGATCTTTCATCGGCATCATATGATAAATTATATGTGTCACTATCGATGCATTTATTACAATTCCATAAATAATTGACAATCAATTAGTAACATTATATTTTAATAACCAAAACATTGTTTTTATAAGCATGTTTTTTACTGCAGTTGCATACCTCTAAACATACCAAAAGTCAAAGTTATTTTCAGCGGGGTTAATAAGATGATTTTCTAAAACTGCTACCTTTCAACGCATGTAGTTAATATAAAGTGTTTATAGAATCCTCAACATACGAAGATACTGAGTTAATTTTTAATATCAAAGTTTTATTTATCATTTAAACAGTTTCATACCTTTATTAATAAAATGAACTTTGTTGAATTTAAAAGTCTGAAGATGTCCAAAAATAGATTTTTTACAAAGGTAAGTTCGTACACTTTACAATTTTGTATTAAAAATTTAACAATATTTATGAGAAGAAACTATATAATTTTCTGTTTATTGTAAATATGAAAAAGTATCTTTTAGTAAAAAATTTTTATTTTTATGATTTAATTTTTTTTTTACTTGCTTAAAATGATGTATTCTAACATCAGAGTAAATATTTTTCAAACCGATGTTGTTGAGTCACAAAGGGTTAAAATATAGTTATAAAATAAAGGTTCCATGTATGATAACGTATTTTGATCTATAAGTTAAATTTTTGGTTTTCTGTTTCAAAAATAGCAACTTTTATGAAATATTTTTCAAAAATCTTTCTTAATAAATTAAAACATACAGTTATTTTTCTTTTAAATATGATTTAAAACCTGGACCCCGATGTGAATATTATGGGAGAATACATTGTTCGAACATTTTCACTAGTTAAATATATAAGATACTGTTTAAAAACTATTGAAATAGTTAATAAAAAATACCCTTTAAAATTTCAAGGGTTAAAAACCTTATCACAGTCAAAATATCGATTATTTTATTATTATCTCACTTTATTATTACGATTTAAACTTTTTATACAAGTGGTTTAAAATTTCAAAACTGTATTTTTAATACATACACGATTGCCATTCAAGGGTTTTTCACTCATGAAAACTATATAAATGACTTTTTCTCAATATTGATTTTTTGTTCATTCTTATATTTTTTAAGTTCTTTACTTCCTTTAGTATTTCAGTTTATTATTTTTTATACATATTCTTTATTATGTATGTAATAAAACCTTGCATGGAATTAGTATTACAGATTTTTTTGTTTTCTATATATGAAGTCACATGAAGAAGAGTTAAATTCCATAGTTCCTCACAATATAGAATAATAATAAATTTATATAAAATCTAATATTAATTGAAATAAAAATCCTGCACAGTGTTCTATAACATATTTTAGTAATTGTAAAAAAATATAATAATAATAATAATAAGTAAAGTAAATAAATTTTAAAAATGTCAATACTTGTAAAAATAGCAGGTATTTAAAGCATTAATTTATTTTAATTTTGTAAACATTTTAAATAAATGTATAGTTTTTTTTTCAAAATATGCTTTTAACTGACTATTAAAATATACTGCAATAACAATTGTTATCAAAATTCTTAAATTTAAAAATAATATTGAAAAGTACCGTTTCCCATTTATAGCAAAATCACATAGTACTTATTTGCTTTATTTAAAAACATTTCTCTAAAATTTTTAAATACCGAGCTGAAAATGCAAAAAATGTTGTATTTATATTATAGAACAACAGAATTTTAATACATTTCACCACTTTTATATAATAAATTTGAAAATCTGCAAATCCACCTTTTTCTATTTAATGTGTAACCAATGGTAATGATTTGGGTTCGTTTGAAATCGGGTTGTCTCACTCGATTGCAGGATTTTAATAAAATCGTCTCAAAATCGCGTTACCCGACCTGATAGGGTATTCATATAAGAATCGGAGCCCAAGCAAAACTTTAACTAAATAGACAGAATAAAATAAAATAAATAATTTAAAACCCCGACTTAAGTCCTGCATCGGGTTGGTTATTCCGATTTTACCCGCACCCGACATGGCGTTCAGCTTGAGCCGAGTAAGAATAGCGATAATTGTTGTTGTTGTTGTTGTTGTTATTCTGTTTGGGTTAAATTGATTGTAATTTTTTTTCGGCTTCGGGTTGATTTCGGGTTGAGATTTTATTATTGCAGCTCGGGTTTGGATTAATCTGAAAAACTAGAATAAAATAATAACTTGATCTAAAGAAAAAATAGAATATTCTTTCAAACCTGTAGAAAAAAAAGAAAAGAAAAGAAAGATAATAAAAAAAAATAACCGATCCGTAATTTTCCTCATCGAATATGGGTAAAATATGGTCATTCGACCCGATGAAGAATCGTCACAATTGTCAAAAACCTGCAGCCAAAAAATATATATATATATATCTGAACTTTACGAGTCGGATTCGGGTAAAATCTGGTCACCCAATCCGATGCAGAATCGTCACAAATGTCACAAACGTCTAGCAAAAAAAATGTCGATCCGAACAATCCGGATCGGATTCGGGGAAAATTTGGTCACCCTATCCGATGCAGATTCGTCACACTTTTCACATTGAAGTCGCACGGTGACTTCACAAAGTAGTCACATTGTGAGGTCACAAAAAGCCTTGAAAACGGCCATAACGACTTCACATTTAGGTCACAGTGACTTCACATCGACGTCACGTGACGTCACGACGACGGTCACAAAGTAACAGTGTGACTTCACATTGACGTCGCCGTGACGTCACCATGCCTTACGGGTAGGTTTACATATCTCTTAAGGTAAATAAAAAAAAAAAATCCTCGCTCAAAAACAAGAAACGTTCTGACAGACAGTGTTCAAAAAGTACAATTGATTTTATTGTGAAGCGATTATACGTTCCAGCGTGTTCGAACCGGTAGGACTAGGAGGGGGAAGGCGTAGCTTGGCTATGTGTCCAAACACAGTCTGCGCCGAACAGTGTTTGCGTCTGCATGGCTGATTTTGTGAACCTCGTCTCAAAGACTGTGTCTCAACGCGGTCTGTGTTCGACGCAAAAGGTGTGATGCACGAAGAGTTTGTACATCAAGGACAGCTCGTCAACGCAACATGGATGTTCTTGAAAAATTGAGATAAAGGGTTCTGAGTGTGCGAAAGGAGATCGCCGTTACCTGGGCTCTCCATCATGACAGTGTTACCAGCCACACCGCTTTGTTCGTCTGTGAGTTCCTGGCTAAGCACAGCTTGGCAACGTTGCCACAGCCCCCGAGGATTAAGACCGTCCTCAAAGGATACAACTTGGACGGCATTGAGGCGATCCAAGCCCCTGGTACGGCTGCACAGAACGAGGTGCCCGTCGAGGCCTTCCAGATCGCGTAGCGTGCCTAGGAAAATCGCTGGATAAATTGTATAGAAGCTCGAGGGAAATACTTTGAAGATTTAAAAAAATGATAGCGCACTGCACACCACAAACTAGCCAGCAAAATATGGAAAAAAATACTATGCATAGTTCTTAATCCTATAAAACTGATGTAACTGAACTATCATGACCGTTTTCAACATTAAATAGAGCTTAAAAAAATTATTCGAATTTAAAAACCGGACGCTTTTGCGTCTGTATTATAGATTTGTTTACAAGAATCGAAGTTTCTATGTTTTATATGCAATAGTTTTTCTGGGAAATAGGCACTACAGATACAATAACGGCAGCAGCAACGGCAGAGTTCGTGACTTTTATCAGAATATAGAGATTCATAACATCGTTGTGTACGTTTCTATAATAATGACCCTAAAAATATCTGTATCATGTTAATTCATATTTACAACATAACATTCATATTCATAACGGTCTTACGATCCGTAAATTTCGTGCCGCAAACCGGCGAAGGTTTAAACTTTAAACTCCATTGTCTCAAAATTATTTCACTGTTTTTACTACGATAACTTTTGTACAAGTTAACGGATTTACATGTTTCTTTTTCTTTAATAAAGAAAACTAAATTCTTTACCTTAACTAACAATTTTTTTTCCAGCTATAACAAACATATGATCTATCTTGAGAGTTTTAAAATTTCTATTAAATCTTCCCTATATATACAAAATCCTAATGAAACGAATTTATGAAGCGACTAATTCCAATATATGAAACGAAAATATGAAATAATAATTGATTAACTGAATGCAAATAGGTTAAAATTTCCTCCTTGGTTTTCTTTTCAATTTCAATGAGAAGATAACATCAATAAAAATATATCACTAAAAAAAAAGTATATATTTCTCTCTATCATCCACATCAATGAAAATTTTTTGTTTCCGCTGTTGTAGAAATGTTATTCAAATTTAAAACAAATTAATATTTCACTAATATTAACTTTTTAATACTTAAAATTTTAAGAGTTATTATGGAACTTTTGGATCCATGCGAATATGTCATCGTAGAGCTCACAGTAGCCTAGAGCTTGTACATACATATAGTAGCCTTACAGTAGACGTAGACATAGACGTGACATCTGCTGAAACTGTTTCATTTCATAGTTTAATTGAACAAATTTTGAATAGAGATTGAAAATTTGTAAATAAAAAAAAACAAGTAATATAAAAACAATTTTTTAAGTCAATTCCTACTTTTTAATCATAAATATATAATATAAACCCGTGCAGCATTAATGTCCCACGTTATCTTTATTGAACATTATTTTATAATCATCGTTGCGGTATTTTATTTTTTGTTGGCATCACAAATTTGAGATAAATCTTTCATTTCATTTATGAAACAATGGGAGAAGTTTTTTTCTCCCATGTAAAAATTAAAATTAACTAGATGGAACCCGTCAAAACTTGACGCAAAACAAATACTATAACAATATCAGTAAAATAAGCTTCTTTATTATTTATGAAGGGATGCGTATAAAACAGTCTTTCAAATATTTCCCCCCCCAGTCAAATACAGTACTATTTCCGATGCAAGCTCCAAACAAACAATCCGTAAATAAATGTGTAATGCAAATCAGTTTGACATTACCACCATATTGCCCACGGCAAGAAAAAAAAATTCATGGACCTATGAAGTATATACAAATAGTATATTCCTACGTTCATATCATATTCAGTAAATAACAGAACATAGTAAATAAAGCGCACATCTCCCCCCCCCCCCCTGTGATAATGCAACCGAATGAGCCCCTATGCGCATGTGCATTGCATCTGCCCAAAAGCACCGTCAAAATTCGACGTTAAAAAAGTTTTAAAATGATTAAATTAAAAGTTTTAAAATGTCCTCTTTAATCATTGTTTCAAATCCATATCTTCTAAAACGCATCCATTGTTTTAAGCTAATCAATTTTTATGTCAAGATTAAGAAGTTTTTTTACAGTAATAAATCTATCTGCAGATGAGGGAGATTTTTAATGTTTTCAAGTGTAATTTATTTGTATGGTTTCTTCGGTTCCTTGACATAATCAGGATGATTATCCCTTTTCCATCACAGTCGGGGATATTTTTCCTCTTATACAGTTGGCAAATGTAAAAATATATATATATATATATATATATATATATATAATTCCTAGCATATCCTAATATCTGATGGAACATATTCATCAACGAATTCAACATATCAATTTTATGTTTAACATAAACTAAAAATAGTCTTTTTTTTTTCCTGACATATTTTTGTTTAGCGCCAAAACGTTCTATCTTATGGATAATCTGATCTTATGATTTATCACTTAAAAAAAAATATATTAATCACTTCTCAGGGGCTATTTTACATTATTGAAGCAAACTGGTGGTTATTGATAAGATAGAATTGAAAAACTTTTCATGCTTGAAAATTATTTAAAAAGTCGTTAAATTACGCGGCAGTTTTCAAAAAAAATTCAATCGAAAGCTAATTTTTTTTCTAATTGGTGATGTAAGAATTGAAATTGTAAAATGTAGTAAAAAATAGAAATTGTTGTATTTCGAATTGATGTAAGCGCGATTAAAGCTAAAGCGATAGCACGGTTTGTTGTCACAACTGTTATATATATTTCTAAAAATTGCCTCTGTGTTTTGGCTGGCGTCCAAAAGTAGAAAAACATTTTTTAACATCGAAAGAGAAATTCACAGTGAAAGAAATAGGACTTTGCGCTAATAAGGAACTGTTAAATGAACTTATAATAAATCTACCAAAATAATTCCTATGAAATATTAGTCTTACATTGTTTATTATTGATAAAAATACAATCATTATTTCAAGATTTTTTTTCTACCATAACACTATTTTAATAACTTTAAATTTCCTGAAATCCTTTACTTTTGTGATTTTTTTTTACTAAAAAAGGAAATCTTCAATCCTATAATTTAAAAAAAAAAGCAATTGGTAACATGTAATGAAGGTATGCAATCAAGATGAAGAAATCAATGACGGCTCCAATTCTAATATTTATAATTATGAATGCAAAAATCAGTAAAATTATGTCATGTTAACACAATCATATGCATTTTTCTCTTTAGTTTTATCAATGTTAAAATGCACTTCAAGCTAAGAAAAACGTCATTTTCACCGGCGCAAACTTTTCACACGTACTTCATATAACTTACATGCTTAAACACCATGCACATAAATATAAATGTATTTTGTATTTAATTGTAATGAAAAAATGGCATCAACAAAGTTATAATGCATAATGATAAAATAAACCCAATGGACAATATTCCGGTGACGTCACAATAAATATGAATTTTTATTCGCTTATAAAACACGCGGATAAGTATTTTTACCGAAATTTAGCTTGCAAATTAACAAATTCGCCTTAAAACCGCGTGCTTTTAATATTTATTATTTCTCTTTTATTCAACCACAGAGTTTAGAGTACAAACTCTGTGCTTCGCAACAGTAGGCGTTATCCGATTATGACGTCATTAGCAAAAGAAATAGTTTAATTGAAAATTACGGTTAATTAATTAGACTTTCGAACAAACGAATGCACGATAACAAATCTGTGTCCAAATATCTTTCATTTAAAAAAAGAATGATGTAATTTGATGCAGTAGTTTGTTCTCACGGATTGTCGAAAGAAATCGCTTAGCGTTTTAAATATATAGATTAATTAAATTTACTGAATGAATTAATATTTGAAAAAAGTGTATTAACTTCAATTGTCATCCAGTACAAGTTTAAATTTTTTTTTTTGAACTTGAATGGATCAATAGAAAATATTTTATTAACGATTGAAAATTCCAACAAGATATATATAGAGAGAGTGTGAGCTAATAGTAGGAATTTAAAAAAATAGTTTACCACAGGAGAAAATAGTCTAATATACAGCGACATTTTTTTTTAATCAAAAAGTAAAATTGCGTCAAAACAAAAAGTTTTTATTTTTTTCTGTTTTTAAACATTTTATGGGAAAAACGACCAGTGTATAGAGGGCGCAGCCTGATAGTATATAATATATATATAGATATATATTACATAGGTGCCAACCTCTCATTAATATTCCGTAATATGCGGATTAATTTGACCCTGGTTTAACACGTTTCGCACCAGAAATTTTTAAAGAAATGAAACTAAATGAATTCCACGTAAAAACCTGATATTGAATAAATAAAGATTCATCCAATAATTTTTCTGGTTTCAGCGTTGTTAAACTGCATCAAATTAACCCGCATATTACGGAATATTAATGAGAGTTGGCACCTATGTATATATATATATATATATATATATATATATATATATATATATATATATAATTAAAATATTTGTTTTTGTTGTTTCCGATATAACCGAGAAAGAAATTTCATATATAAAGAAGAAATGGCGATTCAAAAATAAGGAATCTGGACTTCAAAGTCGTGGCAAAACTGGTTTTCAAACATTACTTTTGTCGTACAAGTTTGTCGTATTAAATAAATATAAATGAACACAGATTCAACAAAACTATATTGAAAGTAGCATTATTTTTAAAATTTCTCTATCAATAGTCATTTCTTTTTTACCTTCTTTCATTTCAGCAATTCATTATTCCTCTTTGATTGAAAGCTGAAGAACCCAACAACATCTGCATTAAACAAACAAACAAGCCAAAAGATTGTTTTGTATGATAATGGTGAACAATAGTTTTTTTTTTCTTTTAAAGAAAAATGAATGGCTTCAAAAAAATTTCTTCTTACACAAATAAAGCTTCCAGGAATTATTTTAAAACTAAGTAAGGAAAATTTCTGTACTGTCACATTTATATTAGATGAGAATTTTATATTGCGTTGTAATTTAATTTAAAGTAAAATTTTCGTTTGATCCTAAAAGAAGAATTTTGAAATACTGAGTTAAAATATTGATAATGGATTTGTTATAAATTATTTCTCTTATGAAACCTTTAAGAGAATTTTTAAAGGGAATAAGAAAAGTTTTTCCATTGTCACATTTTTTTAGTTCAATGTTTTAAATTGTGTTGTATTTAAATTTAACGGAAATTTTGATTTTGATTTAAATGGAAGAATTTTAAAATATTGACAACGTATTTATTATAAATTCTTTCTTGTGCGAAACTTTTGACATGTAATTTTGAGCTAGCTGAGAAACTTTTTTGTTCTGTCACATTTATATTAAACTGGAGGATCCAACCAGGGAATTCCGGGTTACAGAATGCAGGTGAAAATGTTTTATTATTATTATTATTATTATTATATTATATTATATTTATTATTATTATTATTATTATATTATATTATATTATATTTATTATTATTATTATTATTATTATTATTATTATTATTATTATTATTTTATTATTATAGTTACAGAATGTAACTAAAAATGTTTTATTATTATTATTATTATTATTATTATTATTATTATTGTTATTTGAAAACTCTAATATTTTTTTACATTAAATATATTTTTTTAGATAGAACACCAAAAATCCTTTTTACATACAAAATAGTTATTTTGTATTCAAATAAAATTTTGAAATTTATTAAAAGTAATACTTTCATGGTATAAAAGAAAGATGCGCCGCCAGACGCCTGAGGAGTACCCGGCGCGTATGCGATCACCGAACCCAAGTCCTGAGGGACTTTTAACGCGCACGACCGGATTTGGCTCTCCGTATGCACTTCGGACATCCGGAGGACCCCCACCTCAAGACCTCCAACCTTAAATCCACGTGTCGACGACGTAGGTCGCTGCGATACGCGGTGGAACACAATACAGGAATCACCACCAGACACTTGGGGACAGGCTAGCGTCCTACAACAGCTTCGGGGCTAACAAATGCTGAACAATTTAAATAATTTTAAGCACAAACGGATTTATCTTTCATAATCGTGTACATGCGATACAGATAGATTTTCAAAATCACGCTTTAAAGTTATTTTAAAAACTAAAAATAAATTAGCAAATTGCGATACACTTTTCAAACAAATTGCGTTTCAAAGTACATTTCTTTCCCTATTGGATGGTATAAAAATTCAAAATTCAAAATGTGCAATCTTTAGAAGTGTACTAAATGGCAGTAAAACCTAAATGTAATCGGCTGGTGTTACCAACATCAAAATGACGCCAGTGTTACGCACGGACACGTTTGTCATTTATAATATAGATAGGAAAAGTTTTTATATTGTGTTCTATTTTAAATTAACGAAACATTTCACTATTGATTCAGAAAAAAGAAATTTTAGACAATGATTTCAAATTTTCATAATGAATTTGTTATGAAGTCGTCATTGCTTTCCTTTATGAAGCTTTCAAAAGTTATGTTTTAACCTAGATAAACAAAAAGTTTTTGTATTGTCGCATTTTAATTTGACAATTTTCTATATGTATTGTGTTGTATTTCAATTTAACAAACATATTACTATGTATTCAAATAAAAAAATTTGGAAATTTTGAATTAAAAAATTCTAAATGCATTTGTTATGAATTTACTTTTCAGCAACGACGCTCCTTTCGCTTTCAAGTGTTGTATCATTTATCGTGCCATACATTATGCAATATCGGTAATAAAACAATAAATACGCATTTATTCAGTAGAACCAAATTAATAGTAACCCTATTTTTCAAAAATGCATCTAAAAAAATTTGATTTTATGTTTTACATTTTTTCTTGTTTTAGCTATCTGTTATTCTACATACATGTAGAGAGATGAAATGCAGACATAACGAAGAACATCTACATAAAACAAACAAACAGAAAAAAAGATATTTGACATGATAATGGTAAGAGATAATTATTTCTGAAAACTCTTAATGTAAATGAATGGATACAGAAGATTCCTTTTTTATACAAACAAAACTTTCATGAGTTATTTTTAAACTAGATAAGAAAAGTTTTTGTACGCTCTGATTTTTCTTATTTAAGAGAGGTTTTTATATTGTGTTGTATTTTAAATTAACAAGCATTTTATTCTTTATTCAAAAAGAAATATGTTGAAATAATTAAAATGTTCATAACAAATTTTTTATAAAGGATATAGGTAGATAATCATTGATTTTTAGCCATCTCTGCCATCCTTTTTCCCCCGTTAGGGTAATTTTGTTTTCCATTTTTCGAAAATGTCTTAATTGTTTAATATAATTTAGGATTTACAGTTACTTCTAGGGCGTAATTTACAGCCAAAAAAAGTACCGTAGTCCTAATACTTTACTTACTGCAAATCCCGATTCCCTCCATCCGCACATTTGTATTCCATGCATTATTTAATGCATTATTTTTAGCAATAAATATGAATGCCAAATACTTATACTAATAAAATAAAATTGTTTGTCTCTTTGTCTTTGTGTGTGTGTGTGTATTTGCGATGGCTAGCGAAATCTACCGCACGTAGAAGTACTGAAAATTTAGGTGCGGATAGTTCAAGGTAAGTCCTAATGAGTTTGATGCTCAGATTTTAGTTTCTTAAGATGCGGGATTGGACGTCAATAATGAGCACAACTTCAGTGGCATGCATGAGACAAATTGAACCCTACACTGTGTAGTAACTGATAATTAACATCTTTTGTATTCAAGTGGCATTTTGTGGCAAGTCCTAATGTACTTGATGCTCAGATTATTAGTTTCTTAAGATGCGGGATGGGACGTCGATCATGAGCACAACTTCAGTGGCATGCATGAGACAAATTAAACCCTACCCTGTATAGTAACTGATAATTTACATCCTTTGTATTCATTAATTTCCAGCGTAATTTCAGCTCTGTTGAAATCTTAATTAGATATAAATATTCACCGATGCTGGGTTTAATTTGTTTCAACCATGCCACGGGTGTTGTAATCATGATTGACGTTCCATATTGTGCTGCAAAATTCTAGCCTTGCCATGGGCTAGAATTATGAGGTTGAGTTAGTGAGTCATGAGATTATGACTCACTATCCCGAGTCTGGATCTTTTTTTTTTCTCTGTATTGGTTGTACGCTGTGTAGTAAGTGATAATTCACATTCTTGGTATCCATTAACTTATATCCTTCATCAGAAAAAACTAAACTAGTTAATCCAAAAATAAATATAAAAGGAATACGCACATTGCGTGCTGGTGCATTATGTCACGCATTTGTATTATCACCCGGTTATCGTAACCCTTTCAGGGGCAAGCAATTGTGTTCCTGTAACGTCGAATTCACACCGGTATTTACGAACGAATTTAGTTCAAAATAAGGAAAAGCAATTTTTCAACTTTTTTCCGTAAAGTTAAAAAAGTAAAATATTATTAAAAGTTTCTGGTTTGAATAGGATTGAAATTAGGTGGTATATAATATATAATATATTACGATATGTGAGTGAACTATGTCAAAAAAGCTTTTAAAAACCTTCCGTACGATAGCACATTCATCATAGTGATCATTGTGTGTTTTGTATGAGCATTGAAAAAGAGATGTTGATATCAGAAATAATATACAGGGTGTCCCAGCTAAGATGTTACAAACTTCGTGGGGAGGTAAGGTACACCAAGACTTCTCGGAACTACATAGGAATGCCGGGTCGGAAGCTTCTTCCTGACGCGGTAAAGGGCATTGAAAAAGCCCCGGGTGTTTCACGCGTGCTTCCTTCGAAGCTTCATTTCGCATTTCTTGGACATAAAACACAAGGAAAGGAAATGACACAAAATAGGAGAAAAAAAGGTGTTTATTACTCGCCGTTCATAAAAATAAAAACGAAAGTAACAAAATTGAAGTACACCTCATATTCAAGGAGGTGTTCGAATTGACGATCCCCCACATATGATGCAGGCCTCACATCTCACTGCATGGAAGCTAGAACATCCGAAAACATTCCAGGTGTATCTTGGATTTCTCCAGCAGCTGCAAATCTGTTCGTCCTATCCACTATGGCACCACTCTCGTAACTCCGGGGCCAAGGATCATCTTTGTGTGATCCAGCATTTCAATGCCCTTAATGCGTCAAGAAGGTGTTTCCGACCCGGCATTCCTATCTGATTCCGAGCCGTCTAGGTATACCGTACCTCCCTTCAAAGTTTGTAACATCTCAGCTGGGACACCCTATATATGATTTTTTAACTGTTTAACCCTTAATTGCATAGTGATGTAAATTTCCATCACTGTTTATTTAACTTTTAATAAATAAATCAACTTCTTCGCCACCACTATATTTATACAGTAATATTAATTCAGTAAATTTTCCGTGAACTGTGCTGCTGAACAAAATTAAAAATCTATCTTAAAATTTCTGGCGTCTAATATTTAACATATGAATAAAAAACACAATTGTAAAAGAAAAACTCGTGCAAAGAAGTGTTAAGAAAGTTTTCAGTAGAATAATGTATTGCAAAATCAATAGTAATGGAGTTACATAAAACTATTTTAAGAATTTTTTAGCATTAATATTCAGAAGGGTAAAATATTCCTAAAGAAGTTAATACTTGTGAAATTTCAGACCTCAAATTAAATTTGGATTATCTCGTTATATCATCACAGCCACAATAAATCACATTTGCAACTACATCACTTTAGAATGTGTAAAACTATTTAGCTTTTCTCATTATAGACTTTGAAATAAAGGAATCTTTTCAATGCCTGCAGTAAATTAAGTTCTATTTTAAAATATTTCATTATCATAATAAATTTTCAGGTTAAAGAAAAAAAATTAAAATACTTTTTTTATAATAATGCGCTCAAAATAGATTTTAACATTACATTTATCGTTCGTTGAATATTCAAGGTGTCCATAAACAGGGTGGCTAGTGGTCAGGGAAGAATACAGTCAAAAAAAGTGATAAACACCAGTATATTCTTATAGAAAAATTCATGTTAATTATTCGATCAAATAATTAAGATGAATTTTTCTATAAGAATATACTGGTGTTTATCACTTTTTTTGACAGTATTTTTCCCTGACCACTAACAACCCTGATAAATTATTGTCGTTTTTTTTTTTTTACCTCATAACTTTTGTTTTAAGAACATAACGAGAAATATATATATATTACACATTCGTAAGGTACAATTCAAAATGTTTTTTTAATAACATAAACAAAGAGACATATGCGTTAATTTGCAACACAAAACGTTATTAATCAAATAACGATTATAATCAAATAATAATTAACATTAAAATTTTACTAAATTTATTAAAAAGTTATAAATGTTATAAATGGATTATAAACACAAAGTTAGTTAGTTTCCAACCTTTCTTTTTGAAAAAAAAAAAAAAAAAAAAAAAAAACAAGAGAGGAAAATTCTGCTATAAGGCCGAATATAGATTGCCACACACGGCTTTTATTTAAAAAATAAATAAACTAGCTGTTACTCAGAATAAAAACGCAATGACAACAAACAATTTTAAAATATCTAAATAACAAATAAAAATTCCCCTGTTAGTGTTGAGTTGTTCAATAACCATTCGATTTAGAAAAATATTTTTCTACCACTGAGCAATTTTTTTTAATGAAATTTAATTCATGTTGCTATGGCAGCAGACGATAAAACGATATCTTTGGAATAAGGGAATAAATAGAAGAAAAATTTTTGTTGATGTTTGTGATAAAATGTTTTCTTTATTTTTTTAAAATGTATATACATAATTCACTTTTATATTTTAACAGAATAATAAGTTTACTATAATTTGTTACTCATGCTATGGCCAGTATACACGATACACGTCGAGCCACAATGCCTTTATCATTATCTTTTTACGCGTAAAAGTTTCGCTACGGCACTCCATTGTGAAGTTTTGTAATTTTTGAAATCTAATATTTGAAAAACGACATAATCATTAGATTTGAAATTTATATGAAGAAAAATACAATTTTTTACCATTCTAACGTGGTTTGTAAAACAATTTTGTGACAAATACTTTTCGAGTTATTAATTTTTTAAGTAACTTCAAATGTTTCATTTTCCGAGATTAATCTGTGGCAACGATGGATTGCTGTGACTTTTCATAAACATGAAAAATGATAGAGATTGAAAGAATAAGCCACCCTGTGTGTGGCTAAAAAAAGATAAAATTTGATTAATTGAATTTGTTAAAATAAAGAGTAAAATACGTTAAAATGCGGATTGGTTGAGGTGTGTGTTTGGAGCGAGTTCGAGAATCGTTTTGGGTTTACTTCAAGTAGAATTTTTGAGCACAGGTCGGTATAACGCGACCGATGTAGAACTCTATTGTTAATAATAACAATGGGTCGCTAAAAACACAAGGAATAATCTCTTGAAGACAGTTTTAATAATTACTTTTAATTCTACAAAGTGTCTATCATTGGCAATTGACTAATTCATAAACCATTAGATTTAGAGGTATAGTTCCAAATGCAAAAATGTTTAAAATTTTGTTCTTCATCATGTAAAAATATAATTACGTCAAAGAAGGTAATTTTTTAAATATTACGAAATTTAAATTTTATACGGTCCCTGGCTCCTATACATTTAATAAAGAAAAACATTTTTCGTCCTCTAACAAGTAAAATATAAAAATTCCATCTTCTAAAATCAAAATTTACCGATTGATGATAACTTTGAAATTTATGAATTTTCAGAGTTTTCTGACATTAATAGCGCGTTTTTCCGCTTCTCGTGCAAGAGAATGCTGAAAATTCATATGATTTAACCCCTTGAGGGGCGGTGGTATATATTATATACCACCTAATTTTAATCCGATTCAAACCAGAAACTTTTAATTAAATTTTACTTTTTTAACTTTGAAGGGAAAAAAGTTGAAAAATTGCATTTCCTTATTTTGAACTAAATTCTTTTGTAAATTCCGGGGGATTTCAACGTTACAAGAACACAATTGCTTGCCCCTGAAAGGGTTAAAGTATCGTAAGACAGTAAATTTTCTTTATGAAAGAAATAAATTGATACTGTTTTGTTAGTTTGAACATGGCCTAAGTGTTTTCAAAATACAACTTATAAGACCCAGGAATCGTATAAATATTTTTATTAAGTGACTTTTTAAAACGGTTTAGGTATTTGTTATTGGTTAATGAAGAATAAGGGGCACCTTGTATATTTAAAGTACATTTTCTAAAGCAAAATAATGCTTTTGAAATTGTCTGGATACAAGAGCAGCGGTATTCATTAACTGTGGTCCGTAGACACAAAGGGATATTCCGCGTGTCCACGAATGTACGCATTCAACGTAAAATTTTAAAGATATCTAGAGAAGTCTTGGGAGAAAAATTAAATAAAACTGCAGTATCATTAGTTTAAAAAATTCTACGTATTTACGCATATATAACTTGCACATTTTCCCCCAAAAGTTTCGGACTGAAAAGGCGAAGAGCTCATTATCTTTTGATTACAAATTAGGACAATCCACGATTTTTATATTAACTCGTAACACAATTTACAAAAAAGACTTGTGGTAGAAGTGCTTTTGAAAGTATACTAGTGTAACTGTATGGCAGATATTATTTTTTTAAATGTAGTGCGAATAGAATAAAGAAATATTTACTGGGACAACATATGTCCCAACACCGTAAACAAAGTGTTAAAAGCGTGATATTTTCTAAAACTATATAAAACTGTACATCTCCTTTCAGTGGCGGAGCCAGAGAGGTTGGTCCAAATGCACTGGAAACCAGTAATATTATAGAGTTTCCTTCAGCTTCAATATCACAGAAAATTCTCCGATTAGATAAAGCAAAAATATTTTTTATAAAATTAGAAAGTCCGTACTAACTTGAGTTCACTGCATTTAAGATAGAACTTTAAGTTTCACTTTGATTTTAGCTTATCAAATGTACGACTAATAAGGTCAAATTCCTTCATGGGAATAGAGTCTTATTATCGAAGCGAAATGGGCCTTTGGAAAAATATATAACTGTAGTTAAAAAACAACATTATATTATAAAAGATTTTTCCTAAATAACTTTTCTAAACAACTTTCCTAAACAAGGAGGAATTTAGTTTATTAAAAAACTTATAGTAAAATGATCGTGAACCCCTTGACGAGCCGCTACTTCTTTCGGATATATATGGCGTCAACGTTTCTAAAAAGCCCTGTTGTTTTTTCTGAAAATATGTTTAGTAAAAAATGCACTTTTATTTAAACCTAACAGATATTTTCTAAATTGTTAGGCAGGCTTTTTGTAATTTAACTTAATAATAATGCAATGAAACATCAATAACTATACAACTAGTTAAAGCAAATAAAACATATTGTTAACAATACAGTTTGGAAAAGACGAATTTTTTAAACGATAAGTACTTGTCATATTTCAGGTCTCAAATGTTATTCGTATTATCTGGTTAACTCATGAGCGCCGCGACAAATCTCATTTATGGCATGCCACTTCAGAAATTGTAAATTCGATCAGGGTTCCTCTTGATACAATAAAGTTTTTAGTAATACTACTTATGAATAATGTACTGAAAAATCAATAATAATACAATAATATTTTAACAACTTTTTAGCATTAATTTTCGGAAGAGTAATCTTTCTAAAAAGTTAATACTCGTGAAATTTGAGACGTTAAATTAAATTTGGATTATCTCGTTAGCTCATAAGCACCGCGACGAATCACATTTATGGCGTGCCACTTTAGAAATTGTAAATTCATTCAGTGTTCCTCTTGATAGAATAAAGTTTTTAGTAATACTACTTATGAATAATGTACTGAATAATCAATAATGATGCAATAATATTTTAACAACTTTTTAGCATTAATTTTCAGAAGAGTAAAATCTTAATAAAGAGTTAATACTTGTGAAATTTGAGACCTTAAATTAAATTTGGATTATCTCGTTAACTCATGAGCGCCGCGACAAATCTCATTTATGGCGTGCCACTTTAGAAATTGTAAATTCATTCAGTGTTCCTCTTGATACAATTTTTGTTCCTCTTGATACAATAAGGTTTTTAGTAATACTACTTATGAATAATGTACTGAAAAATCAATAATAATGCAATAATGTTTTAACAACTTTTTAGCATTAATTTTCAGAGGAGTAAAATCTTCCTAAAAAGTTAATACTTGTAAAATTTGAGACCTTAAATTAAATTTGGATTATCTTGTTAACTCATGAGCGCCACGACAAATCTCATTTATGGCGTGCCACTTTAGAAATTGTAAATTCATTCAGTGTTCCTCTTGATACAATTTTTGTTCCTTTTGATACAATAAAGTTTTTAGTAATACTACTTATGAATAATGTACTGAAAAATCAATAATAATGCAATAATATTTTAACAAATTTTTAGCTTTAACTTTCAGAAGAGTAAAATCTTCCTAAAAAGTTAATACTTGTGAAATTTGAGACCTTAAATTAAATTTGGATTATCTCGTTAACTCATGAGCGCCGCGACAAATCTCATTTATGGCGTGCCACTTTAGAAATTGTAAATTCATTCAGTGTTCCTCTTGATACAATTTTTGTTCCTCTTGATACAATAAAGTTTTTAGTAATACTACTTATGAATGATGTACTGAAAAATCAATAATAATGCAATAATGTTTTAACAACTTTTTAGCATTAATTTTCAGAAGAGTAAAATCTTCCTAAAAATTTAATACTTGTAAAATTTGATACCTTAAATTAAATTTGGATTATCTCGTTAACTCATGAGCGCCACGACAAATCTCATTTATGGCGTGCCACTTTAGAAATTGTAAATTCATTCAGTGTTCCTCTTGATACATTTTTTGTTCCTCTTGATAGAATAAAGTTTTTAGTAATACTACTTATGAATAATGTACTGAAAAATCAATAATAATGAAATAATGTTTTAACAACTTTTTAGCATTAATTTTCGGAAGAGTAAAATCTTCCTAAAAGGTTAATACTTGTGAAATTTGAGACCTTAAATTAAATTTGGATTATCTCGTTAACTCATGAGCGCCGCGACAAATCTCATTTATGGCGTGCCACTTTAGAAATTGTAAATTCATTCAGTGTTCCGCTTGATACATTTTTTGTTCCTCTTGATAGAATAAAGTTTTTAGTAATACTACTTATGAATAATGTACTGAAAAATCAATAATAATGAAATAATGTTTTAACAACTTTTTAGCATTAATTTTCAGAAGAGTAAAATCTTCCTAAAAAGTTAATACTTGTGAAATTTGAGACCTTAAATTAAATTTGGATTATCTCGTTAACTCATGAGCGCCGCGACAAATCTCATTTATGGCGTGCCACTTTAGAAATTGTAAATTCATTCAGTGTTCCTCTTGATAGAATAAAGTTTTTAGTAATACTACTTATGAATAATGTACTGAAAAATCAATAATAATACAATAACGTTTTAACAACTTTTTAGCATTAATTTTCGGAAGAGTAAAATCTTCCTAAAAGGTTAATACTTGTGAAATTTGAGACCTGAAATTAAATTTGGATTATCTCGTTAACTCATGAGCGCCGCGACAAATCTCATTTATGGCGTGCCACTTTAGAAATTGCAAATTCATTCAGTGTTCCGCTTGATACATTTTTTGTTCCTCTTGATAGAATAAAGTTTTTAGTAATACTACTTATGAATAATGTACTGAAAAATCAATAATAATGAAATAATGTTTTAACAACTTTTTAGCATTAATTTTCAGAAGAGTAAAATCTTCCTAAAAAGTTAATACTTGTGAAATTTGAGACCTTAAATTAAATTTGGATTATCTCGTTAACTCATGAGCGCCGCGACAAATCTCATTTATGGCGTGCCACTTTAGAAATTGTAAATTCATTCAGTGTTCCTCTTGATAGAATAAAGTTTTTAGTAATACTACTTATGAATAATGTACTGAAAAATCAATAATAATACAATAACGTTTTAACAACTTTTTAGCATTAATTTTCAGAGGAGTAAAATCTTCCTAAAAAGTTAATACTTGTGAAATTTGAAACCTTAAATTGAATTTGGATTATCTCGATAACTCATGAGCGCCGCGACAAATCTCATTTATGGCGTGCCACTTTAGAAATTGTAAATTCATTCAGTGTTCCTCTTGATACAATTTTTGTTCCTCTTGATGCAATAAAGTTTTTAGTAATACTACTTATGAATAATGTACTGAATAATCAATAATGATGCAATAATATTTTAACAACTTTTTAGCATTAATTTTCAGAAGAGTAAAATCTTAATAAAGAGTTAATACTTGTGAAATTTGAGACCTTAAATTAAATTTGGATTATCTCGTTACATCATCATCGCCGCAAGAAATCTAATTTGCAACTACACCATTTTAGAAAGTAGTCAGTGTTTCTCATTAATGACTGCGAAATAAATGAATCTATTCAACTCCCAAAGTAAAAAAAAAAAAAATTATATTTTAAAATTTCCCAATATTATAATGAATTTTCAAAAAGGAAATTTTAAGAGGATATTTTTCATAATGTGAAATACAAGGTGCACCATAAGTTCGTTCAATGATATATTTTCGTATCGAAATGCTACTTGCACCATAATAATTGGAAAATTGTAAGATATTTAGGGGCAAACAAAAAGTATAAATCAAAATTTAAATTAACTATTGTTTTATACAAAATATCCGAACATTTGCCACGTTTACAGTTGTAAAATTCACGAATATGTTTCACATTTTTTAGATTCTTCCAACTTTGAACCAACTTATGGGTATGTATGATCATGTTTTGTTTCTATAACCACAAAAAAACTGACTCTTTGATAAATCTTATTGTGTAAACCGTACTCCAATGCAAAAATTTGTCAAATTTTTATGAGTTTTTGACATTTGCTCTAAACTATGGGTCTCATTGAACTATCGTATTTCTATTCAAACAAAAAATTCGACTGAATGAAAATTCTTATAGTTTGAACCGTACTGAAGATACGACGATTTTATCATTTTTGTGAACATTTGAAATGTGAACAGATTTGTGGGACACCCTCTAAGTGAATCTCTTCACCATCTGTAAAGTGAAAGAGATATCGTATTTTTTTTCTAATAAACACTACTACATTTTTTACATTTTCTTAAATTATATTTACTAAAAAAACACTTTCTATTTAAAAATAATAAATAGACAAGTAGACCAGTGCAAGACTTTCGTACAACAACATACGACTTTTCATTAATTTTTAATTAACCCATTAAGCGCCGCTATACATATTAAACTATTTTTTTATGGAACAGCTGTTTTTTTCTTTATGAATAGGAAGTATTTAAAGTATTTCTGAATTAAAAAAAATTCAAATATTTAAGAAAAATAGCATGTTCCCAAAATGGGAGAAATGGCTCAAAATGGGGGTAAATTTTTTCAAAATTTTTACTTATGCCTCCGTGCATTTATGGTTGTTATTTCACTGTTCTTTAGCTATAAAAGGGGTAATATCATTCTGAAACTGATACTTTACGAATAATTCATATAAATTAGTCCAACATCTACATTTACAATAAAAAGAAAACATAAAATTACCGATTCCATAAGCATTTTCATTATCCATCTCTTTATTTTTCCCATTTACATAATTTCTGTCCTACTATTTTACATGAAAATGATGGAACATTTTTTATGCAGCATTATATTATTTTTTTGCGTTTTCTAAAATTGATTTTTTAACTTTTTTTTTTTTTTTTTTTTTTTTTTTTGCTTAGTTTTTCCATATTCCGATTTGAAGATTCGTCTGAAATTTCGTCTGAAATATCAAGTCTGCTTTTAATACTTTGTCTTTTTTAAACTCTAAATCAGATATTTCTTGATTGATGTTGATTTAGAATTTATGGAAAGTTCTACTTCACCAAATATAACATGGGATAAATCGTCGCATAAATTATTTTCTATTACATATGTAATAGAAAATAATTTATGCGACATACATATGAGGAAGATATCTTCCTTATATGTTGTAATACTGCAATATGGGAAAAAAAAAAAAAAAAAAAAAAAAAAAAAAAACGATTTCTGGAAAAGTCGAAAAATTATCCAAATTTAAAAAATTGTTCAATCATCTTCCATGTAAAAAAATTAGAATAAAAAAATAATGTAATGATGAAAAATAAAGATATGGATAATGAAAATGCTTATAGAACTGGTAATTTCATTTTGTTTTTTTATTATAAATGTAAAAGTTGAACTAATTTATTTGAAATCTTCTTTAAATATTAGTTTCAGAATGTTATTATCCTTTTTATAGCTAATAAACTGAAAAATAAATACCATAAATGCATGGAGTCATATGTACAAGTTTTCAAAAACATTACCCCCATTAAGAGCCATTGCTCCCATTTTGGGAACAACTTATGCTTTCGGTAATTGTGATGGATCAATTATACATATTAATTCCGGATTGATGTTGTTTAATATGATACACTGTTATAAGCATATTTTAACTAAAAAATATAATTTTTATTATAGAGTTTGTTTTTTTCTTTCGAGTACGGCCAAAAAGCTATTTTTCGCCTTTTTTAACTCATTTTAAAAAATAGAAAATTTTAATGAAACTTTAAAAAAAATTCAGAAGTCGTCTATTATATTCAAAATTCAAATAACACGAACCTTTTAACAATATATAAAATACTCACTTTAGAAAAAAATCATAAAGCAATGTTCCCAAAATGGGAGCAATGGCGCTTAATGAGTTAACCGCAATATTTAATCAAACATCATGGTTTAACGCTATGGGAATATCATATGTCAGGAAGGCTGTTTAAAAATCTTTCGTACGTTATCTCATTCATTATTGTGATTATTGCATAGCTGCCAACTTTTACGCTTTTTTTCTACCACTAAAATTTTACAGTAAATTTAAACTTATTAAATCACCGAAATCATTTTATTCAATAAAGCAAAATTTTCTATTACTTTTTAGTGGTATCAAAAAAGCATAAAAGATGGCAACTATGCAATTGTACGTTTTGTTTGAGGCATAGAAAAGGGATGTTGAAATCAGAAATAGTGTATTTGATTTTTTAAATAGTTAAACAGGTTTTCTGCTCACAGGCTATCAAAGCCTGAGAGCTAATGTGCCCGACCGTTCTGTATGTATGTACGTATGTACGTAACGTGATAACTCTTGATAGAACTAACCGTTTTTCTTTAAACTTTGTTTATAGGTTCCTTGTGATAAGGCACTTCCCTGCATTAGTTTTGGGGGCTTATTGGTTATGTATAAAGGGGGGAACGGGGGTGGCTAACCCCCCTTAATTTAGATAAATGGGTTTTTCATGCAGAATTATCATATTTTCTTCCAATTTTGTACATAGGTACATTGTGATAAGGCGCTTCCCTGATTAGTCATGGGGGTTCATTGGTTAAGTATAAAAGAGGAAAGGGGGGGGCTAATATGCCCCTTAATTTAGATAAATGGGTTTGTCATGCAGAATTACCCGAATTTCTTCAAATTTTGTGTATAGGCTCATTGTGATAAGGTGCTTTCCTGATTAGTTTTGGGGGTTCATTGGCTAAGTATAAAACGGGAAGGGGGTCTACCCCCCCATTAATTTAGATAAGTGGGTTTTTCATGCAGAATTATGCGATTTACTTCAAATTTTGGATGTATGTTCATTGTAATAAAGCGCTTCAAGAGTTTAATATACAATTAGGGTGAATAGCCTGTGAGCTCAATGCCCTCAGTTTAACTGGGCAGTTTTCTCTTTATTAGTAACACTACGTATGGATGATGTATTGAAAAATCAATAATAATGCAATTGCTTAAAACTATAGTAACAAATTTTTAACATTAATATTCAGAAGAGTAAGTTCTTCCTAAAAAGTTAATACTTGTGAAATTTCAGACCTCAAATTAAATTTGAATTATCTCGTTATATCATCACCGCCGCAAGAAATCTAATTTGCAAGTACATCTCTATAGAAAGTGTAAAACTATTCAGCTTTTCTCATTAAAGACTGCAAAATAAGTGGATCTATTCAATGCTTAAAACAAAATTAATTTCTATTTTAAAATTTCCCAATATTTTATTAGATTTCAGGTTAAAGACAAATTTAAAGAGGATTTATTACTTACCCATCATACGTAGTATAGGGTAAGTCTTGTAATCGTTTTGAAAATCTAAAAAAAAAAAATGACGGATTTACACGTTTCAGACACTGGAGAATCCGAAAAACATATTTTTAGAAAAAAAATAAAATTGCCGTCCGTCTGTGTGTCTGTATGTCTGTGTGTCTGTAATCGCTCTATCTCCCGAAAAAATTGAGCTAGAGACTTGAAATTTAGTATGTACTTAGTATGTAATAATGGGAAGAAGCTTATTGAATTTCAGTAACCTCGATTATTTGAAACTATTTTTTTCGGACTCTCGAAATATTCGTTCTGATAAAAGGTATATAAAAATTTTCGAAATTGTTTATTTTAAGGAGTGAATCTAAAATACAATAACAAAACATAAATTTTGCATAAAGCATGAAGTCGATTGGATAATGAGTTGCCGAGATATTTGTAATCCAATTTACCAAACTCTTCGATTTTTCCTGACCCTGCATTTCATCCAAATTCCAATTCAAAGATATATTTTAATTGGAAATGAGACGCTTAATCAGATGCAATAAACCACTAGTTAATAGGATTATTATTTTTGAATCCTGAGAGCTATAAGGAGGTATAAGGAGGTTTCTTTTAAGCAATTCAGTAATCGAGCCTTTAATGTTTATGACGTCATCAAGCCACGATTTTATTCGAATTGCAATGCATGTTATAAGTAGTTTACACATTTTTTATTTTAATATTTTATGTTATGCATATCCATGATGGGTAAGTATTATGGTGGCCCCCAACGACTAGTTTTATAATGCGCTCAAAAATAGTTATTGGCATTTCATATACAGAGTGATCATAATTGTTTTTGGAGTTTCCTTACCTCATAACTTTTGATTTAAGAGCATGACGAAAAATATTGCATATTCGTAAAATATGTGTATCCGTATTTCGCATATTCGTGTATCGTTACATATTCGTTACGTAGAAATCAAAAAGTTTTTTTAATAACACAAACAAAGTTGAATATGCGGAAAGTTGTAACTGATAACGTTATTTATCAAATAACGATTATAATCAAATAATAATTAATATTAACATTTTTCAAATTTATCAAAATATATTAATGAATTATGAGCACAAAGTAAGATAGTTTTCACATGATAGTTTCCATCATCCCTTTTGAAAAGTATGATAAAATTTGATTCATTAAATTTCATTTGTAATCATCTGTTTTAACACGTTGACGGACAGTAGGAACAAGTGAAGTTCGAAAATTGACACTATATATTTTTGTAATTTTTAGAATGTTAGAAGTATAGTTTTATTCTTTCTGCTTAAATAAACTTAAATTTGATTAATTCAGCTCCTTTAATTCGGTTGCACTACCCCCTTCACAACCACATCAGGGTGGCTAGTGGTCGGGGAAAAATACAGTCTAAAAAAGTGATAAACAACAGTATATTCTTATAGAAAAATTTATGTTGATTATTCGATCCAATAATCAATTTGAATTTTTCTATAAGAATATACTGGTAATTATCTTTTTTTTTTACTGTATTTTTCCCTGACCACTAGCCACCCTGAACGTGCATACTGAAGCTGCACCTCGTATAACAGGTGGAAAACGAACTTCAACCTAAAAAATTGTTTCCAAAACATGACACTGGGCTTCTACTTGTACGCCGGTAAATGCACATTTGTGCTGCTATAGCCGTAGTGTCTAAAACGACCGTTTCGTTTTGGTCGGCTATAGCCGACATGCCACATTGTGAACTTCGCTTTGGCGGCTATAGCTGCAAGTGTCCATCAACGTGTTAAAAACATGACGAAAAATATTGCATATTCGTAAAATATGCGTATCCGTATATCGCATATTCGTGTATCGTTACATTTTCGTTTAGTAGAAATCAAAAAGTTTTTTTAATAACGCAAACAAAGTTGAATTTGCTGAAAGTTGTAACTGCTAACGTTATTTATCAAATAACGATTATAATCAAATAATAATTAATATTAATATTTTTCAAATTTATCAAAAGTTATTAATTGAATTATGAGCAAAAAGTAAGATAGTTTTCACATGATAGTTTTCATCATCCCTTTTGAAAAGTATGATAAAATTTGATTAATTAAATTTCATTTGTAATCATTTGATTTAATTTACCCGTTGGTCCTGAACTATTTTACATTCATCCGTACCACAATTTACAAATAATTTTCTTTGTGGTGGATTTTTCTTTAGAATTTCTACTATTTTCAAAAAGTGGTACGAATAGGCTAAAAAAAAATAGTCCGCTTCGACGTATATATCCCTACCGGTAGTCAAATGATTTAAGGCCAAATGTCAGAAGAATTTTTGCGGAGTGTTTTAATTCCTGTATTCGTATATTTTATACGCGATTACACAGCTATATTCCTATGTGCAAACCCTAAGAGTCTGTGAAATGAATTTTGTGTATTTTCTTTAGTGATTTTTGTGAATAATGTGTTCAAAAAGGAAGTTTTCATGGGATCTGACAGTATGAACATTGGGAAAGAATTGCGCTAACTTCCTGTATTTTAACCCTTCTTTGCATCAGTTTTTCTTTTACAATTGTGTTTTTATACATATATTAAATATTAGACACCAGAAGTTTTAAGATAGATTTTTAACTTTGTTCAGGAACATAGTTCACGGGAATTTTACTGGATTAATATTTCTATATAAATATAGTGGTGGCGTAGAAGTTGATTTATTTATTATAAAAGTTAAATAAAAAGTGATGGAAATTTACATCACTATGCAATTAAGGGTTAATATTCTAACACAGGACTTTTGGTCTGAAATTCTTATAAATATTGAATCTTTAATTCTCCCGCAAAAGTACAGTGTATTCCAGAAACACTTTGCTGAGTACACCAAGAATATTTATGAAAAAAAAGCTTCTTTCACCTAAATGTCCTTTACATTTATGGCTGGCTGTCATTTATTCAAATTCATGACTCCGCTTCTCATAGACCAGTTGAAACACGAAAAACAGCGTGCAGATTACATACATCATTTAAAGAGATCACTCCTTTCCAAATCGCACATGAATACACCCTTCTATTTTGAGTTACAAGCTGTCAAAAATGCTAATTTTCGAAAATTTTCAAAATTCAAAATTCAAGCTGTTATAATTCAGGGGGCAAAAGAGATAACAGACTGTTTTTTAGTACATGTTCGTAAATAATAACACGTACAGGCATAGGACAAAAAAGTAGGGATACCCCTTTCGAAATGTGTAGTAATTCGACCGTCTAATACAACTCCGTCACGTGTCGCAACAGTCTGCCATCTATTGGCGGCAAAAGGAAAGGTATCAGCCGCGCATTTACTGGAGTAACAGACGTATGAGAAAACACTGTTTCCAGCAAAGCGTCATTATATCCGACCTGTCCGACGTACATAGAAACGTGATCATTTGAACTCGCCTTCCCGGAGCGTCCGTGTCGAGAATAGCCAACCTTGTAGGTGTTTCAAGAACCACTGTGTCAACTGTTATAACAGCCTACACAAACATGGGAGAGGTGTCCTCTGCGAAGCAGAATCCTGCGCGAAATTTGAAGTTGACCGACATCGATAGTCGAGCGTTCACAGGATAGTCGTCTATAAATGCAAGACTATACTGCCGCAGATAACGTCCTTCATTAACACTCTTCGACAGAACCTCGTATCCACAAAAAACTATTAAACGAGAGCTGCAAACTGCGACCATTCACGCAGGGTAGCTAATCCAAAGCTGCTAGTGTCGCCGCGAAATTCTAGGAAGCGACGACACTGGTGCCGAGAACTGCAATACTGGACACAACAGCAATGGGAACAGGTTATCTCGTCGGACGAATCACCATTTGCATTATTTCAGACACCTGAACGTGTGTTCGTCTGGATTTAATGTTTACTGTCTGGTTCTTACCATGAAACATGGAGAGGTGATGGTGTGGGGGCGCGATATCTTGGAGTTGCTAGGATCCACCCGTAGTCCTGAGGAGGGAGATCGTAGTTGTGTATTATATTGCAGTTTTCTCGCAGATAACTTCCACCCGATGCTTCTGACTCCTGGACATTCCTGGAGAACGTCTTGTGTTCAATACGACAACGCCAATGTTTACACGGTTTGCTGTGTTCACACATGATTAGATAATTTTGATTATGAAGTGAAACATGCCTCGTGGTGTCATCCGTCCCCTGGGTTCAGCATAATTCAGCGTTTGTGGAGTTTTTTAGGGAACAAAATCCGTACTCATTTTTCTTTTCAACGCACACTACTTGCACTCGTGACCACTCTGAACGAGAAATGGGTGCAAATTCCCTTCAACTTTGTGCAAAAACTTTATTTGTCAGTCCCACGTCAAATTCAAGCATTGATAAAGACCAAGGGTAGCTAAACAACCTTCTGATAAAAGCTTGCATTCTTTCACAGGTGTTCTTATTATTTTTAAGCTATACATGTATCAAAAATGCGAATTGTTATCTCTCTCTCTTCATGCAAGATTCGCACTCTTTCCAAACTCCTTGGAATTTCCAAGGAGTCTTGGACGACTCTGTTAATGATAAGAAATTTTCCATTTATTTTTTAAAGCACAGAATTGGTAGCTGCTCGTTTATTCACAACATCTGCAGTATTCGCCTACAGTTAAATAAAGCGAAAAAAAAACAGTTAAAAATTGGTGGTACAGATATGCTAACACTGTACCTTAATATATAATTTTTCAAAACTGGCATGTTGGCTAATATATCAATATGTTGTAAAGTATTTGATTTAAAAAAAAATAGGGATAAGTCCAAGCGAATTACATGATCTAAAATAAAAAAGTGTTTAGATATGGGATTTTTTATTTATTTATCTCTATTATTTCAAAAATATACAATGTTTCATAAACCTTTGAATTTTGGTAGATCGTACAAAATTGTAGTTTTTGAATTCCTGATATTAAAAAGATTTTTATGGTGGAAATTTTTTGAAAATGAGTTTTAACTTATATTCTATATATGTTTTAACCCGCAAAATATTGGAAAATGGTGCGGTTTAGAGAAAAATAGAATCTGTCGAAATTCTGTGGAATAACCTGGAGTTGCTATTGTACTTATTTACCACAAGAGTACTTTCTACAGCTGCATTGATAGATAAATAAAATAATTTTTTTGATTTTTATTTTATAAGGTGATTCAGAATATTGATATTATTACAGATATAATTGATATTTCTGATTATATTATGATTATATTATATTTTAGAGCTGATTATATTATACTTTATGATTATATTATGATTACAGATATAATTGATATTTCAAAATTATTGATCGTGCAAAATAGTAGTTTACGATGTCTTGTATTTACACGAGTTGCAATTTTCTAACTGGGTGAAAAATGTCCGGGTCAGGATTCGAAGCAGGGATCTCTTGGCTTAAGCTGCCAATACTCTCTCAACTGAGCCATCCCGGAGGATTCTGGAGGTCCTAATTCACCTAGCTAACCTTATTTAACATAGCATCTGGTCTGATATCTGAATCAGCTTAACAGAATAAATATCAGGTAATGGAACTCCAGTAAATGCTGGATACGTAGTTCCACAAGATTAATTTTAACACAATTATTCAAATTCGTAAATAAATCATATGAGTTGCAATTTCCCACCTGGGCGAAAAATGACCGGGCCAGGATTTGAACGAGAGTTCTTTTGGCTGAAGCTGCCAAAGCTCCGCCAACTGAACCATCACGGACAAATCTGTAGGGCCTTATTCACCCAATAAAATTATTGATAACAGCGTCTGGTCTGATATCTGCATCAGCTCAACAGAATAAATAGCAGGTAATGGAACTCTAGTAAATGTTGGATACGTAATTACACAAGATTAATTTAACACAATTATCCCGGGAGCAGTCGCACGGGGTATGACATACCCCTGGGTGCGTACGGTTTTTACAATTGTCACCACTATTTTTCGAAAAGTAATTTACATTTTACATTATCATAGAATTTGTAACAATTGTCTAAGACTGAATAAGGTTGCGATTATTAATTGTACTTATTGGTGATAGTGTAAAAACCATTCATTATCTGGGTATGCGCGACTTCTCCCGACTTAAGAAATCAGACCAGATGCTATGATCAATGAAGTTGGCGGTGAAAATTAGGTCCTCCAGATTCGTCCGTGATTGGTTCAGTTGGCAGAGCATTGGTGGCTTCAGCCAAGAGAATGGAAGTTTATTTAGAAAAGACACAGCACAATTAAAAATTTCCTTACAACAATTTCCGTAGATAAGCGCAAATGTACTCGAGATGATTTGTGCTGCCCTGTATATGATCTACACAACTTATACGCACCAAAAAATAGGTAAAAAAAAATCCTAAAATTTAAAAATGCGTGCAGCAACTGAAAACGCACTTCTAGCAATTATTATTAACACACAGTACTTTAACCGAATGTTTTTGAGTGTCCCTGTAAATAAACGGTGAATGCTTTACACAATATTCTACAATAAGCTTTTTGTAATGCGCCTCAGTGATACATGTCAATTTCAATATGTTTCAAATAATGAAATATTATTAAAACAAACCGAAAATGACATTTCTCCATAGACAGTTATGTAACGGAATTATTTTGAGTGCCCCTGTAAAGGAACAAAGTGCTATGCACACCCTGTTCTATAATAAGCTTCTTCTAGTGCATCTCAGTCATATATATCAATTTAAAATTGTATGAAATAGTGTAACATCATTAAAATAAACCATTAATGGGTTTTTTCTATAGACCGTAATGTAACGGAATTCGTTTGAGTGTGCCTGTAAAAGAACTATAAGTGCTACGCACTTCCTTTTCAATGTAGAACATATCATATTAAATCTTAATAATATATATAAATTGCAGGACAGTCTGAGTATATTTATGCGAGTTAGAGCACGGACAAACAGCAGAGAGACAGACAAACAGAATACATAAACACTTTTGAACCATGTTGGAAAGCATTAAGAAAGAAGCACAGACCAGCAAAGATCGTTATCGATCCAGTATTTACTGTAATCTGCATGAAATAAGTAACAGACGTTTCATCCTGCTCATTTAACCCCTTGAAAGGCGCCGGTATATTATATATACCACTTAATTTTAATCCCAAAATGCCACAATGACACCAAAATTTTAGAATCAAATTTTGAATTTATAAGGTACATGAAGGAAAGCTTTTACTTATTTCAAAATAAATTCGTTCGTGAATCTCGGTGTCAATAAATCAATTCAATATTTTAGCTACTTTGCCCCTGAAGAGGTTAAATAGCATTCTGTAGAAATCGTTGAGTTGAGGAAGAAGATTCATCTTTTTTTCGAAGAAACCAATTTTGCTTTTGTAAAATTACAGTTATTACAGTTATCAGTGAATCTGGTGTCGTATTAACGAAATAATTTACATCAGTATATACATAAACTTTTCAAATATCCATATAAATAAATAAACTTTTATTTTCCATTTTAAATTTCTTAATAATTCTCATACACTTTTTATTACAGCTAAAACAATAAAAAAAACAAATAATGAATAAATAATTATAATAATAAAAGGATTTATTTGTAGATTTTATGTACGCCCCGCTTGCCGGAGTGGTTAAGACATATAAATACATTTTTATTTTAAACGAAATGTTTTGCAGCGTAATAAAATCTCTAGATAAAACATAATTTTAATGTTTTTATATTCAAAACATATAAAAATATACTATAGTTAAAAACAATATAGTTAAAATTATAAATAAAATATATATAGTTAGTTATATTATATATAATTTATATATAAGTCAGTCTCTCATATATGTCTCACTCTCCTTGCATTACTCATAAATTATATAATTATATATAGTTAAACAATATATAAACAATGTATATATTAACATATATATCGTAATTATATACATAAAACATATATATTAAAAGCATTTATAAACTAAAACTATGTTTGTGAATATTATTAATATAAAAAATAAGTTAATCCTATGAAATATTGAAGCTAAAAAGCATGTATCTACAAAATATGCGTATTTTATAACTAAATTATTGTTTTGTTTCACTACAGTGAATGATATGCGATGGAAATACACTTGCCTGGAGCATTCCTTCTAATTACGTCAGAAAAAGTACGATTGACAAATTAATCAATAGTGATCCAAATTTTTTATATTCCTTCAACCTGATAAATTAGCAAAACTTTCATCACGTCTTTTGCTGCGACTTTTGTTGTCACTTTTTTATTCTTATTCGACAAAAGTTTCTATAAAATAATTAACTTGCACTTCTCATTCGTTAAATAAATATCTTCACTAGTTTTACTTTGTAGAAATACGTGTATCTTATCGCTAAATTATTGTTCTGTTTTATAACAGTGAATGATCTGCGATGGAAATAAATTTTTTCGAAGCATTCATTCGCTTACGTAAGAAAAAATTCGATGAGCAATTAATCAATAGTAATCCATGTATTTTCATATTCTTTCAACCTGATAAATTAGCAAAACCTTCATCACGTATTTTGCCGAGACTTTTGTTGTCACTTTTTTATTCTTATTCGACAAAAGTTTCTATAAAATAATTAACTTGCACTTCTCATTCGTTAAATAAATATCTTCACTAGTTTTACTTTGTAGAAATACGTGTATCTTATCGCTAAATTATTGTTCTGTTTTATAACAGTGAATGATCTGCGATGGAAATAAATTTTTTCGAAGCATTCATTCGCTTACGTAAGAAAAAATTCGATGAGCAATTAATCAATAGTAATCCATGTATTTTCATATTCTTTCAACCTGATAAATTAGCAAAACCTTCATCACGTATTTTGCCGAGACTTTTGTTGTCACTTTTTTATTCTTATTCGACAAAAGTTTCTATAAAATAATTAACTTGCACTTCTCATTCGTTAAATAAATATCTTCACTAGTTTTACTTTGTAGAAATACGTGTATCTTATCGCTAAATTATTGTTCTGTTTTATAACAGTGAATGATCTGCGATGGAAATAAATTTTTTCGAAGCATTCATTCGCTTACGTAAGAAAAAATTCGATGAGCAATTAATCAATAGTAATCCATGTATTTTCATATTCTTTCAACCTGATAAATTAGCAAAACCTTCATCACGTATTTTGCCGAGACTTTTGTTGTCACTTTTTTATTCTTATTCGACAAAAGTTTCTATAAAATAATTAACTTGCACTTCTCATTCGTTAAATAAATATCTTCACTAGTTTTACTTTGTAGAAATACGTGTATCTTATCGCTAAATTATTGTTCTGTTTTATAACAGTGAATGATCTGCGATGGAAATAAATTTTTTCGAAGCATTCATTCGCTTACGTAAGAAAAAATTCGATGAGCAATTAATCAATAGTAATCCATGTATTTTCATATTCTTTCAACCTGATAAATTAGCAAAACCTTCATCACGTATTTTGCCGAGACTTTTGTTGTCACTTTTTTATTCTTATTCGACAAAAGTTTCTATAAAATAATTAACTTGCACTTCTCATTCGTTAAATAAATATCTTCACTAGTTTTACTTTGTAGAAATACGTGTATCTTATCGCTAAATTATTGTTCTGTTTTATAACAGTGAATGATCTGCGATGGAAATAAATTTTTTCGAAGCATTCATTCGCTTACGTAAGAAAAAATTCGATGAGCAATTAATCAATTGTAATCCATGTATTTTCATATTCTTTCAACCTGATAAATTAGCAAAACCTTCATCACGTATTTTGCCGAGACTTTTGTTGTCACTTTTTTATTCTTATTCGACAAAAGTTTCTATAAAATAATTAACTTGCACTTCTCATTCGTTAAATAAATATCTTCACTAGTTCTACTTTGTAGAAATACGTGTATCTTATCGCTAAATTATTGTTCTGTTTTATAACAGTGAATGATCTGCGATGGAAATAAACTTGTGCGAAGCATTCACTCGCTTACGTACGAAAAAATTCGATGAGCAATTAATCAATAGTAATCCATGTATTTTTATATTCTTTCAACCTGATAAATTAGCAAAACCTTCATCACGTATTTTGCCGAGACTTATGTTGTCACTTTTTTATTCATATACGGCAAAATTGTCTATGAAATAACAAATTGCTTTTCTCATTTGCTAAAAAAAATATTTGTACCAGTTTTACGTTTTAGAAATCCCTATATAATGATATTTAAAGATTTTTACTTTGTGTCGTTTATTGTTTAACTTTTTGTTAGCCTTTGTCATTTTATTCAGAGTACTCTATACATTTTGACAATAGTTAACTCTCATTTTTCTCATGAAAGCGTTAACGCAGAAATTCTGAAATTTAAGAAGAGAAAGATAACTATTCGGAAATAATGGTACTGAAAATTTCTAAGAGTTGGCAGCTCTAAGAGTATATTCGTTCAATTCCTAAACAGTAAAATTAAAATGTCATCTTCTAAGCATGATGAATACCACATAGATTATTTAATTGTGAGTATTCTATTCGTAATTTATCATTTTTAACAATTTCTAAAATAGCTGAAATTTTTTTTATGAAATCGGCTGTCTTCCGTCCGTCTGTTTGTCTGTCCATGATCGAACTCATGTAAATATTCCCGGACGCAATTCATATATGTTACTGAGGTTTACTATGTTACGTGCGATATTAAAAATGAAGTGTGGAGGAATTTATAATTTGCAGAGACCGTGAAAAAAAGTCTGTTACATTACGTGTAAAAGGTAAAAATCATTTCCGCAGTATTGTAATGATGTTGCACTTTTCAAACACAGTTAAATTGATATATATCACTTAGGCACACTACGAGTGGCTTACTGTAGAACATGGTGTGCATAGAGTGCATCGTTCATTTATTCGAACACACAAAACAATTTGGTTATGCTTTTAAAAAGTCTGTTACATTATGGTAGAAGATAAAAAATCGTTTCTTGTGTAGTGTAATGATGTTTCACAATTTCGAACACATTTAAATTGATATATATGACTAAGCCTCACTACGAGAGGCTTACTATAGAATATGGTGTGCATAGAGTTCATCGTTCATTTATTGGAACACACAAAACAATTTACTTATTCTTTTAAAAAGTCTGTTACATTACGTTAAAAGGTAAAAAATCGTTTCCGGTAAATTGTAATGATGTTTCACTTTTTCGAACACATTTAAATTGATATATATGACTAAGGCGCACTACGAGAGGCTTACTATAGAATATGGTGTGCATAGGAGTTTATCGTTCATTTATTGGAACACACAAAACAATTTAGTTATTCTTTTAAAAAGTCTGTTACATTACGGTGGAAGATAAAAAATCGTTTCTTGTGATTTGTATTGATGTTTCAATATTTCGAACACATTTAAATTGATATATATGACTAAGCCTCACTACGAGAGGCTTACTATAGAATATGGTGTGCATAAAGTCATAGCTGCCAAATTTTACGCTTTTTTCCGACCACTAAAATTTTACAGTAATTTTTTACTTATTAAATCGCCGAAATCATGTGATTCAATAATGCAAAATTTTCTATAAATTTTTAGTGGTAGCAAAAAAGCGTAAAAGTTGGCAGCTATGATAAAGTTCATCGTTCATTTCAAGACCTCCTTATCATAGTATCAGACCTCTCAATCAGCAAGTTGCCTTTGACCGCTATACTTGTCCTGCTACTAGCGCCATCAATCGTCAGTAATAGTATTTACGACACGAAATCACACGAAATTTTTTCACAGCTCCATTTGTTATATGCATTTGCTTAATAACTAGTAGTTTTCCTACCACTAAAATTTTATAGTAAATTTTATCTTATTAAATTGACAAGATCGTGTGATTACATGACGAAAAAAATTCTATTAAATTTTAGTGGTAAGAAAAAAGCGTAAAAGTTGGCAGCTATGCGGTAGCAGACCAGCTAGATTTTTCTATAGATTTTTCTATTATATTTTTGGATACCAGTTTTTTAGTAGAGACAATTTTGTTTTGTTTGATCGGAGAATTCTGGGATTTAAAAGAACAACATTTTCTCTAAAAATATACTGGTGTTCAAAAAGCTCGAAACATGGCAACTGTGCGGTAGTATCCACCAGGCGGCGATACTTTCCGGAGAAAGTCAATTAATAAGTTGGCAATTACCGCGGACATTTTCTCCCATAGACTTTCTCCGGATTGTGAAGTCTGATCTATGATAAGGGAGTCTTGGTTCATTTAATGGAACACACAAAACAATTTACTTATTCTTTTAAAAAGTCTGTTACATTACGGTGAAAGGTAGAAAATCGTTTCTGGTGAATTGTAATGATGTTTCATTTTTTTCGAACACATTTAAATTGATATATATGACTAAGGCGCACTACGAGAGGCTTACAATAGAATATGGTGTGCATAGAGTTCATCGTTCATTTATTGGAACACACAAAACAATTTAGTTATTCTTTAAAAAAGTCTGTTACATTACGGTGAAAGGTAAAAAATCGTTTTCGGCGTATTGTAATGATGTTTCACTATTTCAAACACATTTAAATTGATATATATGATTAAGGCGCACTACGAGAGGCTTACTATAGAACATGGTGTGCATAGAGTTCAACTTTAATTTACAGGAACACACAAAATAATTTTGTTAGACGATCTATTAGGGGCAGGACCTAATTGTAGTCTATAAACTATAATTGCGGGACGTGCGTTTTTTGTTGTGGCCCACGTTTTTAAATTTGACTAAATTTTTGCATATTACTTAGTGTGTATAAATTCTATAGATAATATACAGGAATGCATAAAAGATCTGGAATACATTTCCTTTTATTGACGGAAATTGCAAAAGCGGAACTTTTCAACTGTACTATGCGTTTCCTAATTGGACTAAATTTTAGCATACTATATAGTATACATACAAATCTATAGATTATTTACGGGGCTGCACAAAATAATTCAAATATTTTTCTGACTATTGGTGGTAATTACTGAAATTAGTTCTGTAATGTACTATGTGTTTTAAAAACTGTTTACGTAGATATGATCTCTCACTTTATTAAACGGTGGAGTTCTGATAAAGGATTCTACACGTGTTGGAAAGCGTCTTATAAACTATGTTTGATGCATGATTTTTTATTCATGTTACTTGTAAAGACCATTTTAACAATTTATAATGTATAAAACTAGACTAAAAGTTTAAAAATGTGTATGATATATAAATAACTATTTCTGCATATATAATTCATTCGTACAACATACGAAAAATAGTAAATTTTTGTAAATACTAGGAATAGTAAATACTGTAGTTGTGTAAGACGTACATTTATTACAAAATACCAGATCATTTTATCATCTTATAAATAAAAATATTTCTCATATTTATCAGGAAACTGTCAGAATTTGCCTTAAAATGCAACAGCATTTCTCAACAAAATGAAAAATTGAAACTTTTAGAACGAAAAGACTCCGGTTATATAAACTACGTGCTGGTTTTACAAATATTAGGAATGTAGTAAACTTTCTTAAACGTGGCGATTTTTATCGGTTTTTCTGTTTCACTGCAACAGCTGCTTTTATGTTGCAACAAAATCATTAATATTTTAAGACTTGTTCCATTACTTTTGACTAATATTTCTTGTTTTAATTAAAGAAACAAATATTCGTAATATGTTGGATAGGTTTAAAGTCATTACTAAAATAAATACAGAGAATATAGCAAATAAGGAACAGCGTTGCAAAATAAATTAAAAAGTTAAAAACTAGAATTTTTAATAAATATTCTTTAACATCTGCATCGTACGAAAGAGAAATTAACCCCTTAATCGTCGCGCCCGATAAATGTAGGCTACTTTTAAAAAAATTCAGATTGCTTGATTGCCACCAGTTTTTGAAGTTGAAATATTCTTCTTATGTAATGACAGATAAAATAATGGGAGATTGAAGCCAGTTACACTATTTCAAAAAACTGGTGGGAATCAAACAATCTGAATAAAAAAATAGTAGCCTACACTGCCCGTGAATGTCTCGGGCGCGACGATTAAGGGGTTAATAGCAAAGTTTTTATTTTTAAAATATTATTTTTTTCTAATTACTATAAAGTTACAAGTAGAGTTTAAAGTGCTTATATTTGTTAAAAACTTAAACATTTAAATAAAAATCATATTCTGGGCATATTATTGCATGTTTTATCTAATTCAAAATATTCAATTTGAATTGTATTACTTTTACTCGTAGTACATATTTTTAATATTTTAACAAGATTATTATCGACATTAAAATATTTCTAAAAGCTTTATACAAGCTGCCAAACTTTCCTATTTTAGAATGTTACAATTTTGTAATAGTAACTTTCATCTAATTGAATCGCAAATGTATATCAGGAAATAAAGAGGAAATTTCAATTCGGAAATAGTTGAGACCATGCTTGGCGCAGTTATATCTGACCTAGCACGGATAATTAAGTACCCCCGCCCCCCCACTCTTTTTTTCAAAATATATTAATTCATATTTCATTCATACATTTACTTTAATTATAATTAAGTAAATTTAAAATCTTTGTAAAATTATGAAAAATAAGATGAATTTCGGTTATTTTTTATTACCAGAATGATTGCTGTTATCTTTTATTACCAGCCATATTTATAATTTAATAAAATGCAAGAAATTCAACTTTTTTATAAGGAAAACATTTCCAAGGAGTAATATAAAACATATTTTCTTGAATTCCATAGGGAAAAACGTCTCATACACGAATTTTATTCCGTTGGCACCACTTTCATTTTAAACTGTTATTTTTACTTACTTAATCACGGAAATGCCCTAATTAAATAAGGTTAATATTTCTTTTCTCTATTACTGGTACCAAAATAACTTCCTATATGCACCACGTAAAGATATATGCACCCATGGTGTCGAAGTTCTTAAAATTAAATAATTACTTTCATCAGTAATGTAATTCGGAACAGATGTTTTACACTCACGCATCTATGTTTAGCGACTTTTTGGTTGGCGCGATTTTCACGCCCGCGCCAAACCAATATCTTAATATAATAGCTAGGTTGCCATTAAAGGAAAAAAATCCCTAAATTTGGCAACTTTTTTCTTTTCTATAACCGATTAAAAAAAAAAAAAAAAAACTCTGCGTGAGTGCATGACATCATAGCCTGTAATTGCTTATATTCAACAGTATCGCAATAAAAAATATAATTAAAATGTATGGAACGTTTCTAGGCAAGGTCAAAATTTTAAACTGTTTAACCATAAAGACTAAAGTTACGTGAGCATTTTGCTTTATTTAAAAATACAGGAATGCAGAGAATTTCGTAAAATCCAAAGAATCTAGTAATTTAAAAAATAAATTTTCTTAAAAAATAATAACTTTCATCATTAAGGTATACCTTATAAAATAAGTGTTGGACATTGCTTATATTCATTAGCATCGCAATAGCAATAAAAATAAAAATTTATGAAACATTTCTAGGCAATATCAAAATTTGAAACTATTTAAATATAAAGATTAGTTACTTGAGCAATGTGCTTCTTTCAAAAATACAAGAATGCAGAGAATCTTGTACAATCCAAAGAATCTTGTAATATAAAAAGTATGTTTCCTTTAAAAAATAATAACTTTCATCATCAACGTAGTCACCTTATAAAATAAATGCTGCATATTGCTTATTTTTAACAGCATCGCAGTAGACATTAAAATAAAAATATACGGAGCATTTCTAGGCAATATCAAAGTTTTAAACTGTTTAACCTAAAGGACTATAATTATTTGAGTTATGTACTTTATTTATAAATACAGGAATGCAGAGAATCTTGTACAATCCAAAGAGCCTCGTAACATAAAATGTATGTTAGTTCTCTTTCTTAAAAGTATGGTTCTTCGGTAAAAATAAATATTTATTTCCAGCATCAACAAGTTACCTTATAAAAGTAAATGCTGAACATTGCTTATAATCAACAGCATCGCGGTATAAATTATAATTAAAGTGTATAGAGTATTTCTAGGCAATATCCACATTTCAAACTCTTTAACCCTAAATACTAGAGTTACTTTATCAATGTGCTTCTTTTAAAACTGTTCTGAAAATGCCCTTTTCCCACTAAACTTTTTGACATAGTGACGGACTCATTCTTAAACGTAAAAGCATGACTACACTCCCAAGCATAACTATTAAAATAATTAAAAATCGAACAGTTTTTTTTAAAGTACATTTTAAGGTATAAGCGATTTGTGCTTCATAATGATCCTTATCAGGCTGTCGCCTCCGAAAATCCGGTTCAAAACGTCCACTTTCAAGCATTTTCTGAAAAATCGTCTGCCTTTAGCGAAATAAAAAAAGAAAATTATTCTCATACCTGCCAATTTTTAATTAAACTTCCGTACAATATGAATTAATTTGATCCAGTTTAAAGACCTTTCTAACCAGAAAATATATATTAAAAAATAAGAAATATTGAATTTCATGTTTTTATGTCGAACCAATTTGAATGCATTTCTTAAATTTTTTTTTGGTTTATACGTGTTTAACATCGTTTAAATTAACCTACATTATACGGAAGTTAAGTGCAATATTGGCAGTTATACACTGCTCAAAACAATTAAAGGATATTTGAAGTTTTATATAAAATAAAGATATAAACGAATTTTTTTTGCCGAAAATAGAAGAAGAGAATCACAAATGCAAATTTTTCTGGTTTTCAAACTGTGGAGTATGCAAATTTTGAGTTCGACGTCAAAAACGTCGCTTCAGCGGCAGCGAATGAAATTTGACTTTCAACTGGATAAAAGAGAATGAAGACAAGGATGATCGGCATTCAGTGATTGCTTTGTTTCGATGAGTACGATGTCTCAGCGAAGTCATTTGACAGATTCAGAAGCTTGGAGAATTGTTGGTAGGTTAGAAGGGGGCCAAACTCAAGCCGAAGTAGCGCAAGCCATTGGAGTGTCACAAAGTGTCATTTCCAGGATCTGGAACCGTTTTTTGGAGAGTGGATGTGCAGGTCGAAGACCAGGGCAAGGTCGTAGACGGGCAACAACGCCCAATGAAGATCGGTATTTAGCGTTAACAGCTCGGAGACACCGAAACATGAACACTACTCTTCTCCAACAACACCTTCGCTCGGCTACAGGCACCACGATTTCAACTCAGACTGTCCGAAACCGGCTCCATGCTGTAGGTCTGTATGCTCGCTGACCGATGGTATGTGTTAGATTAACATCAAGGCATCGTCGCGACCGCAGGGAGTGGGCAACCGAGCATGTCAACAGGAGGAGAAATGAATGGAGCAATATTCTGTTTTCTGACGAGTCCCGTTTTTCTGTGCATCCGGATAATAGGCGTATTTTCATCTGGAGGGACCGTGGCAGTAGGAATAATCCTGCGTTCGTGCACGAAAGTGTCAGATTTGGCGGTGGAGGAGTGTTGGTGTATGGTGGCATCTCCATTGACGGGCGCACTGACCTCTACATCATTCGAGATGGAGCTCTGACTGGTCGCCGATATAGGGATGAGATCCTCAGACATATTGTAGTCCCTTACGCTGCAGCAATCGGAGATAACTTCATTTTAATGGACGATAACTGCAGGCCACATCGTGCAAACCTGGTGGAGGATTTCCTTTTCGAGGAAGGAATCGTTCGAATGGAATGGCCAGCGTGTTCTCCAGACATGAATCCAATCGAGCACGTTTGGGACGCTCTAGGAAGACGAGTTTCTGGCCGCCAACAACCCCCACAAACTCTCCAAGAACTGGAAAGAGCTCTTCTGGAAGAGTGGGGCAGAATACCCCAACTCGTCATTAATAGCCTCATTGAGTCCATGCCTCAAAGGTGTTCAACGTTGCTGGCCGCCCGTGGAAACCATACCCCCTACTGAAAATGATTTTCTTTGAAGAAAACACCTTTTCTTATTCTTTTTTTCTCATATGCACAAATTGTGTTTTTTTTCCTTTTGTACACAAATGCGCAATAAAATGCATTTTTTTCTGCCAAACATGTGTAATTTATTCTCATATAACCTACTATGTCTGTCGACCATGTATCAATCAGCTAAAAAGTTTCCCAGATACAAAATCCACCTAAAACTGCAATATCCTTTAATTGTTTTGAGCAGTGTATATTCTATTTCATAGTTTATGAAAAATATTACCTTCCAATGCCACGCGTTTATTAACGAACATGAATTTAAGAATGTGTCATAATAAGTTAATCTGTTTGGATTTGAGAACATCCTTAACACACTGTATGAATTTCTTTTGGAAGTACCAGCTAAACCAAAAGTTCGTTAAAACTTTATAAAATCATAAAAATGGAAGAAATTATGATAAAAAAGTGAGGTTTGCAAGATAGGGCTTACAAGGTAGTCGGATATTTTTTTAGCAACAAAAATTTTTTTAGTTAAAAATGTCACTAGTAGAGGGCACTGTCTACCCGAAACATAATGAACAGGACAAGAGTATGCTCCATCCATTTATTCTTGCAATAACAATTGTTCAGCATGACCTCCAGAACATTGTACAACACAACTAAGGCGACTCACAACGCCCGTTACAGCTGAATGCAACAGGTCGGAATGAATTGTAGAAATCTCACGATAGATAGAATCTCGATAGAACGCTCGATCGGGTAACGATAACATTCTGAAAGTGAATGAGAAATCGTCGTGTATAACGGTCTATTATTGCAGGATAAATTTGCATAATTGTGCTGAATATCTCGCATGCTAGCGTCATGTACAGGTGACTTTTTTAACTAATTTTTTTCTGCTAAAAAAAAATCCGACTACCTTGTGAGCCCTTTCTTTCAAACCGCACGTCTTTATCTTGATTTCTCCCTTTATTATGAATTTTTAAAGTTTTAATGAACTTTTGGTTCACCCGGTATGTTTTTTTATAATCATATTTACGATTAGATACCCCAAATTTTACAGTATAATTCTTTACTTTAATTAAAAGCAAACCTATATTGACGAATATTTATATTTTAATATAGTTCCATCTTAGAACTGAATTTATTTATTAAAGGATAAATTTTTAACTGATTCATGTATATGCATCACTGCGTAGTGTATGGTAAAAAATACAGGGATGCAGAGAATCTCGTGATACGTAACATTCTTTATGAATTTTCTCTTTCAATGCAACAGCTGTGTTTATGCTGTAATATGAGAAATTTAGTTTCTTTTCAGAAAAGTTACTCTTAACAACTTTATTAATGTAACACATGCATTATTAAAAAAATAATACTAACTTTTCCATATAATGAACGTTCTTTTCTGATTAAACAAACAACAAAATTGCTTCCATCTCCTAGCATAACAGTAAACTTGATAATTAAAATATACACAACGTTTCTAGACGAGATCAAAATTTGGAATACTTAAACCATAAAGTCACGAACTACTTAAAAAGCGTGCTTCTTTTAAAAATACAAGAATGCAGATAATTCAGTAAATCGTGATATCTTTATCAGTTTTATTTTTCTCTGTAACAGCTGCTTTAATGTTTTCACAAAAGACATTTAGTTTCTTTATTTGGATAATTTACTCATAACATTTTTAGTAAAACTAATACGTTCACTGCCGGGTTAAAATGATCGGAATTTTATTTTATTTAGAAATTTTAAATCCATACAAGAAAATACTAATAGCAATATTTACTTTATTACCATTTCGTGAATATCTAAAAAAAAAATTGTTTCGAAATTTCCGATACGAATTCATAAATTTAAATTGAAAAACCACGAATATACTCCTGGTTGGCAGTGAATGGGATAAACATACATTTTTACTTTCCAAACACGTATTATAAGGAAATGGATCAGGGACTATAAGCCGTGTTTTTGGCCGGACTAAAATTCAATTTTATTATACTGACTTAATTATTTCACTTTTTAATATTAGAAAGTTTATCCTGTACGATTTCAATAATATTTTTTGCATTTTGTTCTGATGTATATAACTTACACGAGCTCAAAGTTCGTATTATTCGTAGTTTTTGATGAAAAATAAGCAATTTCACCTAATTTTTCTCAATTTTTAATATCTCTTTTAATATTTTACTGTGAGCGCAGCTTTGCAACACTTTTATTTTTACACATATTGTACATTTTGATGTATTTTACAATATATGTAAAGAAGAAAGTGTTGCACGATTGCGCTCATATAAATAATTGAGGTAAAATTAGGAGAAATTGCGTATTTTTCATCAAAAACTACGAATAATTACAAACTTTGAGCTTTTGTAAGTCATATAAATCCGAACAAAATGCAAAAACTATTGTTGAAATCGAACAGGATAAATCTTCTAATATTAAAAAGTGATATAATAAAGTTAGTATAACAAAATCGAGTTTAGGCTTATGGACTCGGATCCTTTCTCCCATTCATTTTCTCTGTCTTAATATACAATGGCTTCATCCTGAATGGTACACCTTTAGTTCTAATAGCTCAGTCGGATCCTGTAATTAAAACCAGCCAAATAAGCAGTCTTACGCAAATAATTTTCCGTGAGCCATTTCATTAAACTGCTCACCTTCTTGACTTCGAAGAGTTGGTGCTTGATAACAGCAAAATGTGAATACATGTTTTCCTTTATATAGTATCATGGTAATTAAATTTCCGGTGTATGTTGTTGTTTTTGAAACATTCCAATTATACATTTCCAAAGAAATGTTAATACACGGTGTTTAAAAAATATATGTACACATTTTATTCGCTAATGATTGGCACGTTCGTCTTTCTCTTTCAGATTTAACAAACTTGAAGTAATGATTGAAACCGGACTAAGCTTCGAGTATAGAAAATCTACACTGAAGTGTTACTGTAAGTTAGAAAACGTAGCTGAACTGTAGTTTAAGAAAGAGTTTTAAACAGCGTCTCTAAGCGGTTTAAATTTAGAGCGACTAGAATTTTAGATAAGCTTGAAGTTGATGGAACTGTTTAAAACATTCACAAGGAACATTGGATCACCGCGGTCATCAACAAAACTCGCAGAAATTCCAGTAAAAAAGCTATGGAGAAAATCTAAAGAAATCTGTTCAGTAAACAGCTCGCGTTGTAGGACTTACAAAAACTCAAGTGTCCATCACATTTTAATGCACCTACGTTAAACAGTTATATTCAAAAATTAGTCTACGTTCTAAATGAAGATTATTAAGACGGGAGAGTGCATTTGTGTGTAATTTTTTTAAAAACACCCTGTTTATAGAATTATAAAAATACATATGATAAACGTATGTTCTAAAAATTAATAAATATTGACTATTAAATATTAAGAATCATTTATTACATACAGAAAATAAACAATACTTTAAAACACTTAAAAATAATTTAGCCACTTTGGAGGAATAAACGAATCTACCATTAACGATGTTTAGGTTTTAATATTCTTCTATCTATATTAGAAGAAAGCTTTGTAATCGACATTTTCCGGTTTTCGGCGGATTTACACGTTTTAAAGGTAAACGATTGCGAAAAACTTAATTTTACAAAATGTCCGTGTGTATGTCTTCTTCGTATCATGGGAAAGTGTATGAAGTTATGCATAGAATTAAACCAAATTTCATTTATAGTTTTTGGGTGTGGTCATCACGTCCTATTGAATGTAAGGATATTCCTCCGGAAGGGGTCGCTCTGGTGGCGATTTATGTTCCGTTTACATTATTGTATCATCGAAAAGTGTATGAAGTTATGCATAGAATTCAACCAAATTTTTTGCATAAGCGTTTGAATATGGCATGAAAATCCCAGTTCAATTTTCGGGATATTCCGCCGGAAAGAGGTGCCGTGATAGCCCTTAAAGTTTTCAAATTAAAAAAAAAAAATACAAAAAAAAAATTATAGATCCCACATGTTTTTCTCGTTACATTTTCGGCCTTGATCCAAGAATTCCGGAGTAATTTTTATTTTGCCTCTATCATAAGAAATTTTTTGAGATATAGCTGTTTTTTTAAATAAGACCGCAAAATTCCTCAATAAAATATTTTAATTTATGAGTTCTAGTGATTACGCTTTATGGCAAATTTTCTTTCATTGTTGTAGGTATCGTTCCAGATCTTATACACTATAATGCCATAATTGATGGGAACTTTCAGTTTTAGACATTTTTTCGAATATTTTAAAATATGCATGTCAGATTCTTTTGGAATTTTAAGATTAAAAAGAACAGGTTTGACGTCATATTTATCAACGTTGATTTGATAAGTAGGACAATTAAGGGATCAACCAAAAATTAAAGAAAATTAATAATACTTGGGATCACCCTGTAAAATAAAATGCACTAAAAGATCTGTCGCTGCAGAATATACATAGGCAGACATTGTATAATATGTGCATTCATTTGTGTAAGAATAGCATGTATATTAATAGAGATATAGCGATTTTTTTTTTAAATAAAAAAATTCTTGCATGTTTTTTGCTTATAACACACAGGGTTTTTAACCAAATTTAACGCCAATTTCAGAAAAATTGACAAAATGTAGTAGGAATAACATAGTGCTATTGGAATATAAATATATTAAATATTTAAGGAAATATGGGCAGTTGTATGAAATAATTTTTATCTGCGCTTGCGCGAAAGATAACAAAAAACTTTTTGCATAATTTAATAGTTAACTCTATGGAGCAACTTATTAAAAGAAATCAGTCAAATATCTTAAAAATTCAGAGAGATATCGGCGTTACAGTGAGCTGTTTTTTAGTTTCTGACTATAACTCGCTGAATGATAAGGGATTGTCCACAAATCGATATTTTTACGTTATCTGACAGCGTTCGGAGAAAATTTTTAGAAAAAACAATTTAATTATAACTTACGCTTATGTTTAGGAAGATTTTGATTCTAAACTACGATGAAAAGGAAAATATAGTCCATACATTGATTACATCTAGGTAAATTGAGGAGTTTATGGTAAAATTTTGTGAAATTTAGCCCAATACGCAAAACACTCTACAGTAAATTCTATTGCAAATACATGTATTTTCTGTATATACGTAATTTGTATGCCAGTAGTGAAGATGATAATCTAAAATCTAAGATATATTATACATTTTTCACAAGTTATGAGTCAATAACTTGCAGTTTAATTTTTATAATGATATTTCAATAGCTTTTTGAGAAATTACGTTTTGCGTATTAGACCAGTAAAATTAGGAAAGTTTGCCATAATACATGCTAAGGAGATAAAAATTGGTACAGTTGTTCATTGATGGCTACTGATGACTATGTAAAATGTCCTGATGGATAGGAGGTGAGTGGGGGGGGGGTTAAAATAAATTACTTTTTTTAGTTTTTTACAAAAATCTCAGAAACTGTTAGTTTTCATGAAAAACATACTCCGATATAAATTAAAGAACATAAAATTCTCTACAAATGAGAGTTATATACAGTGGAACCTCGATTATCCGTCAGCCAGAAAACCGGAGCTTTGACGGATTTTCCGCAAAAAATCACTTTAATTTCAAATTTATTTTCTTAATGTCGCCATAATAAATGCTACAGGGATAAAAAAATAGGTGCAGTAATTCATTGATGGCTACTGATGACTTTGTAAAAAGTCCGAAAGAATAGAAGTGAGCGAGGGGAGGGGAGCAAACTAAAGTAATTTTTTTTAGTTTTTTACAAATATCTCAGAAACTGTTAGTTTTCATGAAAAAATTACTCTGACGCAAATTAAAGAACGTTAAATTCTCTACAAATGATAGGTATATACAGTGGAACCTCGATTATCCGTCAGTCATGAGATCAGAGCCTGGACGGATTTTCCGCAAAAAAAAAAATCACTTTAATTTCAAATTTATGAAATACCAATGGATACGTGCGAAAATTTCGCACTGCGGTGTAATATTTTTTAACAATATCTAATATTTTTTAGACTCAGCTTTAAATTTCTAAAGGAAAATTAAGGACTAAAAATATCTGCAAACAACATTAGTCAAGCCAGAATATCATCTAATTTATTACATAAAAGTTACTGTTGAAACAGCCCATTGATTTCCAAAACTGTCATATTATTATGGATGGTGGTTTCTTTCTTTACAAAGTCCCTTGGTCAAGAGGTTCCACTTTTATTTCAATTTGTGAAGGTTATAACAAATATATCTCTACACATTATAAAGAAAAAAGCTGTTCAGTGGTTTTTGATGGCTACTCCGACATTGCCAATAGCACGAAATCAGCAGAGCAAAACCAAAGATGTGCACTGAAGAAGTCCGTGGATATTAATTGCAACGGGGAACGCAGAGGTTTCCGTCAACCAAGAGCTTCCTTTCAAATGAAAAGAACAAATCAAGATTAACTGCTGTGCTTTCTACCAAATTGAATGAGAATGGAATATCTTGACGGGAGAGTAGTGGCGATGCAGATACGCTAATTGTAACAACAGCCATTGAAATATCTTCTTCTAGTGGCAGAGTGGCAATTGTTGGTGAGGATGTTCATCTTGTTGTCCTCCTAATCGCCCTAACTCCGCTCGAACAAGAAATTTCCGTTAAGCCAAGTCGTGGAAGAATTGAAAGAAATATTATTTTCTCACAACGGTTAATTCAAGAAACAAAACTGAAAGACATCATTCTAGTCCTTTATGCATTCATTGGATGTGATACGACGTCAGCCGCGTTCAAAAAGTGGAAAACAAAAATTTTCAAGCTGTTTCAGCAATGTGAAGAGGTACACAAAATTTCTGATGTGTTCAATAACAGGGAATTTGACCATGATGCTGTTGCAGAAGCACGAAACCAACTTTTTTCTTTAGATTGTAAGAAGCACCTCCCACATCTACATCTCTCAACACTTTCCGATACCATTCTTTCGCCAAATCTAAATCGAATGTCAAACCTGACATTTCATCCCTTCCACCAACAGAAGTAGTGGCTAAAAAATATTCTTTCCGGGTGTACCATCAGGTACAGCTGTGGCTTGGCCAGTAACAACATGCCGAACTCTGGGGCTGGGAACGAAAGCAGAATCGTCTGGTTATTATTACAATTAAGGACATGATCGCACCTGAGGCTGTCTTAAATACCATCTTCTGCAAATGCACCACTGGGTGTGGAGCTAAGTATGGGTGCAGGATTCATTAATATCATTAATAACATTTTATTAAGGATAAATATAAATATTTGTCTTCAGTACCAGGGTGATAACAACAGGACAAGGAAGAAGATGAGGTGATGATTATGAATCCTAACAATCCATCCACTTTCATAATTACACAATATTTACTTAATTATAAATTAATATGTACCTACTTTTAGTTTTCTCCAAGATTAATATTCGCAATTATAATATTTCACATTCATAAACATTTCATTCATGATAAATATTTTTCTTTCATAAACAACTTACCTGGCATTATTTCATGCAATATTGCAGTATTGAAGTGTTTACTGTTTTCCTTTTTTTTTTGCAACAATATTTAATAAATTTGAATAGACATTAAGTAAATAAATATGAAATTAAAGTTTTTTCTTCCTGATAATCCGTCAAGGCTCAGGTTTTCTGAATGACGGATAATCGAAGTTCTACTGTAAATACCTCTCATTTCTAATGAATTTTGTGTTCTTTAATTTATGTCAGAGTTTCATGAAAACCGACAGTTTCTGAGATATTTGTAAAAAACTAAAAAAGTATTTTGCCCCCATCCCTCCCCTCGTTCAATTCCTATCCATCAAGACTTTTTACATAGTCAGTAGTAGCCATCACGGGACAACTGTACCAATTTTTATCTCTGTAGCATTTAGTATGGCGACATTAAGTAAATAAAATTGAAATTAAAGTGAATTTTTTGCGGAAAATCCACAAAGCTCCAGTTTTCTGGCTGACGGATAATCGAGGTTCCACTGTATGTAACTCTCATTTGTAGAGAATTTTATGTTCTTTAATTTATATCGGAGTAATTTTTTCATGAAAACCAACAGTTTCCGAGATTTTTGTAAAAAAATAAAAAAAGTAATTTATTTTAACCCCCCCCCCCACTCACCTCCTACCCATCAGGACATTTTACATAGTCATATCAGTAGCCATCAATGAACAACTGTACCAATTTTTATCTCCTTAGCATGTATTATGGCAAACTTTCCTAATTTTACTGGTCTAATACGCAAAACGTAATTTCTCAAAAATCTATTGAAATATCACTATAAAAATTAAATTGCAAGTTATTGAATGATAACTTGTGAAAAATGTATATCTTAGATTTTAGATTATCATCTTCACTACTGGCATACAAATTACGTATATATAGAAAATACATGTATATGCAATAGAATTTACTGTAGAGTGTTTTGGGTATTGGGCTAAATTTCACAAAATTTTACCATAAACTCCTCAATTTACCTAGATGTAATCAATGTATGGACTATATTTTCCTTTTCATCGTAGTTTAGAGTCAAAATCTTCCTAAACATAAGCGTAAGTTATAATTAAATTGTTTTTTCTAAAAATTTTCTCCGAACGCTGCCAGATAACGTAAAAATATTAATTTGTGGACAATCCCCTATCATTCAACGAGTTTTAGTCAGAAACTAAAAAACAGCTCACTGTAACGCCGATATCTCTCTGAATTTAAAAGATATTTGACTGATTTTTTTTAATAAGTTGCTCCATAGAGTTGACTATTAAATTATGCAAATTTTTCTTTGTTATCTTTCGCGCATGCGCAGATAAAAATTATTTCATACAACTGCCCATATTTCCTTAAATATTTAATATATTTATATTCCAATAGCACTATGTTATTGCTACTACATTTGGTCAATTTTTCTGAAATTGGCGTTAAATTTGGTTAAAAACCCTGTGTGTTATAAGCAAAAAACATGCAAGAATTTTTTTAATTTTTAAAAAATATCGCTATATCTCTATTAATATACATGCTATTCTTACACAAATGAATGCACATATTATACAATGTCTGCCTATGTATATTCTGCAGCGACAGATCATTTCGTGCATTTTATTTTACAGGGTGATCCCAAGTATTATTTTTTTTCTTTAATTTTTGGTTGGTCCCTTAATTGTCCTACTTATCAAATCAACGTTGATAAATATGAAGTCAAACCTGTTCTTTTTAATCCTAAAATTCCAAAAGAACTGACATGTATATTTTAAAATATTCGAAAAAATGTCTAAAACTGAAAGTTCCCAACAATTATGGCATTATAGTGTATGTTTAACCCCTTCACGGTAAGCGTCCTTTACAGATTTTTTAATCTTTTGCCACCGGTTTTTTAAAACAGAAATTTTCGCTTAATTAAATCGCAGAAATGCTGTCATTAAATAAGGCAAAGCGTGCAATAAAAAGTAACTGGTGGGAGTAACCGAGGATTTTGAGCATCTTATGTGTCATGTATATGTGTCGCTCGTCCCCAAAGGGTTAACACAATATATTCATATTCACCAGCATCAAATTCTCGCCAAGCTTGGCGACACTTGTCGAATCGCCAAATTTTGTTCAAAAATAGGTTGCTATATATTAATTACTATAGCTGACTAATTTGGCAAAATTCTGATTCAAACTCAATATTGACGAGAAATGCGAATTTCTGTAATCGGGTTCCATGCATTAGTGTTTTCCAGTAAAATTAGCTAAAATTTTAAAACCAAGGAATAGGGAGGATATCTTTTCCCACCGGTACAGGCCAGGAGGAATTTTCGTAGTCGTGTTGTACATCGGCTTTTCGTGCAATGAAGGCTGCTTCATATGCAGATAATCCGATGATTCACTAGCAACTGAGATGCAACAGAATGACGAAAAAAATGATTTAAGGGTTGATGTGATAGCTAGTTTTGAAGCATTAATATGTATGAGATTTGATTTGATTGCCTAAGAGGGACTGCTGAGACAAGGAAACGAAGTCTGTAGAGCATAGTATCCCTCCAGTTCCCTTTATTAAGGTAAAAAAAATACAGAGTTCAGCCATAGCTGAAGCCGCCAGAAAACGCGACAATGGGAGACAATTACATAAATATAAGTATGAAAGAAAATCGGCCAACCTTGTCAGTAATTCTCCAATCGCAAGCGAGTGACAGAGACTGATCGAGGCTATAGATTAGTGGTCCGTCACTGCCGGAAAACAGATTTTCCCTCGCGAAACTGGGCAGCAAGGGGCATCAGTAGGCTGTGGCAACTTTTGGGTGCGCCGGAGAAACGCCCTCGCGGCAGAACATTTATGAGATTGAAGAAAGTTTTTGGAGTGGCACATCCCACTAGTCATTATTACCGGGGGATCCAATTTGGGCTTCCCGTGTTACAGAACATACTGCCTGTGTACAGAAGATAGATAACATGTTTTTTTTTATTGAAAACTATAATAGTGTTTATTAAATTTAGCATATATCTTTCTTATATGTATATAAAATTCTAATAAAATGATTTTATGAAACGAATTTACGTAACGATTTTATAAAACGACTAATATATGAATTCGAATATAGGAATCGAATTTATGAAACGCTTAAATTCATGGTTTGTAGTATAATATTTGATAGCTTGATAGAGACAGACAGATTGAGAAACTGACAGACACAGATAAAGAGATAAAGAGACAGATATAAAAAAGACAGAGCATAAATGAATGGTGAATGAAAAATGTATGAATGAATAAATGAAAAAAAAATGAATTAATGAAAAAATTAATAACTGAATGAAAATGATTGAGACAGCGTTAAAGAGAAGTGTTAAAGAAACACAGATAAAGAAACAGAAATAAAGAGACAGCGGTAAAGAATCGCAGATAAAGAGACAGAATTGTCATTACAAATGTATGCCATTTATGCCGTTGACATACATGAGACAAATTCAACCCAGTATCGGTAAAAAGTAAGTACTCATTAATTTTTCAGCGGAGCTGAAATTACGCTGTAAATTAATGAAATACAAAGGATGTGAATAATCACCTAACTAAATAGCGTACAGCCGATAGAGTAATAAAAAAAAATGTCCCTGGTCTGGATATCTTTTTTCACTCTATCGGCTGTACGCTGTTTAGTTAGGTGATTATTCACATCCTTTGTATTTCATTAATTTTCAGCGTAATTTCAGCTCTGCTGAAAAAGTAATCAGTTAAGAAAAATTCTATTTAAAAATTGTGGTATATGTATACAAACGCTGCATAGGTAGAACATGTAATTTTTGGCCAAAATCAACACAAATAAGGGATTTTTTTTTACATTTTAACTTTTGATAATCAGACTATCACCAAACATTAGAAAACAGCAATCATTAGTGTCCACAGATTAGATTGAAATTCAACATGTGTTACTTAACATTTCAGCTATGCTAAGTAATATTAGCAGCGGTCATAATTAATGGTTTGACTATATATTTATGTATTAGCCAGTAAGCAACTTTACCGATTAAAAAAAATATATGTTTATATACGGGGCAAATAATTTTTTTACTGTAATATTAAATTCACATAAGAATTTTTGAAAACTTTTATTTGAAAATAATAAAATGCAAGTTCAGAGTGTTTTTGAGTAACACAATTATTTGTCCCGTAAAGTATTAAAAACACTTAAATTAATCACTAATGTAATAAATGATTATGCTTTGAAAACATTTAATTCCATGCTAGGTAAATATCGATCTATGCCACAGTGCGCGTGAGTGAAATAAACTAAGTTCACCTAGACACTTGTGACATATCATTACAGATAAAATGTATTGTTGAAATGCAACAGTTATTGATAATAAGATTTTCTATCTACAGTAATTTCCGGCATATAATCCGCGGATCAAACTATCATGTTGCGACCCAGAAATAACATTTAATATTTGAAGCAAAATATTTGCAGCGATATAGTAAGTTTTTTTTTATTAAATAAAATTTCTCGGTCGAAACTTTATTGTTTGATTCGCGGATTATAGGCCGAAAATTACAGAAGTTAAAATTTCCAGCTAACAAATGATTTACGGAATTTCCTGCGGAACAACAGATATTGAAAAAAATATGCGTATGGACCGCGCGATTGCTATCTTGATTTGCATGATTTACGAATAGCACTTTCTCTTTATTTAGTTGTAGAAATTCTTTCTTTCTAAAACAAAAGAAATTCGTGATATGAGGAAAATTACTGAGTTATTTTTGTGGAAATACAACTTTTAGTAAAAGACAGACGATTACATTTAAAATTTGTATTAGGTTATTGCAAAAGTCCTGATTTTAATACCTAATCATTTTATTATACCTGCGTGCTTTGAACTGATAGGTAAAATTATCAGGTATTAGCCCTCTACCGGTATTAAAGTATTAAAATTAGGTACTAAAATATGACAGAACTTTTGCAACAGCTTAATATTTCAAAGAAATATTGCTCGTTTAGAGAATTTTTCAATTGTTTAATATTTTAGTATATTCTGCATCTTTAACATTAAAATTATAAACAATTTTTCAATATAAAAAGATCTCATGCAAAATACATTCATATGGGATAATTATTTTCATGAATAATATTGTTTTGTTACTGTACTATTAGAAAAGTTGATAGGTTGAATTTCGTCCAAATTTTTCCATTAAAAAATATACACATTTCGTTTGTTTTATTACTTTTAAAAAGACAAGGGTAGTGATGATAAATAACTACAAGTTCACGCTTATTTTATCTCAACTAAAAATGTGGTATAGACAGAACACAAATACATTACCACTGTCTTTAGCGACCGCTTTCAATAACCGGGAAATTAAATCTTTATCTTACGATAACCGCATCCTAGTCACAGAAGGAAGAACCTATCATTTGTTTAATGACAGAATAGGTATTAATTTAGTTAATTGAAAATATATTCTCTGACTAATTATTGGAAAATCCGATTACGAAACATTTTCCAATTTAAACGTATAATTTACTTCAGTTGCAGAGGAATTTTTGAAAATACAAACAAATCCCCGAGCCTGAGCAATAAATTAAAATTTCAAATAAAATGCGCGATGCTACTTTAAAAATATCATACTCGTCTTGTAATTATGTCGTAAATATTTTTAATATTTATTTTTAAGTATATATTTTGCAAGTCCCGCTATCCTACGGAAAGGAGCCACGATCATGGAAAAAATTTAAAATAATACTAAGATGGTATTATTTATATATATATCAAATATTATATAGATTATATACCGCCGTATTTCACGAAATAAGTCGCTCGCGCGCTTGTTTATAAGAGGTCCCTTTACTTGAGTTTCAGCATTTTACGAATAGAAGTATTTTCCCCTGAAAGGGTTAATATATGTGTTATTCGCATTGCTAATTTTTCGATTGTCAAGTTATTTTCTAAACATTTCAAATACAAACACTTTCAAAGAAACATTTTATAACTATTTATAATAATCATGAGCCGTTCTATAAAACAGCTCATCATCTTGAATGTTTATCGCTTTCATAAACGGAACAGATGTGGAATCCCTGGTCACGGAATTTTGGCGACTTTTGTTTTGGCGCGCCTCTCAGAATCGCGCCAACGATCTACGAAAAAGAACCAAATCCAGCAATTTAACTACTGCCGGGTTACCATAGCAGAAGTCACAGTCCCCAAAATTTGGCGACTTTTTTCCTTTTTAACCGATTAAAAAATAAAAAATCCGTGAATAGGGATTGCACATCATAGCCTCATAAACGAGCTAAATTCACACAAAAAAGTGTTTCATGTATAAGATATTTGCAATACTAATTTTCCGGTTGCCAATTTATTTTCTAATCATTACAGATATAAAAAGGTCTAAGGAGAAAAGTTATACATAAATATTTATAATAACCATGAGCCATTTTATAAAGCAGCTCATCATCTTGATTGTTCATTGCTTTGTATCCGAAGGCAAATTTGAAAGTAAAAAAATATGTTTAATACATCGTTTTTCAGGAGACGCATATGAAGTTTTAAATATTGAATTAATTATTGGAAACTATAATACGACAGTAACGCCATCCCTTTGGCAATCTTGAAAGCTCAAAAATGACACTCTACTAGTTAAAAGTTCACATCATTAGAATTGTCCATGTGGCATTAACTAAAAAATCGTAATTTTTGAGTATTGACGTTGTTGCAGCAAATGAGCGATATATGATATTCACATTGCTGATTTTCTGATTTCCAAACATTACACTTCCAGCAAAATAATCGATACACAAGCATTCACAATAACCATCAACCGTTCTAGAAAACGGTTCATCATCTTGATTGTCTGTCCTTGGAAACGCAGTTACAAATTTCGGTAAAACATATTTAATATATATATGATGTTCATAATACTAATTTTCCGGCGGCCAAGTTATTTTCTAAACATTACATATGTAAAATGTCTAAAGAAAAAGTATTATGCATTTATAATAACCATTAGCCATTCTATAAGGCAACTCATCATCTGGATTGTTCATTGCTTCGGATCCGAAGGCAACTTTAAAAAACAAAACACGCTTAATATATGTTATATTCCCATTGCTGATTATCCGAATGCCAAATAATTTCTAAACATTCTAAATATAATACTTCCAGAGAAAGAATTGATGCACAACCATTCACAATAACAAAACTGCCAAATTTCAACAAAACTTCCGTTAGTGTGAATTAATTTTATCCAGGTTGAATACATTTCTAACCAAATCTATCTGGAAAAAAATAATATATACCGTATATACTCGTGTATAAGCCGACCCCCAAATTCGAGACAAAAACACGTTTAATACCAGTAATTCAAAGTGGTTTTCTGCAACTTATTTAATCTCATTTAATTCTAAATTATTTAAGACGGAGAAAACCATTGTAAATTATTGGTATTAAATCTCTTTTCATCTCGAATTTGGGGGTCGGCTTATACACGAGTATATACGGTATTTAGTTTATTGCTCTTACGTGAAACCTAGTTCATTTCATTTTTTCAAAAAAAATTATGGTTTCAAATGTGTTTAACCTCGGTTAAATTAATCTACATTGTACGAATGTTTAGTGCGATGTTGGCAGGTATGCAATAACTATGAACCGTTCGCTATATAAAATGGTTACAGAATTGATACACAACCATTTACAATTAAAAAACTGCCAAATTTCAACAAAACTTCCGACAATGTGAATTAATTTTATCGAGGTCAGGTTAAATACATTTCTAACCAAATATATCTGAAAAAATAATATATATTTAGTTTCTTGTTCTTACGTGAAACCTAGTTCATTGCATTTCTTTAAAAAAATTATGATTAAGAATGTACTTAACATCGGTTAAATTAGTGTTACATTCTGTGTGTTGCTTCTAAAATCTTGCCACTCCCTGAATTTCGTTTTGTGATGCCCATATATTATCAAAGTCTACATACGATAAATCTTCTAACTGCAAAACTTCTGAAGACAAAAAAAATATGTTAGGAATGTGCTTAACCTCGGTTTAATTAACCTACGTTGTACGTAAGTTTAGTGCGAAGTGTACATGTATGCAATAACTAAGAACCGCTCTATAAAAAGGCTCACACTTGATCATTTATTCTTAATAACGCAAATGCAATTTTGATGAAGACATGTTTAATATACAGGGTGGTTATAAAATAAGTATCCCTATTTGGAGCTGTCTGTAGCTTGAAGGAATAATCCGAATGAAACCAAAATTTGTACGCATACTATTCGAGAAGGGGGAAGAAGAGTGGAACAATAAAAAAATAGTTTTAATAATCGGCAACAGATGGCGCTACGGGTCCTGTCGGTGCAAACGCCGTTGTAATCATTAATAAACTCAAAACGCGGTCATTTCTGCCATTAACGTTGTACGATATGGCTCTCAGTTTACTAGATCGCACTTTAATTTAAAAACTATTCTAAGTTAACAGCTCAAACAGTGCAGCTGCTTTACGTGAACTTAGGCGTGTGAAACGAATGCGTAAAGGGAAAGGTCCTTTGAAACCGTGTGCAGTGAGAAGAATGGTAAAAAAATTCAAGGAGACTGGATCGTTTATTTTAAAATGTGGAAGAGAGAGGAAACCAGTACCTCTTCGCATGGAAGAAGAAATTGCCACTGCGATTGTGGAGTCATCAGGGATTCCGAAAGCCGGCCCTAGTGCACGTGGATTTGCCCGAAATTTGGATATTCCATATGCTACTGTTCGAAAAGTCCTAAGAAAGGTAATCGAATTTTATCCGTTTAAAATTAGTTGCCATCAACAATTGTTACCAGGTGACGCGCAAGTTCGACTGGATTTTGTTTTAACGTTTTTAGCACGAATGGAGGTGGATGATGCCTTCCCATGGAAGATTTTATGGGGAGATGTAGCCCATTTTCATATGAATGGGACAGCCAATACGCAGAACTGCAGAATATGGGCTTTGGAGCCACGAACTGTTATTCACGAAATACCCCTCCACTCTCCAAAAATCACTGTGTGGTGTGGCTTTACTGCAAGTTTCATTCTTGGTCCTTATTTTTTTTTGAGGAGTTACGGCCAACAGACCCTGTAACGTGTTCGGTTACTATTATTTCACATTACATTTTACACACAAAAGCGCCATCTGTCGGCGATTATTGCAATTATTTTTTTATTGTTCCATTCTTCTTCCCCCTTCTCAAATAGTATGCGTACAAATTTTGGTTTCATTCGGGTTATTCCTTCAAGCTACAGACAGCTCTAAATAGGGATACTTATTTTATAACCACCCGGTATATGATATTCACAACACAAATTTTCCGGTTAAAAGTTATTTTCCAAACATTCAAAATAGAACACTTCAAAAGAAACAAGTTATAATCATTTATAATAACCATGTGCCGTTCTATAAAACAGCTCATCATCTTCATTGTTCTCCTTTGAATTCAAATTCGAATTCGGAAAAAAAATCAATATACAGTAAATCCCCATCAGAACAAACTTTCATAGAAAGCCTCTTTTGGTCCACACTAACCAAAGTTAGCATTAAACTATGTAAAAATTTGAACGATGCAAAATATCCAATTGCCTTGAATAAATAGAATTCAGTTTTCGACAGAAATTAATTATGTTATAAACTTTACGCTAAAGTTTTTATTATTTAATTTAGTAAAAAAAAAGTAATTAATAGTTGTTGTTATATTGTTACTATAAAAGTATAAATTACTCAAAACAAGCAAAATATACAAAAAAAAACTGCTGTACTTACACAATATAACCTAAATAAATGTTTTCTTTCATTTTTCTTTGTGATAGTTGAACAAATAATATGTTTGCCACAACTTTTTTTTCGATATATTTGAAAATTAGGTCTTTTATAACACGTTGTGATTGGTAATATTAACAAACAAGCGTTAGATATCAATTTTTCAATCTATCTCAATTTTGGTACGGTGGAATGGTTTTTATCTTCATCACTGTCATGCACAACGCTTTATTGAAAAACGCTCTGCGCTGGTAGAAATTTATTTGTGAATCTAATCCATATTTATTAATTGTTAAATTTTTGTATTGTTTTTTACTTGACATTTTTTTAAATTGTCGTGCGCGGGAGTTTCTGACCAAAAATACCTTAATTTACTTTATTTCATCTTTATATCCAATCCATATAAAAAACGCTGCAAACCACAGGCATAGCTTCTAAAACCTTGTCCCTCCCTGAATTTCGTTTTGTGATGCCCATATATCATCAATGTATACTATACATACTATAAATTTCTAACTGCAAAACGTCTGAAGACATTAGTGTCAAAATTATTTTCCAAATTCTGGATATTCTGTAGAATTTTAGAAGACAGTTAATATTTATCTTGTGATATTCAAAATATGCGGTTAAATTCTGTACATATTTTACATATTTAACTTTATATTTAAAGGATATTCTCATATCTGTAGAACAACCAAAGACAAATTTCGTTTATCTTATAATAATCAAAATGCCTATGAAATAAATCCCTTCAAACATTCTTCAGATATTTTAAAGTCAAAGCTAAATATACAAATTATCTTCATATTTATGTAGAATTTCTGAAGAAAGTGCGATTTCTAAAGATAATCTTGAGATTGTTTTTAGCGGCGTCGTTTCTCAATAACCGAAGCTACACGAAAGTTTCTTTTGAAGAATAAATGTAAAAAACAAAATTTCAATTTTACAATGTCAATTTATGAAAAGTTTCTCCCCATTATCCGATTAGTAGCACGAATATATCAATGTCTTTAACATTAATTTGTTAATAGATGAGATAAACGAAAATGACGTCACTAACCAATGATATATCTTAAGCGAAGACGTAGTAACCAGAATCAATGGTATATAATATTCAGAAGGAAATTTCCGATTGTAAAGTTATTTTCTATACACTCCAAAAACAGAATTTATAAATTATAATTTATAATAACATTAAGCCAAACAGCTCAACATCTTGATTGTTTCTTTGTATTCAAACGGAGCACTTAAATAAAAGTAAAAAAAATGTTTAAGTTACATACATAATAGTAATTTTCCGGTTGCTGCAATGCTTTCTAAACATTCCAAAGATTACACTTCCAAAGAAAGAATATATAACAAGTCGTTGGGGGCCACCGTAATGCTTACCCATCATGGATATGCATAATGTAAAATATTAAAATAAAAATGTGTAAACTACTTATAAAATGCATTGCAATAAAAAAAAAATCGTGGCTTGATGACGTCATAAACTTTAAAGCGAGGCTAACGAAAAAGACAGGCTACCGCGGTTCATTCCACTTATCTTTTTTTACAGACTGCTAGAGTGACTTGAGGCTATTTTCGTACACATGCATTGGTGCATTCGAGCATCACGTGACTCCGGCGGCCTGTAAAAAAATATACGCGTAAAGCACCGCGGTAGCCTTTCTTTTTCGTTAGCCTCGCTTTAAAGGCTCGATTACTGAATTGCTTGAAAGAGGTTTTTTCTTATAACTCCAAAAATAATAATCCTATTAACCAGCGGTTTATTGCATCTGATTAAGCGTCAAATTTCCAATTAAAATATATCTTTAAAGTGAAATTTGGATCAAATACAGGGTCATGAAAAATCGAAGAGTGTGGGAAATAGGATTCCAAATATCTTGGCAACTCATTATCCGATCGACTTCATGCTTTATGTAAAATTTATGTTTTTTTATTGCCTTTTATATTTATTTCTTAAAATAAACAATTTCGAAAATTTTTATATACCTTTTATCAGAACGAATATTTCGAGAGTCCGAAAAAAATAGTTCCGGTTAATCGAGGTTATTGAAATGAAATAGGCCTCTTCCCCTTATTACATACTAAGTACATACCAAATTTCAAGTCTCTATCTCAATTTTTTAGGGAGATAGAGAGTTTACAGACACACAGACACACAGACGGACGGCAAATTCTTTTTTTCTCAAAATATGTTTTTCGGAATCTCCAATGTCTGAAACGTGTAAATCCGTCAAAAAAGAAATTTCGATTTTCAAAACGATTACAAGACTTACCCTATACTACGTATGATGGGTAAGTTAAAATGAATTATAAAAATGCGTATAAAAACATACGTACTAAAAACCAAATATTCAACATTATATATCAAGAATCACTGAATATATGGACAATATAAAAAGTTTATAATTTGCTTCGATAAATTAAAATATTTATTAACTTTAGCCACTCTGGCAGGTTTATGACTCCGCTCTTAAGCAATGTTGGCAATTTAGAGGATATTTGAATGCAACTGTTTTCGAATATTAATCATTGCTTTATTTATTCGTGGAATGTATGTGATTAAATAAATGAAATATTGTTGTTCGGAGAATGTTGTAATCCAAAGATCACTAAATTCAAAACTCTGGCCTTAACCCTTAATTGCATAGTGATGTAAATTTCCATCACTGTTTATTTAACTCTTAACAAATAAATCAACTTCTTCACCACTACTATATTTATATAGAAATATTAATCCAGTAAATTTCCGTGAATTATGTTGTTGAACAAACTTAAAAAACTATCTTAAAATTTCAGGTGTCTAATATTTAATATATGTATAAAAAACACAATTGTAAAAGAAAAACTCATGCAAAGAAGGGTTAAGGATATAGTGAACTTCAAAAATGAAAAAAAAAAATCGATTAAACAAAGAGACGTCGAAAATTAGTGTTTGGTTTTAATTATCCTTTGCTAAACAATTTACAATCACCTTACAGGACCTTAAATTAATTCCAGGGTAATTTCAATCAAAACAAGTTTTTAACTCATTTTTCGAAAATCAAAGTGTAATTACTGCATAAAGTGATAAAAGCATAACACATATGGCTTAAAAATAACTTTTAATATAGACAGGGTTCGTACGGGTACCGTTATTTTCCAGGCGACATACCAGTATATTTTTCTAGAAATATACATCAAGTTCAAATGTGTGAAATTCCGCCTTATTTAAGAAGAGATTATCTATAAGAAAATACTGGTACCGAAGAATTTCCTGGTCTTAAATTTCCAGGACCCGTACGAACCCTCATAGATGACATATGTTTCACGCTCTCAAATGGCGATTTCTTCAGATCAAAATGATAAATAAAATATTCTCGCAGAGTTTTTGAAAATGATAAACATAAATTACGAGGTCACAAGTTCAATGTAAGCAGGTGTTTAAATTGATCAAACTAGAAAACGTGAAAATTATTATTATGATATTTTTAATTGTATTTTTATTGTAAAACATCGTGTGCCAAATTTTAGGTAATTCAAAAGAAGCTGAATAAAAGGCCAATAGTAACGTAATGTTCCGGTCTCACTTATTACATAGAAAAGGCCTCTGTGGTTTTATTGAAAAATATATTACCACCTTCAGATCATGCAATTAGTTCAAAGAATGAATTTATTCAACACCTGAATTACATGCATTTTCTGAAGAAATATGTATTAGCTAGTCTAGATGTCATCTCTTTATACCCATCCGTTGACATCCAACAAATTACTATAAGAATAAATAACTGTATTGACAACTTAAGGAACATTAATGACAATATGAAAACAACATTAAAGAGTGCTATTAATCTTATAGTTAATAATAACTATTTTACATTTGACATTAAAATTTATAAGCAAAAGAATGGGCCCCGATGGGTTCCCCTATATCTGGACTTTTAGCTGAGTTTATATTACGACCTTTAGAAACTGATATATATATAATAAATTTGATTATACCCCTCATATGTTATCTCTTTATACCCATCCGTTAACACACAACAAGTCACTATAAGAATAAATAACTGTATTGACAACTTAAGGAACATTAATGACAAAAAGAAAACAACATTAAAGAGTGCTATTAATCTTATAGTTAATAATAATTATTTTACATTTGACAATAAAATTTATAAAAAAAAATAATGAGGCCTCGACGGGTTCAATTATATCTGGACTTTTAGCCGAGTTTATATTACGACCTTTAGAAACTGATATATATAATAAATTAGATTATACCCCTCATACATCAGATACGTAGACGACATTTTCATCATTTAGCAACACACGGATACCTCGCTAAATAGCTTTCTTGCTCAGATCAATAGCATTGATTCTATGATTAATTTCACTTTGGAAGTTGAACAAAATAATACACTCCCTTATTTGTATGTGCTGTTAATCAAAACCTACCAAGGCACATAGAATGTACTGTATATAGAAAACCAATAGCTAATCAATCCACTATCAATGCCACCTCCCTTAAAGAGATTAAAGGATGTGTATCTGCGTATTTCTCAACGTGAATAAAATTTTAGCACATTACATTTTATATATTGCGAAATGCCCCTCGTTTAAAATTAATCTTTCCTGCATAACCACAGAAGTGGAAAATATTCGTATGGACTGCTCGATTGCTATCTTGATTACTATTTTTTACGAATAGTATCTTCGCCTGATTTAGTTGCTGAAATTTTGTCTTTAAAAAACAAAAGAAATTCATATTGTGAGGAAAATTATTTACTTCTTCTTGAGTAAGGCAACTTTTAGTAAAAGGCAGACGATTAAACTTAAAATTTGCTTTAGACTGTTGAAAAAGTCCTGTCGTACTTTAACACCTAATTTTAATACTTTTAACACCAGTAATATTTTAACGGCTCATAATTTAATTATACCTGCAGCCTTTGAACTAATACGCGAGTTCATCAGATATTAAAATTAAAATTTTACCGGTATTAAAGGTATAAAAATTAGGTATTAAAATACGACAGAACTTTTGCAACAGCCTGATATTTTAAAGAAATATTGCACGTTTTGAGCATTTTCCACTTGTGTGATACTTCATTATGTTGTGTATCTTTAAGATTAAAATTGTAAACAGTTTTTTAGAATAAATAGATCTCACGCAAAATATATTCATATGGGATAATTATTTTCATGAATAACACTGTTTTATTACTGTACACTTACAAAAGTTGATAGATTAAATTTCGTCCAAATTTTTTCTTCACGAAATATACGCATTTCGATTTATTTATTACTTTTAAAAATACAAAGGTAGTGATGATTAATAACTACAGGTTTACACTTACTTTATTTCCACTAAAAATTTTGTATAAATAGAACACAAATACATTACCACTATTTTTAGCGACAGTTATCAATAACCGGGAAATTAAATCTATAACTTATGATAATAGCATCCTGTTACAGAAGGGATAACCTATCATTTGTTTACTGACAGAGTAGGTATTATTTTAGTTTATTGAAAATACATTCTCCAACTAACTATTGGAAAATCCGATTACGAAACAATTCCCAATTTAAATGTACATTTTAGTTCAGTTGAACATTGATTTTTCAAAATACAAACTAATCTCCGATCTCAAGTAATACTATATTCAAATTTTAAATAAATGCGCGATATTATTTAAAACATACGATATTATTTAAAACATACGACGTCTTGTAATTATATCGTAATTTTTTTTTATACTTATTACTTTCTTCTATCTATAATAGAAGAAAGTATTGTAATCGAAATTTTTTTCGACTTCCGGTTTTCGGCGGATTTACACGTTTTAGAGGTCAGAGATTCCGAAAAACGTGTTTTTACAAAATGTCTGTCCGTCTGTCCGTCCGTCCGTCTGTCCGTCTGTCCGTCTGTGTGTCTTCATTGTACCATCTAAAAGTGTATGATGTTATGCCTCAAATTGAACCAAATTTTTTTTCTATGTTTTTGGCTATGGCAAGCAGGTTCTATCAGAATTTGGGGATATTTCGACAAAAGGGGGCGCTGTGATCGATATTTTTGTTCTATTTTCACTATTGTACCATCTAAAAGTGTATGATGTTATGCTTCAAATTGAACCAATCTTTTTTTCTATATTTTTGGCTATGACAAGCAGGTTCTATTAGAATTTGGGGATATTTCGACGAAAGGGGGCGCTATGATATCCATTTAAAGATTTAAAATTCAAAATGATGTGCAAATAAAAAAAAATAGAAATCCTAAAACTTTTTTTCTTTAAATGTTCGGCCTTGATCCGGAGAATCCGGAGCAATTTTTGTTTTGCTTCTATCTTAAAAAATGGCTGAGATAGAGCGGTTTGAAATTTTAGGGTGGCTGACATTTTCAAACAAAACAGCAGAATTCATCCATAAACGGATTTAATTTATGAGTTTTAGTTAACATGCTTTCGGCAAATTTTCTTTCATTGTTGTAACCATTAATCCTATTATATGCTTATCACTATATATTTATATTCGCCAACATCAAATTCTCGCCAAACTTGGCGACAGTTGGCGGAAAATCGCCAAATTTGGCGACCAAAATAAGTTGCCATAAATGAAGCGAACTTGGCTGTAGAGGACTAATTTGGCGATATTCTCATTCAAATTCAATGTTGACGAGAACTGGGACTGAATCTTTTTTATTTAGGTTCCACGATTTTACCTTCGTGTTTTCCAGTAAAACTAGCTGAAATCGTAAAACCAATGAATAGGGAGGCTATCTGTTCCTGTCGGTTCAGGCCAGAAGGACTTTTCGTAGTTTAGTATACATCAGTGGATTGCATCCCGGTAACCCGATGATTCGCAGGCAGCTGACATACAACAGAATGACGAAAAATATTGATTTTATTGGCGATGTGATAGCGAATTTTGAAGTATTAACATGACTGAGATAGAAGAAAGTTTTGGGATTTGCACATCCGACTAGTTTTTAAATATACATTTTGCGTGTCACACTATGTTACGGAAAGGAGCCACGCTCAAAGAAATGATTTAAAATAATACTATTATGGTATTATATAATACCATCTCAGTATTATTTATTATATATGTATCGAATATTGTATATATTATATACCGCCGCTACTTCACGGAACAAGAGGAGCACGCGCGGGATATAAGAACTCAATTTACTTGGGTTTCAGCATTTTAAGAATAGAACTATTTTGCCCTAGAAAGGGTTAATATAATGATATTCTAATTGCTAATTTTTCGATTGCCAAGTCAGTTTCTAAACATTTGAAATATGAACACTCCTAAACAAAGCCATTAAATAATAAGCCCAGTCAGATAAATGGGAAACTTTTCGCAAGTTGAAAATAGCGCCATCTAGCGGATGGGATGCTTGCATTCGGCACCAAGAATATTTTAATAAAATTTTGCTTCTAAAATTATAGCTTAAAATAAGGAGTTCATATTTTCTAAAAGAGTCATTTGTAAATTCAGTCAATTCTGTCAGTCAGTAATTTCATATTTTACGAACAGAATTTGTCTGTGCCGGAAAGGGTCAATTGCATAGTGATGTAAATTTCCATCACTTTTTATTTAACTTTTAATAAATAAATCAACTTCTTATCCACCACTTTATTTATATAGAAATATTAATCCAGTAAATTTCCTCATTTTTTTTTCATTATAGTTTTAGTTGTAATGTAAAATATCCCAATAATTAGCAAGCTTTTAAAGGAAGTGCAAGAACAAAACATCGATGCAAACGATAAAAATAAATCGTTCCTCTGAGACGCACTTCTGTTTCGCCTTCCTTCCGCAGCAGATGAAGTGGCGCTAGTGTCCCCACTAACAAATTTAACACTATTTGATTGGACTTATTATTTAATGGCTTTGCTCCCAAAGAAACAATGTATAATCATTTACATTGACCATGAGCTGTTCTATAAAACAGTTCATCATCCTGACTGTTGGAACGTTTCAAAGAGGTGGCCATTGAAAAAGAGAAACATGTTTGATATGTAAGATGCTCACAATACTAATTTTCCGGTTGGCAAGTTATTTTCTAAACATTCCAAATATAAAACATCTAAAGAGAAAAGTTATACATAAACATTTATAAGAACCATGCGCCATTCTATGTAACAGCTCATCATCTTGATTGTTCATTGCTTTGGATCGGAAAACAAATTTTTTAAAAAAAAGGAAAGAAAATGTTTAATATAGATGACATTCGCATCGCTAATTTTACGATTGCCAAATTATTTTCTATACATTTCAAACGTAATACATCCAGGGAAAGATTTGATACACAAAAATTCACAATAACCATGAACCGTTCTATAAAACGGCTTATCATTTTGATTGTTCATTCGTCTTAACACAGTTGCAAATTAAAACAAGTTGGAAACTGTACGTCAAACGTAACAAATGAGGTGCGTTCGTACTATAGCTAGTTATACAAATATTCAGATCTTGATGATTTTTAATTCTGTGAAATGAATTATATCGTCTGCAGATTAATTTCTGTCATAAAATAAGTATCTCGGTCGCTTGACGATGAAACCTCGGAAGCTCCTATGACAAGAAAGCACCGATTTTTTTTTTAATTCAAATTTCTTAATAAATGTTTTTATTAATAACTTCTAAAGTTTTGATTCGATTTTCATAAAATTTGAAATGTCTCGACAAAATTCTGCAAAGATAATATATCTTAAATTTAAAACCATTCGGTTGGGTAGTTTTTGCTTTGTTATATGTGGACGGACGGACGGACAGACGGACGGACCATACGACGACAATAGGTGCTACGTATTTATATAATTACGAACGCACCTAAAAAAGAAAAAGAAAAACTATATAACATGTTGGATATCATAATATTCACAATACTAATTTTCCGGTAGCCAAGTTATTTTCTAAACATTCAAAATATAACACTTCCAAAGAAACAATTCATAGCCAATTCTAATAACCATGAGTCTTTCTATAAAACAGCTCAACAACTCCATTGTTCATTCCTTTGGATTCGAATTCGATTTTTTTTTTTTTAAAGAATATGTTTAATATACAGTAAACTCCCATTACAACCAACTTTCACAGGAAATTTCTTTCCTCTTTTCCCCCACACTAACCGAAGTTAGTATTAAACGATGTAAAAATTTGAATGATGACAAAATACCCCATTGAATAAATGGGATTAAGACTTTTGAAAGAAATTAAAAAAGTTTTAAAATTTATGCTAAAAAAGTTTCATTTAATTTAGTAATTAAAAAACAATTAATTAATGGCTATTTGTTACTATAAATGTATGAATTACTCAAGACGCCCAAAATATGCAAACAAATTGCTGTACTTACAAAACTTAACTTTAATAAAAGTAATCTTTCATTTTTCTTTGCTATAGTTAAACAAATGATTTATTTCTCAAATTTTTTTTTTTTTAAGCGACATGTTTGAAAATTAGGTCTTTTACATCACATTATGATTGGTAATACCGACGAACAAGCGTTAGATAGCAATTTTTCGATCTCTCTCACTTTTGGTAAGGTGGAATGTTTTTGATCTTCATCACTGTCACGCACAACAGCTCTTTATTGAAAAACGCTCTCGGCTGGTAGAAATTTATTTTTTAATATAATTCATATTTATTAATTGTTAAATTTCTGTATTGCTTTTTATGCTGATTTTTTTTAAAATTGTTGTGCACGGGATCTTCTGACAAAAAGTACCTTATTTTAATTTATTTCATTTTTTATATCCAATCCATATTTAACCCCTTCGTGACGAGCGTCTATTACAGGATTTTTAATAATTTACCACCGGTTTTTCAAAACAGAAATTTTCGTCTAATTGAATCGTGGAAATGCTAAGATATAATAATGCAAAGCTTACAATAAAAAATAACTGGTGGGAAAAATCGAGGATTCTGAGCATCTTATGCGTCACGTATACGTGTCGCTCGTCTCCAAGGGGTTAAAAACGCTGCGGACCATAGTCATATCTTCTAAAATCTTTCCCCTCCCTGTATTTCGATTTGTGGTGCCCATATCGTCAATGCCTACATAGTTGAAATCTTCTAACTGCAAAATTTCTGAAGATAATAGTACCAAAATTATTTTCTGAATATTCTGTAGAATTTTAGAAGGCAAATAATATTTATCTTGTAATATTCAAAATATCTGGTTACATTTTGTACATATTTTGCATATTTAACTTTATATTTTAAATATTTTCTCATATCTGAAGAATATCTTGAGACAAATTTTGTTTATCTTATAGTATTCCAAATGTCTATGAAATGTTTTCATATATTCTGCAGATATTTTAAAGATAAATCAAACCTTCAAACATTCTATAGATATTTTAAAGGTAAAGCTAAACCTGAAAATTATCTTCAGATTTATGTAGAATTTCTGAAGAAATTGATAATTTTTTAATATAATCTTGAGTTTATTTTTGGAGGGGTCGTTTTTAAATAATCATAGTTACACAAAAGTTTCTTTAAAAGAAATAATGTAAAACACCAATTTAGATTTTACAGTGTCGAATTGTGAACTTTTGTCAGAATTATCCGATGTGTAACAAATTTTGTCGATTCCTTAACATTTATTTCAAAATAGAAAATGATAGATGAAGGATATTATTTTCATTAACTGGAAATACCTCTTAAGCAACAACAACTTGAGGATAGCCAACTGTATATGATATTCACAAAACTAATTTTCCGGTTGAAAAGTTGTTTTCTATACACTCCAAAGAAAGAATATATTATAAACATTTATAAAGACCTTAGGTTAAACAGGTCAACATCTTGATTGTTTCTTTTTTTTTTGTTTTCAAAAAGACAATTTATTAATATATATATATATATATATATATATATATATATATGTAATAATAAAAAAATTTCGCCATTTTCCTTAATTAATTTATTCCAAATTCTTACAACTCTAATTTTTCCCTCTCTTTTAAAAAATCTAATTTATATTTTATTCCATAGCTTTAATCAAAATATTCTTTTAATTATCATTCTAAAAATCTTATTCTGTTAAAAGCTACACGTATTTGTAAAAACCTTATTCTATTAAATGCAACACTGCTTATAAAAAGCACCTGCTTAATTTCTTCTTATTTTGAGACAGTGAATTTTTATTCTTTTGGAACATTTTGTAATACCATTTTTTATTTCTATTTAATATTATCATTCGGCATCCCATCATTCCTCGCGTTTTCCCGCTCAAGGCTTTTTACCTTTTTAAATTACCGCGTCTAAGAAAGAATTTTGACAATACGTCAGGTACACACCCTCTTGGCCTCATTTTTTCAACCATTAGCGAGCAAGCCTCGCCTTTTCTATCCCCTTGTTTCCCACCGAACATTGCGGTCGTTGGGCTAGCATTTACGCGCTTCTGTAACCTTGAGCAAAATCTTGTAATATTTATACGGTTGCACTGGCTTTGGAGAGAGACTTTTACACGAATGATTATTGTCAACTAGATGCTGTCGCTGGGATTGTCCAAATTCGTCGTCGGTAGTTCGTTCTTCAATAGATCTAAATGTGTTTCAAGTTTTAATGAAGTGAAATTACGTGGAGTTGATCTTAAATTATGTTGTCGACTAAAAACTATTACTCGTCAAGCATGTCTTCCTCAATGCTTTTGTGAAAACTCTTCTGGAAATCATTGCCTTTACTCAGCTCGATTACGATTGCACCTACATTACATTTTTCAAATGTGGCTTGTACTCAGAGATTTGTCTTCACCGTTTAAGTAAATCTAAATAATACCATCTACGAATGTCATGAAATGGTTTTCGTTGACTTCGACTGTGCCAACATCTGTCTTCTCATCCGGTAAATTTCATGGGGTTCGAGGACTGAGATGTCATCCTGAGTGACTGATAGAACGAACTTTTCATATATATATATATACAGGGTTGCAAAAATCTAGGCGCCAATGGGCTGATTCCCACCGCTAAATTTTATTACCGTAATTTCGCGTGTATGCGCCGCATCTTAGTTAAGTCTTTTTTCAACCGGAAATTTTATTGAAAATAAGAAGTCAAATAAGTGCTAAGCAGAAGTAAGTCACATTTTATTTAAAATAAATTCTCGTAGGAAATCGAATTGTCTGAGGTGCGGCGCATACGCGCGAAATTACGGTAGTATTCCTCATCAAATTTTATTAGTACACTTCGTCTAAATTTTATCAGTATTCTTATTAGGCGAAGAATACTAAAAATGTAGTGGTGGGAATCGGCTCATTGGCGCCTAGATATTTGCACCCATGTATATACAGGGTGATTATAAAAAAAAATATCCCGATATATGACCCCCTAACTGTCATACCGTTCACAGAAACTGAATGAAATTCTGGTCTATTTTGATGTATGCGCTCAAGAATCATGAGAAAAACAACAGTTAAATTCTAACAGTTACGGTTACAGTGACAACATTTCGAAAATTTAAAATGGCAATACCTACTTTTTTTTATTGGAATGTGATCTTCATAGTGAAAAACCATAAAAAGCGACGGAACGTTACCTGTAGCAAGAAAATCGCCGGCACTAGACAGACTAAGAAGAAAAGTGAAAACAACCAATAAAGGACAGAGAAGCAACAGAAAGTAAAACATTTTATTGTTCAGTGCTATCCACCATCTGCCGCATATAAATTGTTGTCGTGTGTAAATTGAAAAATGTATGAATATATAAATGTATGAAAATGTTATATGCGGACAGTCGTACGGACCAGACGACGACTATAGGTGCGACGTATTTATATAATTACGAACGCACCTCAAAAGCATTTATTAACATTACCCACTCTGGCAGGTTAATGAATATACCCTTAAACAATGTTGCCAATTTAGTGTATATTTGAAAGTAATAATTTCTCAACAGTAATTATCGCTTTATTTAATTATAGATTATCTGAGATTAAATAAGGCACATATGACTGTTCGAAAAAAGTGGTTTTCAAGAAAACCTCTATATTGAAAACTCGACAATTATGGAGATAGTGGACATTGAAAATGGATAAAAGTAAAAAAAAAAAAAAAAAAAAAAAAAAAAAAAAAAACCTCAATTAAATAAAAAGCCATCAGAAATTAATGTTTCATTTTAATTGATAAACTGTTTATATTCACCTTAAATTAAATCGAGTGTAATTTCAATCCAATCAATTTTTTAACTAATTTTTCGCAGTTTTAAAATGTCATTTGTAACCAATGGTTAAAAAAAAACCATGGTAACCATGGTACCATGGTAACATTTTTTACTGCAATCCCTTTCATATTACTCAAGCACATTAATGGTTGTTTTTCCGTTCCACAATATGCGTAAGATAAATTACCAAAGCTATATAACCATCAAACAGTTCATCACCAGGTGGAAAGTCGAAACAAAAATTCCCCTAAGGCAATAATACACCATAAGAATGAGCAAAATCAAAAGAAAATAAAAATAATTAATTAAAAAGGCATACAAAAATCAGTATTTTATTTTAATTTTCTTTTCATAAATTATTTATATTCACCTTAAATCAATCCGAATGTTTCAATCCAATTGTTTAACTAATTTTTCGGAGTTTTAAAATCTCACCAATAACAATGGTTAACATGTCCCATGCTAACTAATTTTAACCCATTCTCTTACATATTACTCGAGCACATTAATGGTTATGTATCCGTTACAAAATATGAATAAGATTAATTATTAAAGCTATATAACCATGACACAGTTCATCACAAAGTGAAAAGTCGAAAAAACATGCCCCTAAGGGGATAATATACCCTGAGAATGAGCAAAATCAAAAGAAAAAAATAATAGTTAATTAAAAAGGCAGACAAAAATCAGTATTTTATTTTAATTTTTTTTTCATAAATTATTTATATTCACCTTAAATCAATCCGAGGGTTTCAGTCCAATCTTTTAACTAATTTTTCGCAGTTTTAAAATCTCACCTATAACCCATGGTTAACATATCCCATGCTAACTAATTTTAACCCATTCTCTTACACATTACTCGAGTACGGTAATAGTTTTATTTTTCAAATAAATGTGCAAGATTTAAAGTTACAGCTCTCAAATGCAATATTAAGGGTAAAAATTGGAAAAAAAACCTTCCCAACGTGCGTAAAAAAACTTGTTGTAATTTTAGTATTAATTGATGTAGTTATATCAATACGAATGCATAGACTTACACTGAAAAAAAAATGTTGATTTTACAGTATAATACTGGCACTCCAGCTGCTAGTATTATACCGTAAAATAAGCAGTAAAAAAATCATTTCAAAATATTTGTAAAAAAAAACCCAGTAAAATAATCAGTAATACGCTGCCGCGCAGCGTATTACTGCTTATTTTACTGATATTTTTACAAATATTTTGAAATGATTTTGAAATGATTTTGAAATGATTTTTTTACTGCTTATTTTACAAATATTACTGCTTTGAAGCTATTCTTCTATTTCGAATAGTACTATTTTGAAGTTTTAAACCCAATTCCTTTTACGAATGTCAAAACATTTCCGCGGATCGCGAATAGATGCTAAAATTCACACTGAAAATTGACTTAAAAATAGCTAAAAATCGAGGAGGACAAAATTTACTACATTAAGCTATGAAACAGAATTCTTTTATAAATGTCGTGGCTAAACTCTTAAAAATAATAAAAATCGCATAAAACAATAAAGAAAGAAAATTTAATAATAAAATATAAAATCTGGCTACACGGTGCATATTTACATACATAGAAATGCCTTCTTGCCACATTTAATAGCTGTATGCGTGTAGCGGTCCTTTCAAAACACACACAAATACACAAACACTTGTATCTTTATTATTATAGCTGTAGCATACTAATTTAAAATGTTTTTACGTGCTGATTTTTACGTTGATCCTTTATTTTAATATATCATATTCGTCTGGTAATTACATGATAATTTTTTAATATTTATTTTGAAAAATATCTGAATAAGGAAAATGACACGATAAACATAAAAAAAAATGCAAATCTGAAAACATTAAAAATAATTCTTATCTGCAGCTTTTGTTGATACACCAGAGAAGAACAAAATAAGTTAAAGCGCATTTATTTATCTGCTATAAGTAAAACCCGCCAAATAACAGACTGCATACGGTTCTACCTTAAATTTTTAATAGAATTTTTCGCCTTATTTAATCGCAAAACAATGTAACAAATCCTGCGAGTAAGCGAAGCGATTGTAAGTGCTGCGTTTTAAGTATTAGATAATTTTTTTCTTTTCAGAATTAGTGGTTGTCAGGATCCTTGGAAACTTCTAGAATCCCCATCCACCTTGACATGAGCCGTTCTATAAAACAGCTGACCATCTTGATTGTTTATTCCTCGATCCTAGAGCGAGATTTCAATAAAACATGTTTAACATATAAGTTATTCACAATACTAATTTTCCGGTTTCTATGCTTTTTTAATACATTTCAAATTGCATTTCACTTACCAATGAATGCATAGACACATATTCTTCAAACACAACCATGAACCGTTCTATACAACAGCTCACTCTCTAGATCTTTTTTATTTATATTTGCATATAATACACAAGACTGAAAAACATGTTTAATATTTACTATTTTTACGATACTATTTTTACGGTTTCAGTGTTATTTTCTAAACGTTCCAAATATAACACACACACAAAAAAATGTATATAAATTATTTTTAAAGATACATATGAAATATATACGTGCTAAAAATTAAATATTGAATATTACATATTAAGAATAATTGAATATATAGGCAATATGAAAATTTTACAATACGCGTAGAAAAAATAAAATGTATTTTTTAACTTTAGCAACTCTATCCTTAAGCAATGTTACCATTTTAGAGGATATTTCAATGGAACTTTTCTGAACTATAATCGTAGCTTCATTAATCTGGAATGTCTGTGATTACGGAAGGTGAATATTACTATTTGGAAAAAATTTGTATAACAAAATACGCTAAATTGAAAACCTCCTTCCTAAGGCAATACTGGACTTGGAAATTGGACAAAAGTAATAATAATAATAATAATAATTAAATAAAAAGGCCGACAAAAAACAGATTTTTATTTTTATTTTCCTTTGATAAACTATTTACATTCACATTATATCAATTCCATTGCAATTTCAAACCAAATTTTTAACTACTTTTAAGCAGTTTTAAAATCTTACCTGTAAACCAATGATTACAATTTCTCATTGTAACTAATTTTATTCCAATTTCTTTCATATTAGTCAAGCAAGTTAATAGATTTATTTTTCAACTAAATGTGCATCGGTTCAATCACGTGTGCTAGATTAATTTCCAAAGTTATAGACATAAACATTCACAACATTCATTTCAATCACATGTAAAAGAACAATTACGAAAGTTATAGCCATCAAAAAGCTCATCATCTGGGCAATAATCGAAAATAACTTTTCTAACATGTATAAACTAATTTCTGTAATTTTAGTAATAATAATCATTGGATTTGCATCCCATACAAATCACAAGGTTAATTTCTAAATGTAAATAATTTTTTATATTTTTTAATAAAATCTTTTGTCCTCCACTGCTTTAAAACACACTATAGATAAGTAGAAAATGCTTGTCCCATTTAAATCATAATTTATATAATTTTTAACCCTTGACGAATGACAACCTATTTTTATTTTCCAATTTTTTAACCCTTTAACGGATAAAGCACTTCAATTGCTGAAATGTTGAAATAAATGATTGACACCGGAAATTATGAACAAATTTATTTGTATATTAGAAAAAAGCGATATTTCGCGTATATAATAATTGGAAAACATTTCTATTAAAATTCTGCTGTCATTTTTTAATTTCGTAATAAAAGTTTTGTGGTTTCCTAGGGAAACCAATGAATGTTAAAGGGTTTATCCCATTTATGCTTACGTCGATGCTTTAGTAAAATGGGAAAAAATGCATTTCACACCACTTTTTTTTAAAATAAAAATTTGGTCTTTTATTTTATCGAGGACTGACTCCTCGATAAAATAGGACAAAAAGTAGAAAAAAAAGTGGTGTGAAATGTACTTTTTCCCATTTTACTAAAGCGTCTCAAAATTGGGACGGTAGGCATAAATGGATTAAAACCCTTTCCAACATAGTTCAAAAGTGTTTATGATTTCGATTTGTCTGTCTGTCTCTCCGTGCTGTAACTCGCGTAAATATATTCGGATTGTCATGCAATTAATATATGTTATTTTATTCATGCTTACAATGACATGTTCAGTATGGAAAATGAAGTGTGTAGCACTTATACTTGTTTTACATGGGACACTCAAAAGATTACAGTATGGTGTATGGGGGAAAAATCATTTGCGATTCATAATAGGCTAATTCCATGCGCGAATGTAGTGTAAGTCACATAGCCACAGACTTATACGATTTTTGGCCACCAGTATTTAAAAAAAAATTCTTCACTATATTTAATTGTAGATATATGGGGTTCAATAAGTCAAATTTTCCTTTAACCCTCTAAGCGTTTTGCCCGTATTTTTCCGTTTCCCAAAATCAACTTAAATCGGCTCTAGATACAAATATATTTTTTTAAATTTTATTTTAAGATATATGTAAAATAAAGAGATATGAAACATAATTTTAGAAACAAACGGGGAAAGAAAATTTAAATTATTTTAAGTTTTACAAATATTTTTATGAAAATGCAGGAAAGCCCTCAAGACGCTCAGAGGGTTAATATAATACTGGTACAGAAACATCGTAGCCATTTACATATCTGTGAGTGACACTACATCCACGAATGGAATTAGCCATTAATGATATTACACAATTTTAAACATATTGAAATTGATAGATATATCACTGTGGTGCATTAAAAAAGATTACTATAGAATATATAGGCATAAAACTTATAGTTCCTTTACAGGGGCACTCAAAATAATTTCGTTACATTACGGTCTATGAAGAAAAATCATTTGCGGTTTATTTTAATAATGTTTCACTGTTTGAAACATATTGAGATTGATATATAGCATAAACGTGCATTGCAAGAGCATGCATTCAAATATTACATAAATTATCTTACTAGAATGAAAATTAATCTACTTACCAATCTATAATTAGTTGGTCAGGTACAAGACAGGCACAGAGACAGGATTATAAGTCTGCACAGGATCGAACTCGAGAAAAGATGGCGGGGAAAACAAAGCTGATAACAGAGACGTTGCCACGGAAAAATGCTCAATTCCTGAATTCAGGAAACTATTCGCAAAATAACTGTTTTTTCCCAGGAATCTTAGAGATACTTGTGAAAACCTGAAACGTTTCTGGGTATAATGCGTAACATTACGGAATTTTTTTACAGTGTACATGGGTTGTTGTTTTACTTTTTTTGTCCTCAAGACGTTCTATAAAACACCCGATTGTTGATCTTGATAGTTAATTCCTCGGTATTCGACCGAAAGCTTTAAATAAAACATGCCTAACCCTCCCAGTACCACTGGGTTTTTTTTTTTTGCACAATTTATTTTTGTTTTGAAATTCTAATCTTTCGTACTAGAAAATATAGTAAATTATACATAATAAATAAGATCAAACAGACTTACTCGAACAAATTTGACAGATTTGATTTAAGGTTCAAATCATCCAAAAATAAGACGTTCCATAAAAAAAATATACTTGGTGCTAGGAGGGTTAACATACAAACTGTAATATTTTTTTTCAGTTTTCATGTTATTTTCTTCATATAATAAGTATAACCATACCAAAGAAAGGATTTATTCGTAACTTTCTACATACGTTCTTCAGAGCATACACCAGTCATGTGAAGAAGCGCTAAAGCGAATGTTAAGTCTATCGGAAGGTTATTTTCAAATTTCTCGCTCGCAGTTCTATATTTTTAAATTATTTTTTATTTATTTATTTATTTATTATTGCATAGGATAGCTGAGGTCGATCTCTAATGTTGTTATTGTTTACTTCTTTGATTTTGGTTTCAGTTTTTTTAATATAAGAGTACTCTCCCTTTCAAAGCCGGTTCCAAAATTTAAAATGCCCGCTTATAAAATCTGCAACAAAAATCGAAAAAGTAAAAACTAACAACGTTTAGAGATCGACATCAGCTATCCTAGGCAAAAAATATCATTTAAAAATATTCAAATGCGAGCGAAAAATTTGAAAATAACGTTCCCATCGACTTAACATTAGCTTGCGCGTTTTTACACATGAATAATATAAGCTCTCAACGACTAACAATGAACGGTTCTATAAAAAATCTCACTACCTAGTTTGTTTTTTTCTTGTTTTCTAAGAATCTAATTAAATCAAGAAAACATGTTTTATATATATGATATTTATAGTAATAGTATACTTTTCCAGTTGGAAAATTATTTTCTGCACATTACAAATATATCACTGCAAAGAAAGAATTTTTATATTAAATTAATTATAAATTTAAATATGAAAAACATACGTACTAAAAATTAGATATTGAATAATACGTAATTTAAACCCTTCACGACAAGCGTTTTTTAAAGAATGTTTAATCATTTATCACCAGTTTTTCCAAATACAAATGATTGTCTAATTTAATCTTAGAAATGCTTTGATTAAATAAGCCAAAAATTTCAATTAAAAATTATTGGGAGGAATAATCAACAATTATAGGCATTTTATGTGTCATGTTTACGTGACGCTCTTTGCGAAGGTGTTAAGAATCATTGAATGTATGGACAATATGAAAATTTAATAATAAGCCTAGAAAAATTAAATGTATATATTAACTTTAGCCACATAGTTACGTTATAGAATCTACCCTAAAGCACAATTGCTAATTTAGAGGATATTTAAATGCAACTACTATTTCTGAACAATAATTGTCGCTCTCCTTAATCTGCAATATCTGTGATTAAAGAAAGAGACTATTACTATTTCGAAAAGTTGTATACCAAAATACGCAAAATGCCCAAAATTCTCAAAATCCCCAAAATTCGCAAAATATACTGCCGCAAAGGTTATAGTGGACTTTGAAATTGGACGTACTAAAGATTAAATATTGTAATAAGTAAAATAATAATAATAATAGAAATAATTAAATTAAAAGGCAGACAAGAATGCGTATTTTATTGTAATTTTCCCTTGATAAACTATTTACATTCTACTTAAATCGATACGTGTGTAATTTCAACCCAATCAAGTTTTTAACTAATTTTTCGCAGTTTTAAAGTTTTATCTGTAACCAATGGTTAAAATAACCAATTGTAATTAATTTTACTGCAGTTCCTTTCCTATTACTCACGCACGTTGATAATTTTATATTTCATGTAAATGTGCATCGGTTCAATCACGTGAGCAAGATTAATATCTAAAGTTATAGACATCAAGATGTACATCATCAGGGCAATACCCGAAAATACTTGCCTAACATGCGTAAATTGTTTGCTGTAATGTTAGTAATAACTGGTGTTTATCAAAACGAACGCACAGATCTGTGTATTTTTATAAACTGAACCAGTTGTGATGGCTTAGTTTGGTCATCAACTTGATTCTTTCTGATGGGATTTCGTGAGTTGGATTTCGTCTGATAATGTTCCTGAGATTGTACAGACATGTCTTGTAAATATTCATCTAAAATTTCACCATAATGTCATCTTTTTACAATTGTTGTTTTGGAATAAAAAATATTTCTTTTAATACAATATTATACGTTTAATTATATATATGCGACCACGCCACCACACTATATTAAAGTAATAATTGGTTTTGCCTCATTTAGAAAACACAAAGAGCAATGGTTGATAGGAATAATATTTAATATTTTTTTAATGAAATATTTTGGCCTGCATTGTATCAAAACATACTACAGTTACCTAGAAAATGCTTGCGCCACGTCAAGGATATTTTATAGATATTTTAACCCTTAATGAACGACAACCAATTTTTTTTTCAAATGTTTTGTTCCCAATTATTTTTTACGCACCACATTTTCAGAAAAACTTTGTTTACGTTATTTAATTACTGAAATTTGGAGATTATATATAGCAGTATTTCCTGTGCAAAAATACCGGTATCAATTAGAAAAAAAAAACAATTGGCAAATAAAAATTGGTTGTAGCGAATATGACGGTATTCTTTTGTTAATTGTTAAATAAAAATAGAAGAATCTTAATTTGAACGTTCAACATCCCGTTGAGTCAGTAAAAATTAATAGTGTTTTTAGAAACAAATTTATTTTTATGAAAGACAGGCACAGAGTATGGCAGCAAAGAGTTAACCCTTTCAGGGGCAGGCAATTGTGTTCTTGTAACGGTGAATTCCCACCGGAATTTACTAAAGAATTTAGTTCAAAATAAGGAAAAGCAATCCTTCAACTTTTTCCCATTAAAGCTAAAAAAGTAAAATTTAACTAAAAGTTTCTGGTTTGAATCGGATTAAAATTAGGTGGTATATAATATATATCATTGCCCCTAAAAGGGTTAAAATATAAATTAATAGTTGCGACATGAAAAAAAAAAACATGCATACGTTTTGCCTTCACGTTAGGAAAAGTTCTTTCGTACCAGAAAATTGTATCATTTATTTATTAGACACTAATTCGGCTATCTTGTACAAAGCTTCTGATGGGCAGAATTTCCCGGTACGAATTGGTTTTCCCAAACGGAAGGAACTTTCCGAAAAACCAATAAAACACGCAATTGAAATAGAGCGTTTCATTTTCAGAATCGGTTCCAACCGGTTCCAAAATTGAAAATGTCCGCTTATAAAAAAACTGTAACCAAAATCAAAAAAGTAAAAACTAACAACATTAAAGATCGACCTCAGCTATCCTATGAAAGAGAAATTATTTAAAAATATTAAAATGCGAGCGAGAAATCTGCCAAGAACTTTCCCATAGACTTAACATTAACTTGAGTGTTTCTTACCGTGATTATTAGTGTAGGCTCTTAACGGTGAAGTTTCGTTCCAGTTTTCTGGCTGTGTTGGAAAGTGTTCCATAACCTATGCTTGACGCAACATTTTCCTTTCTTGTTTAAAACATTCCAAATAGTATAACGCTTACCGTTTGTCGACCACAAGAATAGCTCCCGCCAAGAAGTCTGCTTAGTGGCGGTCGCTATAGTAACAAGACCTGTCCATTTCGAATGGGGAATACGCATGTGAGGAATTGGCGGAATAAAATGTTAGAGCACGTCATTCTTCTTCTAGGATCTACAGCAGTTGCGTTATCTTATTTTTGATTTAATTTTGCTTTTTCTTTTAAAATTATTTATTCCCATTTGTTTAAATAATTTTGCTAATTTGTTAATCTGGAAAGATGCCCTTTCAGTTTAGAAAAGGTGAAGTCTTGACATCGCAAGCACGTAAAATCATGTATAATGCTGCGGAATTTTGTTCCAGTGAAGCTTCATCTAAAGATGTATTAATTCCACTCCCACAAGCACTGAAACGGGCTTCCCGAGCAAGTGGAGTTTCTGACGGTGGATGAGGTTTCTGCATTGGGCTCATCCACAGATTTAAAATCACCTGGTAAATATCGTAAAAGACCCAGTGAGCGAAACTGCGAAATAGATGACTTTGACAAGTGCGTTATACGTCAAACGATTCAAGGCTTTTATATAAGAGAAAGAACAGTACCATCTCTCAGAAAAGTATTACCCGCGTTGAAAGAAAAAAATTCGGGATTTTCGTCGAAAAGAGACACATTGTGCAAAGTCTTACATTCAATGAATTTTTGATGGGAAAAGTGCGTGAATAAAAGGAAAGTTCTCATGGAAAGGCCAGATACTGTTTTTTGGAGACACAAATGTTTGAGAGAAATGAGAGGTCATAGGAAAACTGGACGACCGATTGTCTATATTGATGTAAATTGAGTCGATAGCAACTTGACATTTAAGAAATTTTGGCAAGACGACACAGTTTTGGGAATTACAGCAAATGTTAATGCGAAAAATAGACTTATAGTTGTTCATGCTGGATCATCAACAGGTTTTCTTACGGATGCTCAACTAGTATATAAAGCATCGACAAAAAGCGGTGACTATCACGGGCAAATGAAGTACGAAAACTTCAAAAAATGGGTGATAGAAAACTTCTTCCAAATTTGCAGCCGAACAGTGTCGTATGTATGGATAATGCTCCGTATCATAAGACTGTTGAAAACCGCACTCCTACAAAGTATTCTACAAAAAAAGTTATGATAGACTGACTGAAAAACATCGAAATATACTGCGACGAACAAATGCGGAAAGCGGAACTGTTCTCTCATAGACAGTAATCGTCCAAAGAAAATCGTCTATAAAATTGATTATTTAATAGAAAAAGAAGGACATGAAGTTCTACGATTTCCCCCTTATCATTGCGATATAAACGCAATAAATTTTGTGTGGTCCACACATTGAAAAGAAAAGTAAAAGACCGAAATGTTACTGGTGATTCAAGTTTGAACTATCTAAAATCTTTACTTCAAACAGCTATCACTGAGGTTACTTCGGCAGAATGGGCAGCGCATTGCAAACATGTGGAAAACGTTGAAAATAATTACTGGGAAAAAGATGGACTGTTAGAGGATTTATTAGACGAACTGTCATTTAACATTAATACCGACGTCTCTGATTCAGAAGAAACCGAGACTGCTGAGAGTGATTCAGAGGACTTTCACATGCTTGAATAAAATTCTAAAAGTTTAGAAGGTATTATTGTTTTTTATATTTTTAATGATAAAAAAAAAAAAATTCGCCCTTGCAAATTGTTTGAAAATACATACCAAAATCTATAATAATCACTCAAGTTCGGTCATTGTATTAATAATTTAAAGCCATTGATAATTATTAATGGCTATGAAAATATTAATTTTGAAACAATTATTTAAGTTAATTTCATTTCATTTTTACTGTAATAAATTTCATGAATAATTCAAATATGGATTCATATTTTATTTTCATTTGTAAACTCTAAATATTATCATATGAATAACTAGGGGGCTCTGCCCCCTCCACGCTACGCTCACCAACCCCCGTTCTGAGATCACAGCCTCTTAAAACCTGGTAATGTATACTATTTTAAAAAGATGATGATGATGATATCACGAACGGCGACTATCTTCTGTAATCAGGTTATAATGCTTTTTCATTTAACTGGTTATAATTATTTTTCATTTAATTCCTCTTTTTTATTTTTAATATTCATGTGTACACGTGATCATTCAACACGTGATCATTTAATTATTATTTTAAACTTTCGTTATTGTTTTTAATAGCCTCGCGCAACTACATTTTTTATTTGAGAAAAAACATAATTCTTTGCGCTTATTTAGATTTTGGCAACAATATTAAAAAAATGACTTTTTCAATAAAAGATTTTTTACTCGATTTTTAAGGATTTTTTAAGTTTTTATTGTCCGACCGTGATATTTTTTTGAATTTCTGAAAGCTTGTTATGGTGGTATGATTTTTGTCTGGTGATATGATTCGTCTGGTGGTATGATTTTTGAATCCGTAGGATGGCTAGAAAAAAAGTAATAGCTCCTCAAAAAAGTCTCTAGTAAAAATGCGATGAGAATAACCCGGAATATCTACGCAGAATTTGATTGGTCCATTTCTAAGTCGTTTTTGGCTCAGTTCCAGATTACTTTTTTTTAATATAGAAGGATATATGAAACAGTTTTCTTTCACTCGTTGATTCGATTAAAATAATTACAAAAAAAGTAATAATAATAAAAACATCGCTTGGCTTTCCCTGCCAAAAATGGAGCGAGTCTTGTTTCCACGGCAACAGACAGGCACAGACTTTTTGGCGAGAGCTATTACCGTGATCGACAAACAGTACCAACGAACACATTTACACATATTCTTCAAACACAACCATGAGCCATTTTATACAACAGCTCACTCTCTTGATCGCTATTAACTTCAAAAAGCAAGTCAGAAGATTGCAAAATATGTTTAATATTTATGATTTCTACGTTACTATTTTTTCGGTGGCAGAATTATTTTCTAAACGTTCTTAATATAATACTCCCAAAGAAAGAATTTATGTAAATGACTTTTAAATTTGCATATGAAAAATATACTTGCTAAAAATTAAATATTGAATATTACATATTCAAAATAACTAAATATATAGGCAATATGAAAATTTTACAATACGCCTAGAAAAAATAAAATGTATTTGTTAACTTTAGCAACTCTACACTTAAGCAATGTTACAATTTTAGAGGATGTTTCAATGGAACTTTTCTGAACTGTAATCGTAGCTTCATTAATCTGGAATGTCTGTGATTAAAGAAGGTGAATATAACTATTTGGAACAATTTGTTTGTATACCAAAACACGCTAAATTGAAAACCCTCTTCCTAAGGCAATACTGGACTTGGAAATTGGACAAAAGTAATAAAAAAAATAATAATAATAGTAATTAAAAAAAAGGCCGCCAAAAATCACTATTTTATTTTAGTTTTCCTTTCATTAACTATTTACATTCCCATTATATCAATTCCATTGCCATTTCAATCAAATCAAATTTTTATCTATTTTAAGCAGTTTTAAAATTTTACCTATAAACCGATGGTTAAAATTTCTCATGGTAACTAATTTTATCCCAGTTCCTTTCATATTAATCAAGCACGTTAATAGATTTATTTTTCAACTAAATGTGCATTTATTCAATCACACGTGAAAGAACAATTACAAAAGTTATAGCTATCAAAAAGCTCATCATCTGGGCAATAATCGAAAAAAAACGTTTCTAACTTGTGTTAACTGATTTCTGTAATTTTAGTAATAATTAGTAATCATTGTGTGTGTATGGTTCTGTATCATTTAGAAATCACCAAGAGTATTTTTAAATGTAAATAATTCTTTATATATTTTTTAATAAAATCTTTTGTCATCCACTGTTTTAAAACATGCTATATATAAACAGAAAATGCTTGTTCCAAGTAAATCATACTTTATATAATTTTTAACCTTGATGAAAGATAATTTTTTTTTTCTGTCCAATTTTTTTAAACCCTTTCCAACATAGTTTAAAAGTGTTTAAAAATTCAATTTGTCTGCCTGTCTGTCTGTCTCTCCGTGCTGTAACTCGCGTAAATATTTTCAGATTGCCATGTAGTTAATATATGTTATTGAGGTTTAATATGGCAAGTTTAGTATTGAAAATAAAGTGTGCAGCACTAATATTTTTTCACATGGACACTCAAAAGAATTCCATCACAGTACGTCTGTAAGGAGGTAAATGATTTGCGGTTTATTTTAATGATATTACACATTTTTAAACATATTTAAATTGGTATATATCACTGTGGTGCACTAAAAAATATTACTATAGAATATATGTGCATAAAACTTACAGTTCATTTATAGGGGCACTCAAAATAATTCCGTTACATTACGGTCTATGAAGGAAAATAGTTTGCGGTTAATGTAATAATGTTTCTCTATTTGAAACGTATTGAGAATGGTATATATCATTAACTAGCATTACAAGAGGCTTACTATAAAATACTGTGTGTATAGCATTCAACATTCATGTACAGGAACACACAAAAAATTCGGTTAATGTACGGTCTAAGAACAATAATTGCTGGAACTGCTTTTTCAGTTGCTGAACGCATTTTTAAATTTAACTTTTTTTTGTCTATTTTTAGGCGTATATAAATTTTATGGATAATATACAGTACAGCACAAAAGTTCTCGAGAAAATTTACTTTTCATTTCTTGACAGAAATTCCAGAACGGAACATTTAAACTGTGCTACGCGTTTTTCAACTGAACTAAAATTTAGCATTCTATGTAGTATATATACAAATCTATAATCATGTAGACGGCTGCACAAAATAGTTCAGATATTTTTCCCAATATTGTTGGTAATTCCTGAACTTGGGTTTTAAACATGTTATGTGTTTTTTTAAATTGTCTACTTAGATACCATTTTTCACCTTATTAAATAGTAAAGATATTTAAAATTATTTTCGAAGTGTTACATAATATAAGCTCGACGCTTGATTTTTCGTTCTTGTTTTTATTTAAAGAGCTTTATCTGAGAAACTTATGTTGCATTCTTTCATTTTTGAAATTTGGAGCATAGATAAGAAGATATTTTCTGTGCGAAAATACTGATATCCAATTGGAAACAAAACATTGGTTGATTGGTTGGTTAATTCTATGACGGCCGATTATCTACACGAAAGATATAGGCCCTGGGGAGAGTGCCCTCCTTGGAGGTATTTCTAAGGGATCCTAACCCGTATTTACGGCAAAGTTCGAAGAAACTCTGAACGGTTAGGTTGACGAGCGCGACAGGAGGTTCAACACAGCACCTCCCGTCTACCAGATGTGAGAGCAGAGCCTCTCAGCCACGGCTGGAGCACAAAACATTGGACAATAAAATCTGGTTGTTGCGAATATGGCGGCATTCGTTCGTTAAGTCTTAAATGAAAAATTATTTTTTTTAATTTCAACGTCCATCGTCTCCTATAGGCGGTGATTATTAATACTCTTTCTAGCGACAAAATTATTGAACAAAAATAAAGTGTCGAAAGTGGGTATTAACGTTTGAAAAATCGAAGTTTGTGTGCAATTTTTAATTTGTAGACGACACTTAAAAAAAAAATTCCATTTATATTCTAAAGACAATATTGCGAGTTTAATGAAATTTTTAGTGTAATTTTATCGTAAATGGAATGCGATAAAGACAGTTGTGTCTTTATTATTATTACTGGCTGGCTTCGCCCGCTAGCGGGCCCCTAATTTACATCGGTGCCTCGAATTTTTGGAATTCTCCTTTTTTATAAAACATCGAAACGAACGGCCCTCTGGTTCACATCCACCTCGAACCGAACGAACCTCCGACTCGGGTCCCCGCTGCTTGCGGCACCGTATAGCAGTCGAGCTGCAATATACGTTAGTTCCACCTTCCACCACCAGGTGGCGCAATCTGTATATACGATCATAACTGATATCGTTAAGGCTTTCGATGTCGAGTCGAATGAACCATACCCCGTCGTCTTCATGCCCATAGAATCGGAGATAAGAAAGAGCCCCCTGGTGGTGAAAAAACGAACTAAAATCGGTAAGCTCTATCGATGTCGAGTCGAATGAGCCGTACCCCGTCGTGATCCTTCCCATAGAAACAGAGATAGGAACGCGCACCCTGGTGGTGGAACAAAAAATCGATAAGCTCTAGTATCCTCTATCGACGTTGAGTCGAATGAGCCATACCCCGTCGTGATCTGGGCCATAGAAACATAGAAACATAGATAAGAAAACGCCCCCTTGTGGTGAAAAAAAACGAACTAAAATCGATAAGATCTAGTATCCTCTATCGATGTCGAGTCGATTGAGCCAAACCGCGTCGTGATGTGACCCATAGGACCCGAGTTGACTGAAAAATCCTTTAATTATACCTTCCACCACCCACCAGGGGGCGCAAACTGTTCTGTATGAACATGACCGAAATCTGTAAAGCTATCGAAACCCAGTCGAAAGAGCCAGACGCCGTCGTAATCGGGCCCATAGAACCCGATTTCCGGAAGTGCCCCCTGGTGGTGAAACTTGGAACTAAAATATGTAAGCGCTATCGATATCGAGTCGAATGAGCCAAACCACGTTGCGATTGGACTCGCAGAACTCGAGATATTAAGAAATGAATATATAAATCTGATATTATTATTCGAAAAGAGTGGTATAAACTCAGAAACTTAAAAAAATGTTATAGAGGGTCTTTATTACTTTAATTAATTTTAATGTTTGGAATCAGTTTGCTGGAAAACCGAAACAAACTTTGTGAGTTATAGAAACGGATCATAGTTAAGAGAAAAAAAAACGTGCCCCTGGAGGTGAAAAAACGAATTAAAATCGGTAAGCTCTATCGATGTCGAGTCGAATGAGCAAAACTGCGTCTCGATAGGACCCATATACGACAGGAGATATTTTGAAAAGAAATAGATAAGTCCTTAGCTTATTTTTTTTTCCTATACAAAAATCGGGATTTTGCTAAAATCCAAAATTATGATCCAAAATTGAAAGTTTTTGAATTCCTGAAATGTCAGCCCACTCTGAGCAAGGATGCATATATTTCAGATTCGAAAATCCGATAATTTTGAAAATTTTATATAGCGTGTAAAAAGTACAATCATTTTTAAATGCAGCATTTTATCTCTTCCAGAAATGAATTATTCACAGACAATTTGTTTCCATTGATTGTTGAAATAGAAAAGCAGCTGTCTTTTTGGAATAGAAATAAATTCATTTGCCGTTTCATTAATGAGTTTTAATTGATATCTACAAAAACAACTTTTCAAAAGTAGAAAAAGCCAAGCGTAAAAAAAAAAAAAAAAAAAAAAAGTTGTGGCTAAAAAACGGTGTGATATCAAATTTCCAAGCTATTATATTACTTATTTAACTTTTTCCATTAAATAAGTTATCATATATATAAGTCGAGTGCCTACGTATATGTTAATAGAAATCGTTTTCTCCTGTACTAAATACATCCTAACGAGTTTCTGAAAATGCAATTTTTTTCAAATTATGCATGATGGGCTTGGCGGCCATCTTTCCATATTATTCACAAAATTCTAAACACTCAAATCCGTAGTTAAAATCCGAAGTTCAAAATTATTATTTAAGCAAATGTTTAAGCGTTTAATTTATAGACTTGTATGCTCTGAAAATTGTGTCTTAAGATAATGATGACTTACCTTAAAGATTCATCTTATGATTTATTTTTTAGAGTAATTAATATTTCAAACTAGTAAAAATCAATTTCTCAAAATATCAGTTTTATCTAATTTATCTGTCCGTAGTTAAAATCTGAAGTTCGAAATTGTTATAAACATATTACAGTGCAAACATATTACTCTTTTACTTTAGAAATTTGGATGCTTAGAAATATGGAAAGATGGCCGCCAAGCCCATCATGCATAATTTGAAAAAAATTGCATTTTCAGAAACTCGTTAGGATGTATTTAGTACAGGAAAAAACGATTTCTATTAACATATACGTAGGCACTCGACTTATATATATGATAACTTATTTAATGGAAAAAGTTAAATAAGTAATATAATAGCTTGGAAATTTGATATCACACCGTTTTTTAGCCACAACTTTTTTTTTTTTTTTTTTTTTTTTACGCTTGGCTTTTTCTACTTTTGAAAAGTTGTTTTTGCAGATATCATTTCTTTTTTTTTAAATAGATTAAACATAATTTAAATAATCTAAACATGAGAAATAATTTAAAATTACATTTTACTTTCAGTCATTGTTTAAAGGGTTAACTAGAAATACCAGTAGATTTTTCAATTAAACTAAATACACTCTTAAAAACAACATACTAAATGTGGCTTGTTAAAGTACTTGCTATCCTCCGTTAAAAAATATCACTGACTTATCCATGAAATGAATAAAAATGGAATACGTACATAGCGTGTCAGTGCTGCATTTGATATGAAACGTGATATCGTGCTCTTTTATTATTACACTAGCTGGCTTCGCCCACTAGCGGGCCCTTAATTTACATCAGGGCATCGAATCATGTAAAACCTCGAATAAGATAAACCTCGAACCGAACGAACCTCTGACCAGGTTCCCCGCTGACTTCGGCACCGGATATTCCAAGGATAATCCCATTAATTTGCACATCGAATAGTATAAACCTCTAACCGAACGAACCTCCGACACGGGTCCCCACTGCCTTCGGCACCGTATAGCAGTCGTGCTGCGCACGCTCAAGTTCCATCTTCCACCACCAGGTGGCGCAATCTGTTCTATATGAACCTCGGGCACTGAAATCGTTAAGGCTATAGATGTCGAGTCGAATGAGCTAGACCCGTCGTGATCCAGCCCATAGAACCAGAGATAGGAAAGTGCCCCCTGGTGGTGAAAAAATAACTAAAATCAGAAAGCTCTATCGATGTCGAGTCGAATGAGCCATACCCCGTCGTGATCCGACCCATAGAAATAGAGATAGGAAAGCGCCCCCTGATGGTGAAAGCTAATCACGTTTAGGGGCAAAGTGGGGGGATGAACACCGGAGATGCATAATAGGATTAAGCGGTCACAGACCTTTCCAACGATGTATCACATGAGGGGTATGTGCAAAATTTAGAAATCTCCCCCCCTCCCTGCATAGTATGATTAAGCGTTCACAGACCTTTCCAACGATATATCACATGAGTAGTGTCGGAGGGGGGGCGCAAAATGTGAGGGTGACACCTGTGATGCATAACAGGAATAAGTGGTCACAGCCCTTTGTAACGATATGTGACATGACGGATATCGTTAAAATTTAGAAAAGTGTCCCCCCCCCCTTGTGTAGGAAAAAAAAGTTTCCACCCCTCCCTATAATTTTTGACGCGGCTTTATTTTTAAAATTTATGTTATGTGTTATAAAATATCGTAAAGTTTCAAACAGATAGCCTTATTATACTTCCTAATTTTGTTCACGCCCCTCCCCATCTCCTCCCCGAAATGTGACGCGCCACTCTTTTGTATAATTTTTTTATCATGTCTTATAAACTATCTTAAAGTTTAAATCAGATCGCATTGGAATTTAATATATTTGCTGAAATTACTATTATATATAGAATAATATAGAAATAAACCCTCCTTTAGCTTGTAATTAAGATATACGAACAATTTTTAGAATTTCTGAAAGCTGATTTTTATTTATTTATTTATCTATTTATTTAATTTTTGTTTATTTATTTATTTTTGCATTGCCCTGTGCATGTTTGGAATTTCTTAGCAATTTCTTAGATTTACATTATTTTATTCAATTAAACATTGTACTGTTACAATAAATTTAAATGGAAACTTCACTTCGAAAACAAAAATAACACAGGCCTACAAAATTAAATTTTTATCTGGGGTTTTCATGAATTTATGTAAATTGTAAGAAATCTGCTACGCTTATTTCAAAATAATATCCATTTTTATGTATCACGTCAGGATTTCTTTCAATTAAGAAACTAAGAATTTGGAATTTGAGAATATACAATTTACACAACATTCATTTAAAAATGTACAAAAAAAATCAGATAAATAAATAAAATCATATATACATATATAAATGTGTGTGCATGTTTTACAAGAAATTATATTCTAGCATATACAGTAAAATTACTTTTCTTTATCATCAAAAGAACGCTTGTATCCTTCAGATTTTGAAGCTGGTTTAGTGTCTCTTTTTAGCCCCCAGCAGTAATCTGCCAACATATTTAAATTCCAGTGTCCTTGATAGCGTCTTTCCATGCATTTTATGTCCTGGTGAAATCTCTCACCTTGTTCTTCACTCATTTCACCAAGATTTTCAGGAAAACATTCAAGATAGGGGTGCAGAAAATGCATTTTTAAACTCATGTTACAACCTAGTTTTTGAAAGTTTTGAACCATTTTTTTCAATGATCGTTGCGTAGTTAGGATCTTTGTAATTTCCTAAACATTTCTGAGTAACGTGTTTGAAACTAACCCATGCATCTTTCTCGATTGATTTAATTTTTTCCTCAAAATTTTCGTCCTTCATTAACCATCTCATATCTGGGCCAACGAACACATCTTCTTTGATTTTACCTTCCGATAAATGTGGAAAGACTTCATTTAAATATCGAAAACTATCCCCTGTTTTATCTAAGGTTTTTACGAATTGTTTCATTAAACCTAATTTAATGTGCAGGGGAGGCAAGAGGACTTCTTTTGGATCAACTAATTTCTGCCGAATCACTTTTTTTTATATCCTGGATTTATACAACCTCTTGATGCCATATTTCTATAAGAAACTGACAAAACAAACGTAAGATATAAATAAACGAACAAAATAAATGCATGTTCTCACTACAAATGCGCGGGAGAAAATTGTGCCTTCTCAGGCAAATATCAATACATAAAGTGGCGCCATCTATATTTATATTTCACATCCTTTAGTGCAGTATTGTATTTTAACATTTATTAATGTCACTTTACTAAGAAATTAACTTTTGTTTTTATTAAAAATGTATCTTATTTAATAAATATTACACATTGATTTTATTAAGAGGCACCGCCTTCTTTTTTGTTTTGTGAAAAAACTGTGGGTGTTAGAAAAAAAAACTAATGTCATATTTGTGATCAGCGTGACTGATTTACTAAGAAAAAAGTGCCATTCTTCAAACCCCAGATTTGTGTTGAGCTGTGTAATTTAACAACTGGATTTCATTAATTTATAGGAAAATAACGTGAAAGGTATTCCTGCGAACGAAAGGCCTGTCCTTTACCGTGTGTATTTTTTTTTTTTTTTTAAGAAATAAATGAATCACATTTAATTCATTTCAAAAATTTTGTTTACGTTTGGAAAGAAATTTTAAATGCCTATAAGTCTTAATGTATACATTTTAGAAGGTACATCTTCCCTCAAAAACTAATTTATTTTTAAAGATCTTTCTAAAAACGTAAATTATATATTAAAAATATTTTTTAAAGCATAAACACTACGTCTGATTACTTTATTTTACTAAATTACAAGAACACGCATTTTATCAGACAATTAAATACACTAAACAAACATGAGTGAAAAGTTAACCGGGGGCAGGACTCGAACTTGGGACCTTGTGCATGCCCTGTTGACGCGCTGCGACAGAGCCACCCAGACCGATATCCTTGAGCGGCAATTTCTCATACTTATTCATGTTGGAAACAGTCATCTGCTACAATTTGCAGTCATATTTACAGGGGTGATTGTGTTCCGGTATTTTGTACACCACTAAATTTATATAGAAGTCTTTTTCTTTCTTAATCGATAAATTCTGCGATGACATACTAAAAATATTGCTATATAAATTTAGTGGTGTACAAAATACCGGAACACAATCACCCCTGTATTTAATTGTCTGATAAAATGTGTGTTCTTATAATTATGAAGTTTTATTTTTTTTTAAAATATCTTCAAAAGAAAATGGCCGACTTTCAGATGAAATTTGATGTAGTTATATTATAACCTGTAACTGATATGTGCTATTTTAATACAGATGGTACATGGTCGTTGGCGGGTTTTATCTCTGTTTTGGCATAATTTTTTAATCGCCAAGGTAATTAACAGTTTTTTGCTAATTAAGAATAGAATTCTTTTTTACACTGAATTTTATAAAAGCACATAGATTACGTAATTACTTGTCCAAAAATGCAATCCTTTTTTTATTCTGCCCAATATTAAGGCCTGTAGCTTGTTTGAAAAAAAAAGTTTGACGAAGAAAAAAGTGATCATTTTAAGTAACTCGACGTTTTTAAAAAAAAGCTATATCTCTGTTTATAAATCACTTATGAAGATGAGTTTGGTCTTAAATTGAAGAAATTCTTCCTTAGATTCTTCTAGTTTTCGTTTTTTTTTCTACGACGCTTGGTTTGTTTGATATCTGATATTTTAATCGGGCATGTTTTGTCGATTTAACATTGCGAAGTTGCTTTCTGTATATGAGCATTAGCGGTCTTTATTCCAGTTCTTGGCGTTGTTTGTGTGGCGTTTGTTTTTTTAAAGCTTGGCTTGGCAGAGCGACCGCCCTGCTTGATCTTTAAAAGTTACTGTTCGATTTTTACGATTTTTTTTTTGTTGAATTTTCGATTTTTTTTTTGTACACATGTTTGCAAATTTTTGTGGGCGTAGAGTAATTATTTCTAGTTGTTTCGAAAAGCGAGTGGGGCGATTTGGCCTGGTATGTGTCAACCCCGCAACGTTTACAGTAACCCTCTTTCCTGTCTCGGTCAATATTGGAAATCTGGTCAGTTTTTGGCCAAAATAAAGAAAAGTTGCTGTCCGAATTTAAAAAAATTTGAAATTTTGGAACGACAAAAATCGACTGCGTGTGTACCCCGATTTTCGGATCGATACCTCCGGTAGATTTTTTTTTAATTCGATGATGCGTCAAAAAGAGACAATTTGGATGTCTGTGATTATCAAAACGAAAATTTTCTTTTCGGGTTTCCATAAAACTGTTCTTTGTTTTGCTAATTTTGATGAGGTTTTAAATTAATAACGTTTTTAATTAGGGGCCGATTTCTTCGATACTGGATGTCAACAATCCCGGGATTTTTCCGAATTTTTTAACAGCAAGACCGTCGCTCTGCTCGCTCCGTGAGCTGAGTATTTCCAGGTACAGGCTTACAGACAGACAGACAGACAGACAGCCGTTTCCGAACACTAATAATAATAATAATAATAATAATTATTATTATTATTATTATTATAGTGGCTGTACTCATACGCCGCTATATAAAAAGATTTATGTCCATTGTATAGCTTTTAAAATATCTTTTATTAAGCTTTAAAATATCAATAGTTGTCAACTATTTATTTTTTTAAATTGAAAAGTATGAATTATATATCAGTTGTTTTCAATATCAAGCTAGAATAAGTTTTGTAGCTTATTACCATTTGCTGTATATTTATGATACTTTTTAAAAGCAAAAGATAAATAATAACATGCGCATATTTGAAAATAGATTATTTTGAAAAATTAACTGTAACTTGACAAATATCATATGTAAAAACAAATAATTTTTGGCTGAAATCTAGCTAAAAAATGAATATATATATTTTTTTCATTCAACATTCGATCATCGCATTATCGCCATGTTATAGCGAAAATTATTCAGTTCTTTTGGAGGAAAATCAACATTTAGTAACAAACGCTCGATCAAACATAAAATTTGTATTTTTAAGGTAATTTTGTTTGCTTTTGAGCATTTTTTGTTCAAAAAATTAGACTTATTATTTGTTTATTATTTTAAAAATACAAAGATAGCAATGAGAAATGCCGAAAGAGTTACATATACTTTATCTCCATATAAATCCAGTACAAATAGAGCTCAAACTTTTATCTCTATTTATAAATAGGAATAAATTGAGCGTGAAAACAATTTCCTAATAACAAATGGAATTTTACGATAATGCGGAGATGTATTCGAAGTCTGTAAAATTGCAAGCGATAGCTTGGCACTTCACAAAATTATTCACTCTCGAATATTCCTATTTATACGTTTGCTTAGGCGAAAAATATCTCGTGAGTTCATTACAGATTATTTGGACCATTTTCAAAACTGCTGTTCTTATTGAGTGTTAATTTCTATAAATTTTTTAAATAACAGTTTGGACCAAAATTTTGTCGCCAAATTGACAGAAAACTCACCAAATTTGTTCTTAGTATTACCATTTGCTTTATATTTATGATACTTTTTAAAAACAAAAGGAAAATAATAACATGTGCATATTTGTAACTAGATTATTTTGAAAATTTAACTTTAACTTAACAAAAATCATATGTAAAAACAAATAATTTTTGGCCGAAATCTAGCTAAAAAGTTAATTTTTTTTTTATTTAATTCAGGTTTCGCTGATCGCATTATCGCCATGTTATAACGAAAATTATTCAGTTCTTTTGGAGAAAAATCAACATTTAGTAAACATTTAGAAACATTATTTGCAAACATTATTTGTTTATTATTTTAAAAATACAAAGATAGCGATGAGAAATGCCGAAAGAGTTTCGTATACTTTATCTCTATAAAAATCCAGTATAAATAGAGCTCAAACTTTTATCTCTATTTCTAAAGAGGAATAAATTGAGCGTTTTGAGTACATGGAAAATTGGATGCATAATTTAATGATTAATAGAAAGGAAAACCGATCTTTTGATAAGTGAAATAGCAGTTGTTATTTATTTTACTGAAACATAATTGCGATACGTCAGTTGAGGCTCGCTGTAGAGGCACTAAAAGTTTTTGGTTTCCGTCTGTTTGTCTGTCTGTTTGTTCGTCTGTTCCACGATAAATGCCGGAAAAGTCATCCGATTAGGTTCATTTTGGCGGGTATGTTGGTGAGGTACTCGAAATTAGCTGTATAGTTTTTAGTTTTATTTGGTTCATTCGTTAGAAAAATATAGAACATTTCTAGTTAGGTCATAATGCTTTCTTATGGGAATTCAGACGATTTTCAAATTTTTCATTCGTTGAAAAGAAATGGCGCATTTGATTGATGGATTTAAAGGATAAATTATATTGAAGTTAAAATTTTCCAACAAGGGTCTTAAATAATTCCATTTAGGTTGAAATTTTCTTAATACATGTGTCAGATTTTTTAAATTAGGTGTATAATAACATTTGAAGAAATATTATGGATTTGTTCGAATAATATAAAACATTTTGTTTTATCACTTTATTTATTTGACATAGTGCATATTTCAATTTTTCCCATTTTATCAGTCGCCAAGCAACTGTATTTCATAGCCTAAATAAAATCATTCAGATAATCCACGATTATGAAAGTAAAAAGTCTGTATGAGGGAAATAAAAGGTTAGTTAATATTTCGCAGTCTGGTCTGCTCTATAAGATTAAGTCAAATATAAACGAAATTTGCAATATTGCGGTTTAAATTGAATGTGGATACTATTAAACGGCTATCACAAAAATACTTTATAGCGCCAAATAGCGTTTGCTATTTAGTCAATTGATAATGGACATGATTATGAATAATTACAGACCAGATTTTAAAATTTCCATATATGCTTATTTGGGATGGTTTTACTATACTCTTGCTATCGAGTAGATCAAGATGTATTTAGATAAGATCTTACAACTAAACATTATGAAATGGCCATCAAAACTGTTTTTCTTCAACAAAAACTGCAAAAATACCATATTTCTAAATCAGATATAAGTGAAATATAGTAGATTCAGTTTACATTTCCATAAGTTGCTTTCGTACTTGAGATTTTTTTCATCCATCAGATTTAATTATCCCTCAGACGCAGGTGTTTTGTGGTTGGCAGAAAATAGATATTGCTATTTGGATACTAAGATAACATGAAATATTTTACCAAACTGATACCTATCATAATAAAGTTACAGTGTAAAACGGAATCCAAGATATACTATAATCATTACGGGACGTTTAGGGGGCAGTCCCATGAAAAAATGTACTTTTTTATCTAACAAGTTGCAAGAATAAGCAGTTCATAAGGATTGCAGAGTATCATTCCATTGTACAGTGTTTAATTTAACTCTTCTAAACATTCTTCTAAACATTTATTTAATTTAAAACTATAAATTGCGATTTGTAGGAAGTATATTATGCAAGGTGTGTTAAAAAACAGAAAATTGGAGACGTGGAGGCGTTGAAAAAGAAATACATTTGATATTCAAATTATGAAACATTTTCTGATTTAATTGCGTATTTTAGTTGATTTTAACAGGGATTTTTCAAAGTTAAGGATAATGCAAGAGAAATGAATTCAAATTTTATATTAAATGCGTGACTTCATTTTGATTAATGACTTTTAAAATATCATACTCGTCTTGAAATTAGATCGCACTTTTAAATATTTATTTTGTAACATATATTTTTTGTGCAACTCCATCGTCCTGATAATGTAAATTACACTACGGACACTAAAGAAAAATCCAAGTATGAAAGCATTAAAAATGAATTTTATCAGATTTTATTGATATATCACAGAAGTATAAAATATGTTTAAACCCATTTTTATTTTTTCTCCCTATTTAATAGCAACGTAACGTAACAAGTCTTGCGAAGAAGCAAGGCTTGTGTTTTTTTTAAATTATAATTGCTGTGATTTAAATTTTATATAGAAATTATCTTATCGAAAATGATGGTGTCAGATTTCTTGGAAATTCCATGGAGTGTACGGACTTATGTAGTGTTGTTGTTTTACCTTTTTTTTGCCCTCAAGTCGTTCTATAAAACACCTGACTGTTGAACTTGATAGTTAATTCCTCGGGATTCAACCGAAAGCTTTAAATAAAACATGCATAACCCTCCCAGTACCATTATTTTTCTGTGTTTTTTTTTACATCATTTATTTTTGTTATGAAATTCTCCTGTTTCGTACTAGAAAATGTAATAAATTACACATAATAAATAAAATCAAACAGACATACTCGAAGAAATATAATAGAATTAATTTAAGGTTCAAATCATCCAAAACTAAGAAGTCCCATAAAAAAAAATATATTTGGTGCTAGGAGAGTTAACATACAAGGCTGTAGCAATTTTTTTCAGTTTTCATGTTATTTTCTTCATATAATAAATATACCACTTCCAAAGAAAGAATTTATACATAACTATCTCCATACGTTCTTAAAAGCATACACTGGTCATGTGGAGAAACGCGCAAGCTAATGTTAATTCTATGGGAAGGTTTTTCTCGTTCGCAGTTTAATTTTTTTTTTTTTTTTTTTTTTTTTTTTTTTTTTTTTTTTTTGCATAAGATAGTAGCTGAGGTCGATCTCTAACGTTGTTATTGTTTACTTTTTCGATTTTGGTTCCAGTTTTTCTTATATAAGGGAACTTTCACTTTCAGAACCGGTTCCGAAATTAAAAATGCCCGCTTACAAAAAAAATGCAACAAAAATGGAAAAAAAATGACAACGTTAGAGATCGACATCAGCTATCCTATGCAGCAAATATCATTTAAAAACATTGAAATACGAGCGAGAAATTTTAAAATAACCTTCCCATAGAGATAACATTAGATTGCGAGTTTTTTTCGTATGACTGCTGTAAGCTCCCTAAGAATAACCATGAACTGTTCTTTCTGTAAAAAAACTCACCACCTCGATTGTTACTTTCATATAAAAAGCCCATTTGAAACGCCCTAACGTGTTTTATATATTTGATATTTATAGTAATACTTTTCCGGTGCTTGATTATTTTCTGCACATTCCAAATATAACACTTCAAAGATAGAATTTTTATAAATTAATTATAAATTTGCATATGAAAAATATACGTACTAAAAATTAAATATGGAAAATTAAATAATTTAAACCCTTCCCGACAAGCGAACTTAAAAGAATTTTTAAACTTTTATCACTATTTTTTTCAAATACAAATAAATGTCTAATTTAATCTTAGAAATGCTTTGATTAAATAAGGAAAAATTTTCAATTAAAAATTACTGATAGGAATAATCAATGAATCTAGGCATTTTATGTATTACGTTTACGTGCCGCTCTTCACCAAGGCGTTAAAAATGATTGAATATATGGATAATATGAAAATTGTATAATAAGCCTAGAAAAGTTAATTGTATACATAAACTTTAGCCACATAGTTACGTTAAAGAATCTACCCTAAAGCACCGTTGCCAATTTAGAGGATTTTTAAATGCAAATACTATTTCTGAACAATAATCGTCGCTCTCTTTAAACTGCAATGTCTGTGATTAAAGAAAGAGACTATTACTGTTTGGAAAAGTTGTATACCAAAATACGCAAAATGCCCAAAATTCGCAAAATATACTGCCGCAAAGGGGATAGTTGACTTTGAAATTGGACGTACTAAAGATTAAATATTGTAATAAGTAAAATAATAATAATAATAATAATAATAGAAATAATTAAATTAAAAGGCCGACAAAAATGCGTATTTTATTGTAATTTTCCTTTGATAAACTATTTACATTCTCCTTAAATCAATACGTATGTAATTTCAACCCAATCAAGTTTTTAACTAATTTTTCGCAGTTTTAAAGTTTTATCTGTAACCAATGGTTAAAATAACCAATTGTAATTAATTTTACTGCATTTCTATTCCTATTACTCACGCACGTTGATAATTTTATTTCTCATGTAAATGTGCATCGGTTCAACCACGTGCGCAAGATTAATTTCCAAAGTTATAGACATCAAGATGTACATCATCAGAGCAATAACCGAATATACTTGCCTAACATGCGTAAATTATTTGCTGTAAAGTTAGTAATAACTGCTATATATCAAAACGAATGCACAGATCAGTATATTTTTATAAACTGAACCAGTTGTGATGGCTTAGTTTGGACATCAACTTGATTCTTTCTGATGGGACTAAAATAATTCCAGAATGATGTGAATAGTTTCTTGATTGACACCTGTTGAAAGAGGATTAGGCTAAAGAAAGAAAATTCTTATTTCATTTCAAGTGAAAATTAAAAGCTTTCATACCTTAAATAGCCATGTCAAATGTGTGCGAATTTTATCTATAACAAGATCATCTGAAGGAGTTTAAAATGTGTCAGGAAATTATTTTGTATTGATAGCAAGACCAAAGAGAGAGGGGAGTGCAGTGGAGAGGGGAGTGTTTCTTCGCCATTGAAGGGACAGTCTGGATTTTGAGTGCTAGTGAGTTGGACCTAGCCTGATGATGTTCCTGAGATTGTACAAACATGTCTTGTAAATTTTCATCTAAAATTTCATCATTATGTCATCTTGTTACAATTGGTGTTTCGGAATACATTTTTTTCTTTTAATAGGATATGATACGTTTAATTATATGTATGCCACCACGACACAACACTATATTAAAATAATAATTGGTTTTGCATCATTTAAAAAACACAAAGAGCACTGGTTAGTATGAATAATATTTAATAACTTTTAGTGAAATATTTTGGCTTGCACTGTATCGAAACATACTACAGATAGCTAGAAAATGCTTGCTCCACGTCAAGGATAATTTACAGGTATTTTAACCCTTAACAAACGACAACCAATTTTTTTTTCAAATGTTTTTTCTCAATTATTTTTTAAGCACCACTTTTTCAGAAAACCTTTTTTTACATTAATTAATTACTAAAATTTTGAGATTAGATAAGGCAATATTTAATGTGCAAAAATACCGGTATCAATTTAAAAAAAAAACAATTGAGAAATAAAAATTGGTTGTAGCGAATATGACGGTATTCTTTCGTTAATTGTTAAATAAAAATAGAAGAACCTTAATTTGAACGTTCAACATCCCGTTGAGTCAGTAAAAATTAAAAGTGTTTTTAGAAACAAATTTATTTTTATGAAATTTGTATGGCAGAAATGAGTTGCAATAAGAAATGAATAGTTTCGACATGAAAAGAACCATGCATACGTTTTGCCTTCACGTTAGGAAAAGTTGGTTCGTACCAGAAAATTCATGACACTAATTCAGATCATTTGACACTAATTCGGATATCTTATATATAATAATTGACGTCCAGAATTTCCCGGTACGAATTGGTTTTCCCAACGGAAGGAACTTTCCAAAAAACCTAATACAACACGGAATTTAATCAGCGTGTTTTACTTTCAGAACCGGTTCCAACCGGTTTCAAAATTGAAATTATCCGCTTATAAAAAAAACTGTAAACAAAATAAAAAAAAGTTAAAACTAACAGCGGTAGAGATCGACCTCATCTATCCTATGCAAAAGAAATAATTTAAAAATATTAAAATGCGAGCGACAAATCGCCCAAGAACTTTCCGATAGACTTAACATTAGCTTGAGTGTTTCTTCCCGCGACTAGTGTGGGCTTTTGACGGTGAAGTTTCGTTCCAGTTTTCTGGCTGTGATGGAAAGTGTTTCATAACCTATGCTTGACGCATGATTTTTCTTTCTTGCTTAAAACATCTCCAATAGTATAACGCTTACACATGAACACATCTACACATGTTCTTCAGACACAACCACGAGCCATTCTATAGGACAGCTCACTCTCTTGATTGCTTCGTTGATTTATATTCGCCGCACAGCTTTGTAAAACATGTTTAAAATTTGCGATTGTTACGGTACTATTTTTCCGGTTACAGAATTATTTTCTAAACGTTCCCAATATAACACTCCCAAAGAAAGAATTTATGTAAGTGACTTTTAAATTTGCATATGTAAATACACATGCTAAAAATTAGATATTGAATAATGCATATTCAGAATAACTGAACATATAGGCAATATGAAAATTTTACAATACGCCTAGAAAAAATAATCCAATAAACTGTATTTGTTATCTTTAGCAACTTTACCTTAAGCAATGTTACCATCTTAGAGGATATTTCAATGGAACCTTTCTGAACTATAATCGTAGCTTCATTAATCTGGAATGACTGTGATTAAAGAAAGTGAATATAACTATTTGGAACAATTTGTTTGTATACCAAAATACGCTAAATTGAAAACCAGCTTCCTAAGGCAATACTGGACTTGGAAATTGGACAAAAGTAATAATAATAAAAATAATAATAATAGTAATAAAAAAAAAGGCCGACAAAAATCACTATTTTATTTTAATTTTTTCTTTCATAAACTATTTACATTCCCATTATATCAATTCCATTGCAATTTCAATCAAATCAAATTTTTATCTATTTTAAGCAGTTTTAAAATTTTACCTACAAACTGATGGATAAAATTTCTCATGGTAACTAATTTTATCCCAATTCCTTTCATATTAATCAAGCACGTTAATAGATTTTTTTTCAACTAAATGTGCATTTATTCAATCACACGTGAAAGAACAATTACAAAAGTTATAGCCATCAAAAATCTCATCATCAGGGCAATAATCGAAAAAAAAACTCTTCTGACTTTTATAAACTGATTGCTGTAATTTTAGTAATAATTAGTAATCATTGGCTTTGCATCATTTAGAAATCACAAAGAGCATTTTTAAAAGGTGAATAATTATTTATTATTTTTTTGTAAAATCTTTTTTCCTCCACTGTTTTAAAACATGATATAGATAAGTAGAAAATGCTTGTGATCACAGATGTACAAAATATGTTTAAAGCATTTATTTATCTGGTGTGCAGTGTAATTAAAACCTGCCAAATAACACTGTGCGTATAGCCCTACCGCAAATTTTAATAGACTTTTTTCCCATATTTTATAACAAAATAACGTAACAAGTCTTGCGAAGAAGCAAGGCTTGTGTTTTGTTTGATTACAATTGCTGTGATTTAAATATTACATTATCTTATCGAAAATGGTGGTGTCAGACTTCTTGGAAAACCATTGTGTGTACGGACTCAAGTAGTGTTGTGATTTTACTTTTTCTGTTCTCAAGTCGTTCTATATAAAACACCTGATTGTTGGTCTTGATCATTAATTCCTCGAGATTCGACAGAAAGCTTATTATTGTTTTTTACATCATTTATTTTTGTTTCGAAATTTTCATGTTTTGAACCAGAAAATATAGTAAATTATACATGATAAATAAAATCAAAGAGACACACTTGTAGAAATATAATAGAATTGATTTAAGGTTCAAATCATCCAAAACTAAGAAGTCACATAAAAAAATACATTTGGTGCTAGGAGAGTTAACATACAAGCTGTTGTATTTTTTTTTTACAGTTTTCATGTTATTTTCTTCATATAATAAATATAAGGATTCCAAAGGAAGAATTTATACAAAACTATCTGCATACATTCTTAAGAGCCTACACTAGTTAAATGAAGAAACGCCGAATCTAATGTTAAGTCTATGGGAAGGTTATTTTCAAATTTCTCGTTAGCAGTTTAATATTTTTAAATGATTATTTATTTATATATATATTTATTTTTGCATAGGATAGCTGAGGACGATCTCTAACGTTGTTATTGTTTACTTCTTTGATTTTGGTTTCAGTTTTTTTAATATAAGAGTACTCTCCCTTTCAAAGCCGGTTCCAAAATTTAAAATGCCCGCTTATAAAATCTGCAACAAAAATCGAAAAAGTAAAAACTAACAACGTTTAGAGATCGACATCAGCTATCCTAGGCAAAAAATATCATTTAAAAATATTCAATTGCGAGCGAAAATTTTGAAAATAACCTTCCTATAGACTTAACCCTTTGAAAGGCACCGGTATATTATATATACCACCTAATTTTAATCCCAAAATACCAGAATGACACCAGAATATTATAATCAAATTTTGAATTTATACGGTACATTTTAAAATAAATTCGTTCGTGAATCCTTGTTTCAATCAATCATTTCAATATTTTAGCTACAAGAGTACTTTGCCCCTGAAAGGGTTAACATTAGCTTGCGTCGTTTTACACATGACTAATATAAACCTTCAACGAATAACAATGAACGGTTCTATAAAAAGTCTCACTACCTAGATTGTCTTTTTCTTGTTGTCTAAGAACCTAATTAAAACAAGTTTTATATATACGATATTTATAGTAATGGGTTGGAAAATTATTTTCTGCACATTCCAAATATATCACTCCAAAAAAAGAATTTCTATATTAAATTAATTATTAATTTAAATAGGAAAAACATACGTAATAAAAATTAAATATTAAATAATACGTAATTTAAATCCTGCACGACAAGCGTTCTTTAAAGAATTTTTAATCTTTTATCGCCAGTTTTCCAAATACAAATGATTATCTAATTTAATCTTAGAAATGCTTTGATTAAATAAGCCAAAAATTTCAAATAAAAATTATTGATAGGAATAATTAACAAATCTAGGCATTTTATGCGTGATGTTTACGTGACGCTCTTCGCGAAGGGGTTAAGAATCATTGAATATAGGGACAATAAGAAAATTTAATAAGACGCCTACAAAAATAAAATGAATATATTAACTTTAGCCACATTGGTACGTTATTGAATCTACCCTAAAGCAACATTGCTAATTTAGAGAATATTTAAATGCAACTATTTCTGAACTATAACCGTCGCTCTATTTAATCTATAATGTCTGTGATTTAAAGAAGAAGAATAGTACTATTTATTAAAGTTGTATACCAAAATACACAAAATGCCCAAAATTCGCAAAATACTACTAAAGGGGATAGTGGACTTTGAAATTGGACGTACTAAAGATTAAATATTGTAATAAGTAAAATAATAATACTAATAATAGAAATAATTAAATTAAAAGGCCAACAAAAATGTGTATTTTATAGTAATTTTTCTTTAATAAACTATTTACATTCTTCTTAAATCAATACGAGTTTAATTTCAACCCAATGAAGTTTTTGACTAATTTTTCAGTTTTAGAGTTTTATCTGTAAACAATGGTTAAAATAACCAATTGTAATTAATTTTACTGCAGTTCTTTTCCTATTACTCACGCACGTTGATAATTTTATTTCTCATGTAAATGTGCATCGGTTCAACCACGTGCGCAAGTTTAATTTCCTAAGTTATAGACATCAAAATGTACATCATCAGAGCAATAATCGAAAATACTTGCCTAACATGCGTAAATTATTTGCTCTAATGTTAGTAATAACTGGTGTATCAAAACGAATGCACAAATCAGTATACTTTTATAAACTGAACCAGTTGTGATGGCTTAATTTGGCCATCAACTTGATTCTATCTGATGGGATTAAAATAATTCCAGAATGATATGAATAGTTCCTTGATTGACACCTGTTGAAAGAGGATTATCCTGAAGAAAGAAAATTCTTATTTCATTTCAAGTAAAAATGAAAAGCTTTCATACCTTGAATAGCCATGTCAAATGTGTATGAATTTTATCTGTAACAAGATCATCTGAAGTAGTTTAAAATGTGTCAGGAAGTTATTTTGTATAGATAGCAAGACCAAAAAAAAGGATTTTTGTGATACTCTGAAAGTGAAAGTAGGAGAATAGAAGGGAGCGTCAATCAAAGAAGATCAAGGGATTATCCAGGGAAGAGGGGAGTGTTTCTTCACCATTGAAGGGACAGTCTGGATTTTGAGTGCTAGTGAGTTGAACCTAGTCTGATGATACTCCTGACATTGTGCAAATATGTTTTGTAAATATTCATCCAAAATTTCGCCATTATGTCATCTTTTTACAATTGTTGTTTTGGAATAATTTTTTTTTCTTTTAATAGGATATGATACGTTTAATTATACATATGCGACCACGCCACCACACTATATTAAAGTAATAATCGGTTTTGCCTAATTTAGAAAACACAAAGAGCACTGGTTAATATGAATAACACTTAATAGTTTTTTTAATGAAATTTTTTGTCGTGCATTGTTTCAAAACATGCTATAGATACGCAATAAATGCTTGTTCGATGTCAAGGATAATTTACTGATATTTTAACTCTTAGTGAACGACAACAAATTTTTTTTAAATGTTTTGTTCCCAATTATTTTAAAACAACACTTTTCAGAAAAAACTTATTTACATTATTTAATTACTGAAATTTGGAAATTAGATAAGCCATTATTTCCTGGGTAAAAATACCGGTATCTATTAAAAAAAACAAAAACAGTTGACAAATAAAAATTGGTTGTACTGAATATGACGGCATTCTTTCGTTAATTGTTAAATAAAAAGCGAAGAATCTTAATTTGAACTTTCTTCATCCCGTTGAGGCAGTAACAATTAATAGTGTTTCTAGAATGAAATTTATTGTTATGAAGTTTGTATAGCAGAAGTGAGTTAAAATAAAAAATGATTCGTTGCGTTATGATAAGCACCATGCATACGTTTTGCCTTCAGAGTGATGGAGAGCACATTTTTATTGTGTTGTTCGGAAAGTTCTTTCAGTTTGAAAAAGTTGGTTAGTACCGGAAAATTCTTTAACTTATTTTCTAGACACTAATTCTGATAGCGACATTGGCTTTAATATTTCTAAAGTGCTTATTTCAGGTAAGTCTCCTATCAAGGGTAACCTCCAGATATTTAGCATCTTTAGTCCATGGAATAGTAACAGTATTGATGTTAATACGGTTAGGGTAAGTGAGTTTTTTACAACAACACGAAGAAATTGATGAATTCCTTAGTGAAAACTTCAACATGAAAATTTCAGCTGCAGCTATTTTCCTCGATGTCTCTAAGGCTTTTAATAAAGTCTGGCATGAGGGCCTCATTTTCAAATTAAGTAAGCACGGAATTCATGCCCGTCTCATTCACCTTATACATTCTTACCTTAACGACCGCTTTTCTGCGTCCGCATCAATAATTTACTCTCAACACTATACCGTATACTTGCAGGCAATCTTCAAGGCTCTGGCCTGAGTCCCACTCTCTTTAACATTTATTTTAACGATACAGGGCACCCCTTGCATTTTGCGTACTCACTTTGCCCTGTATGCGGACGACACGGCAATTTACGCTGCTGCTCATCACCCATACACCCTTTATAAAATTCTTTAAAAACACATCGATGAATTCACAAGCAGGTATATCCAATGGCGTGTTAACCCCTTGAAGGGCACCGGTATATTATATATACCACTTAATTTTAATCCCAAAATGCCACAATGACACCAGAGTTTTATAATCAAATTTTGAATTTATAAGATACATGAGGAAAAGCTTTTACTTATTTAAAAATAAATTCGTTCGTGAATCCTGGTGTCAATCAATCATTTCAATATTTTAGCTACAAAAGTACTTTGCCCCTGAAGGGGTTATCCATAACGAACAAAAAACTGCTGTTGTATTTTTTTCTAAAAAACTCACTTACCCTAACCGTATTAACATCAATAATGTTACTATTCCATGGACTAATGATACTAAATAACTGGGGGTTACCCTTGATAGGAGACTTACCTGGAATAAGCACTTTTGAAATATTAGAGACAAAGTCACTAGTATAGCTCTCTCACTTTCTCCCCTCCTTAAAAGTAACACACTCTCCATTAAAAATAAAGTTATTTTATATAACGCGTGCATTTGCTCTATCCTCACTTATGCTTGTCCGATATGAGGCTTCGCTAGTAATAACATACATACGCTAGTAATACACATAACAAAAGTCTGCGTATTATCAGGAATGACCACCGCTATTTGTGAAACACTACTATCCGCAGAGATCGCTGCACTACTTCTTTAAAACAACGCATTTGTCAACTTTCCAAAAAATGTTATAAAAGTATCTATAACTTACCTAATGAAATCATTGCAGAATTACCAGTCTATGAGGTCTCCGACCCCATTAACCGTAAGCGCCCTAAATATGTTACTTTGCTTGATAATGAAGATTGAGTTTTCCTCTTTCTCCTATTATACTTAATTTTTCTTGTCTTTTGTATTTTTAATTAAAAAAAACTCCTTTAACCTCTTCTTATATTGTTAATACTTTTCTAAACTTAAAATAAATGTATGGTCTCTGTAAAGCGTCTTTTTTTATGAGATGGGTTCGACCCTCGGTAGGTTTCGTCTGTCATTTTTTTTTGATCTAATGGATTTTTTCTTAACTATTATTGTTATACTCTATTAATTCTTTATTACATTTAAAAATTTATTTATTTTTAATCTTATTTATTTAATTTTTAACTCTTAGACTTCTCACGGCTCATTTTTGCCTCGCAAGTCAAATCACCTCTAACCTGGAAGTTCAGTTGACTGCAACTAGGAGTTCCATAATACTCACTACAGTGTTCCATTGTTCCATTGTCTAATAAATGACGGGTTGAATTTTCCGGTACGAATTGGTTTTCCCAAACGGACGCAACTTTCCGAACAACCCAATTAAACACGCAATTTAAATAGTGTGTTTGACTTATTTAATGGCAGAATTTCTGCAATTACACATAAATTGTTATTAAAATTTAATGAAAACAATGGGTTACTTATTTACGATAATTGTGTCCCTATTAGGCACCTGTAAAAGTTAGCCAGAACCACATGCTAACTTATTACCCTGTGTACTCGCGTATAAACGAATTCCAAAATTAGATTGAAAAAACATGTTCTTCTGTTTGAATACCAGTATTTTTGTACTGACACCATCGCCTTATTTAATCACGGACAATTATTAAGTATTCTGCGATTAAATCGGGCGAAAAATATTATTAAAATCTAATGCTGACAATTGGTCATGGATCTAAGTCAATAGTGCTTCTAGGTGCCTACAGAAGTTAACCACAGCCACATTCTCACTGAATACCATATATACTCGCGTATAAGTCGATCGAAAAATTAAAGAGGAATAACACGTTATTTCGTTTGAATATAATTTATTTCGGTATTGAAATTATCGCCTTATTGAACCACAGAATGTTATTAAGTATTCTGCAATTAAACAAGTCGAAAAACAATAATAAAAGTTAATTTCGACAATTGATGATCGATCTGCGCAATTTTGTTCACAGGCGCCTGTAAAAGACAACCACAGCCATATTCTCACTGAATACTATATATACTCGTGTATAAGTCGATGAGAAAATTCGAAATAATAAATTGATCTTCCTTTTGCATATCGTATTCTTTCCGTATTGAAATCATTACCTTATTAAACCACAGAAAGTTATTAATTTTTCTGCAATTAAATAAGGCGAAAACAATAATAACATTTAATGGCAATAATCGATCATTGATCTGCGTCAATTTTGTTCACAGGCAACTGTAAAAGATAACCACAGCCACATTCTCACTGAACACTATATATACTCGGGTATAAGTCGACCACAAAATTCGAAATAAATAAATTGATCTTCCTTTTGAATATCGTATTCTTTCCGTATTGAAATCATTACCTTATTAAACCACAGAAATTTATTAATTTTTCTGCAATTAAATAAGGCGAAAAACAATAATAACATTTAATGGCAATAATTGATCATCGATCTGCGTCAATTTTGTTCACAGGCAACTGTAAAAGATATCCACAGCCACATTCTCACTGAATACTATATATACTTGCGTGTAAGTCGATCCCAAAATTCAAGAGGAATAACATGTTCTTCCGTTATAATACCAATATTTCGGTATTGAAATTATCATCTTATTGAACCACAGAAAGTTATTAATTATTCTTCAATTAAATAAGACGAAAAACAATAAAAACATTTAATGGCAACAATAGATCATCGATCTGTGTCAATTTTGTTCACAGGCACCTGTAAAAGATAACCACAGCCACATTCTCACTGAGTACCATATTACTCGCGTGTAAGTCGATCAGAAAATTCGAAATAAGTAAATTGATCTTCCTTTTGCATATCGTATTCTTTCCGTATTGAAATCATTACCTTATTAAACCACAGAAAGTTATTAATTTTTCTGCAATTAAATAAGGCGAAAACAATAATAACATTTAATGGCAATAATCGATCATTGATCTGCGTCAATTTTGTTCACAGGCAACTGTAAAAGATAACCACAGCCACATTCTCACTGAACACTATATATACTCGGGTATAAGTCGACCACAAAATTCGAAATAAATAAATTGATCTTCCTTTTGAATATCGTATTCTTTCCGTATTGAAATCATTACCTTATTAAACCACAGAAATTTATTAATTTTTCTGCAATTAAATAAGGCGAAAAACAATAATAACATTTAATGGCAATAATTGATCATCGATCTGCGTCAATTTTGTTCACAGGCAACTGTAAAAGATATCCTCAGCCACATTCTCACTGAATACAATATATACTTGCGTGTAAGTCGATCCCAAAATTCAAGAGGAATAACATGTTCTTCCGTTATAATACCAATATTTCGGTATTGAAATTATCATCTTATTGAACCACAGAAAGTTATTAATTATTCTTCAATTAAATAGGACGAAAAACAATAAAAACATTTAATGGCAACAATAGATCATCGATCTGTGTCAATTTTGTTCACAGGCACCTGTAAAAGATAACCACAGCCACATTCTCACTGAGTACCATATTACTCGCGTGTAAGTCGATCAGAAAATTCACGAGGAATAACATGTTCTTCCGTTTGAATACCAGTATTTCGGTATTGAAATCCTCGCCTTATTAAACCCCAGAAAGTTATTAAGTATTCTGTAATGAAATAAATCGAAAAACAGCAATAAATTTAATGGTGACCATTGATCATCAATCTGCGTCGATTTTGTTCATAGGCACCTTTAAAAGATAACCATAGCCACATTCTGACTGAATACCATGAATACTCGCGCATAAGTCGATCACAAAATTAGAGAGAAATAAATTGATTTTCCGCTTGAACACCAATCTTTCCGTATTGAAATCTTCGTCTTATGGAACCACAGAAAATTATTAAATTTTATGCTACTGAATAAGGCGAAGAAAACTAATACCGTAATTTCGCGTGTAGTTAAGCCTTTTTCAAACCGGAAATTTTATTGAAAATAAGAAGTCAAATAAGTGCTAAACAGAAGTAAGTCATATTTTATTTAAAATAAATTCTGGTAGGAAATCGAATTGTCTGAGGTGCGGCGTATACACGCGAAATTACGGTAAATAAGATGATATGTAAATGGAAGCGTGTGTTATTTTTTTCGAACACTGGGGTAGACATTTCAGCGTGTATATCTAAATTGTTATAACTATTTCGAGAGAAAAAATGGCGAACTACTTTCAAACGGAATACGCTATTAGACTAGACAAACTTTAAACGCCCCACGGAAAAAAATACTCTAATCATAAGAAAAATCAGAAAATAGCGAATATTTTAGAATGGTGGGATATTTTAATTTATTTAGGCCACTATTTTTATTTAGAAATAGTAACTTTGTATAATTGTAAAATTTCTAACTGTACAAAGTGAATTTTTCTATATGAAAATAATGGTAATCCAATATTGTGAGATTGGCAACTATGATAATCAATAAAATAATATTTAGTTTTTCTGGTAGCTATATTTATTTATTTCAATTCCGATATCTTGTTGTCAAATACATCTCTATCTTACTCAGATTGATTACTTAAAATGCCATACTTACTTTAGGAAGAAAAAAAATACTTCACGGAAGAAATTCACATGTAAAGTGCAGATTAACTTAATTTGCAAGTTAAAGCAATACTTTCAGTAGAATGTATCAAGTTACACACAGTAACTTAATTCAAAAACACAAAAGAGGTATTTAAATGAACCCTTATTTACGTACAATAACTATGAGCCGTTGTATGTAACAGACCACGACCATGAGCAAAATACTCTAGGAAATCCTATGACAAATAAGAAATAAACACGTTTCATTTATATTATATTCAGCATATGAATTTTCCGTTTAACAGGGTATTTTCTAAACATTCCAACTAGAGCCTTTTCAAAGAAAGAATTTCTATAAATGAATTATAAAATTGCATATGAAAAATATACGCACTAAAAATTAAATATTGAATTTTACATATTAAGAATAATTGAATATCTAAACAATATGAATACGTCATAATACGCCTAGGAAAAAAAATGTACTTACAAACTTTAGCCACTCTGGCAGGTGCCTAAATCAATCAATGTACCCTTAAGCAATGTTGCCTATTTAGTGGATATTTCAGTGTCAACTATTTCCGAACAGTAAACGTAAAGACGTTTCTTGGCAGATTGAATATTGTGACTCAATCATGTAACACATTTTAATTTTTGCTGTTCATATTTACGAAGGTTTTTTCTCCTGATGATGGTTATAAAGATTAACCAAAACGTCGAGGTTTGTTTTATATATATGTAGTTTAAAAGTAACGCAAGTGTTTGATGAGTATTTATATGTTAATGGTGCAACGTAAAGTCCTTATTAATTATCCAACCTTCACATTTGCTAATCATTTTCCTCTAACGTTTCTATTACTTACCCATCATACGTAGTATAGGGTAAGTCTTGTAATCGTTTTGAAAATCGAAAATTTTTTTTGACGGATTTATACGTTTCAGACACTGGAGATTCCAAAAAACATATTTTTAGAAAAAAAAATTTGCCGTCCATCTGTGTGTGTGTGTCTGTGTGTCTGTGTGTCTGTAAACGCTCTATCTCCCGAAAAAATTGAGATAGAGACTTGCAATTTGGTATGTACTTAGTATGTACTAATGGGAAGAAGCCTATTTCATTTCAATAACCTCGATTAACCGGAACTATTTTTTTCGGACTCTCGAAATATTCGTTCTGATAAAAGGTATATAAAAAATTTCGAAATTGGTTATTTTAAGAAATGTATATAAAAGACAATAAAAAAACATAAATTTTGCATAAAGAATGAAATTGATTAGATAATTAGTTGCCGAGATATTTGTAATCTTATTTTCCACACTCTTCGATTTTTCCTGACTCTGTATTTTATTCAAATTTCAATTCAAAGATATATTTTAATTAGAAATAAGACGCTTAATCGGATGCAATAAACCGCTAGTTAATAGGATTATTATTTCAGGAGTTATAAGGAAAAACCTCTTTCAAGCAATTCAGTAATCGAGCCTTTAAAGTTTGTGATGTCATCAAGCCATGATTTTATTTGAATTGCAATGCATTTTATAAGTAGTTTACACATTTTTATTTTAATATTTTACATTATGCATATCCATAATGGGTAAGTATTACAGTGGCCCCCAACGACTAGTTTTTGTCTGTTATAGCGAGAAAGATGAAAATAAAAAAAATCCGATTTATAAAAATGATATACTGAAAAGGATTTTTTCATTGATTTCTATAGCAACCACTTGGGAGGAAATGTATCCAAATTTCAGCGGAGTAGTTTACTAATTCTAAGATTCTTCATGCATCCTGAAACAGACTGAATATAGAAAATCTTACTATTTTAAATTATTTTATCTACCAATATTTCAAGTCTTATTGTAATGATCAACTAAAAATACATTTTGTAAGAAACTGTATGGTGTTGAAAATCGTAACGTTTCTCTTCATTCGTGATTACTTTATCTAATTATCTAATTATCTAATTCTAATGATTACATCTAATTATTTTCCAGATCAGTTTTACCATTCTGAGAAAAACCAGCACACACCATCACTGATCTTCTACCATAGTTCAAACTAAACATATGACGTTCTTCTTGCCTAATATCGTGCTAGTAGTATCTCAAGTCATCTGGCCGTGTAAATTAAACTTATTTTCATCTGACCAGATGACTGTGCTCCACTCCGTTGTCCATGACTTATTCCATGTCCATGTGCTGCTGTGCAAAATGAAGTCTGGCTTTCATGTGATGAGGCTCAATTTTTGCCTTAACTTTCATTTTTTTTTCACTTTGATGTTCGGGGCTCATTGACGAATTCGTCTAACAGTTAGAGAGCTTACATTTAGCTTTAAAACATTTATAATTTGGCTAGAAGAAGCTAGACCAGTACTAGATGCTGTTCGTAAGATATATCTTCGATTTTTTTTTTCTGTTATATTTGGACGTCGACCACTGCGTTTTTTTCTTTCCATAATATGACGGATTTTCTAAAACATATTTTACTACTTCTTGTGAACATTTAACTAACAAAGCAATTTGTCTTTGAGTTTTTCCAGAAGCTCTGGCGGCTAAAATTTTATTAACTTGTATCTCTGTGAGAACCTTTCCTCGCGGTATTTGAAAACTTATTGATATTCACTGTTTTAAGAATAACATGCAACAACATGACAATATAAGCAAGATGCATTAAAAGATACTAAAATTTATTCTAAAAGTAATCCAAAGTCAGACGATAAAAATTTTTTTTATATAACTATCAAGAAAAATGAAAATATTGATAAATATGGTTTTTGCATTAATACCAATGTGAAAAATAATTTACTGAATTAGTTTCGTATCATAATAATTTTGTCCAGGTCTCACATAATGTTATTTTTTTAAGTTATGTATTTTCTTATTTAAATTAATTGCTCCATTTTATTTATGAGTTATATTAAATTTAGATGTATTTTTATAAATATTCATCTTCATTTTATTAATGTAGAGCTAAGCTTATTTATATTCTGAGTTAATAACTTTGTCGAGGAGTGTACACTAGAGATGAGACGGGCTCGGGCTCATTCTTTCTGAAACTGACAATTTTATTTATTCTCATATAGAAAAAAAACTTTTCCCTTAAAAAATTACATATTCCATTTCAAGTAATTTTAATGTTATTTTGATCAGAATGAATAGAAGGGTAAAAAGAAGTCTTATTTTTCTTTTCTAGTATAGAATGTTACTTTAAATGAAAATTTACAATATTTGCGACGTGACTGGTGACAAGGTGATACGGCGCCAGCCAATACGAAGTGGCGCAAATAATATTTGTTGCTAGATTTTCTATAGGATGTTTTTTAATTGGAGCGTTTATTATTATTTTTTAGAGAGATCTAATGGGAGATGAATATATTTTTTTGTTTTTAGTCAATGAGCATTAGCTTAGGTTTGCAAATTTTTAGTCTTTTATTGTGTGCGAGTCATACTCGCTCTTCGTATGAAAATAATGTCAGTGATTCTATTTTTAATCATGAACTCTGCTCATGCTCAAGCTCTGATCTGCACATTTACGCAGAAACTTTCATTCGTAAGTAGATATAAATGTCATGTATTGTTATTCCGATAGAAAGCAATTGAAGAGTGTTTCCGATTTTTCTGTAAAAGCACAGGATTTTTCAGATAACGGTGTCAAATTTTTAAGTTAAGCTGATTTCCAAGGAAACGATATGTTGTTTTAATTAAGGAATCAATTATAAGTTACGATATACACCTTTTATAAGAAATAGAAAAAGTTGTTCGATTCTTCAGTATAGAAATAGTAATTTCTGCAAATTGCATGCATTTATTCATAAAACGCATTTCGTTATTTGGCCATCAGATTTGCTTATTGGGAGAGAAAAATATTTACATCCTTTTAAGGAAGCATATTTATATTTGATACCAAACTTCTCTTTTGATAAGATTGAATGTAAATTTCCATAAAATGTATTATGTGCACGGGATAAACATTTATTTTCACGTACAAAGTTTTTTAAAAATGAGATATTACTTTTAAAACAATTTTTAAATATTACGCAATTTTTTTCGGTACCGGGCTCCTCGGATGACACAAAATGTTTCGGGCTCGGATTAAAAAAATATCGGGATCGGGCGGGCCTGCTCGGAAGAGAGCGCCCGGCACTCATCTCTAGTGCGTACACAGGTATTTACTAATATCCTTTAAAAATAACTATGAGCCACTTTGAAAACAGCTCGCCATCTCGATGAAATTTTCCTGCAATATCTATAATCAGTTCACAAACAAAATGTTTACTATTTATGATATTTACGGTACTATTTTCCTGGTTTCAGAATTATTTTCTAAACGTTCTAAATATGACACTCCAAAAGAAAGATTTTTTATAAATGTCTCATAAAGTTGCATATGACAAATAAACGTACTAAAAATTAAATATTGAATATCATATATTAAGAATCATTGAATATAATAGGCAATATGAAAATTTCACAATACGCCTAGAAAACATAAAATGATTTATTAAGATTAGATCAGTGGTTCCGAACCTTTTTTTAACCGCGCCCCACCAAAACATCTCTAAAATGATGATGCCCCCCCCTCCCCCCTCCCCCCTATAACATATAATTCTCATAAAATTTTTAAAGAATTTACTCCTGACAGAGTAAAAAGCATTTAACATTGATCCTGAAACGTGCCGAAGGTAATGGATGAATCAAATATTTTTTATAATCATCTGATACTCCTCGTAGTTTACTGGCACACGGTCGCCACGTATGCGTGATGCATAGGTGCCAACCTCTCATTAATATTCCGTAATATGCGGGTTAATTTGACCCAGGTTTAACACGTTTCGCACCAGAAATTTTTTTAAGAAATGAAATTAAATAAAATCCACGTAGAAACCTGAAATTGAATAAATAAAGATTCATCCAATATTTTTTCTGGTTTGAAGTGTTGTTAAACTGGGTCAAATTAACCCACATATTACGGAATATTAATGAGAGGTTGGCACCTATGCGTGATGTATAGAGTGCTCAGAATCCTTGATTAGAAAAATCAATAATTTTGAATAAAACATTTTTGTCTTATTTAATCACAGAATTTCTGCGATTAAATTACTAATCAATTTCTAATCAGAATGAAACGTGATAAAAGATTCGGTAAAGGAAGGTCGTCAAGTAATTGTTAAATATACACTTCAATAGTTTCATGTGTAAAATTGATTTTCATGTTACATATTGCAGTGCGATTCATTCAATAAATAATCGAAAAAGTTGTTTAAAATTCTAAAATACTTATAAATCAGAAAAATTATAAAGAATTTTTAAATATATAAAAGTATCTAAACATATTAAAATGTTTTTTTTTATAATTATTCTGGTAAATATTGAATGGATACTTTTTAAAAATTGAATAAAAAACAGTGTTTTTTAATTTTGTTTTTGAAATTTAAATGTGTAACTTTTATTTTCAGTCTACAACATTACTATTAGGAAAACAATTCAGAAGGTATGGGTTCACATAAATCCTGAATCATCACCTTGAAAAGTTAAATTGCCCCCCGTTGGGAACCACTGCTTTAGATGTACCATTAAGCAATGTTGACATTTTGGAATATATTTGATTGAAACTGTTTCTAAACTGTAATCAAAGTTTTAATAATTTGGGATGTCTGTGCTTTAAGAAGGTGAATATTACTATTCGGAAAAAGTAGTATACCAAAATAAGCTAAATTCGAACCCAGTCTCGAAGGGGATAGTGGACTTTGAAATTGGACAAAAGTAATAATAATAATAATAATAATAATTAATTAATTAATTAATTAATTAATTAAAAAGGCCGTTAAAAATCGGTATTTTGTTTTAATTTTCTTTGATAAACTATTTACATTCACTTTAATGCAATTTCAATCCAATCAATTTTCTAACTAGTTTTAAGCAGTTTTAAATTACCTGCGACAATGTCCCTTATTAACACGTTGACGGACACTTGCGGCTATAGCCGTTAAAGTGAAGTTCACATTGTGGCATGACGACAATAGCCAAACAAAACGGTCGCTAAAACAAAACAAATAGCTAAACAAAACGGTCGTTTTTAGACACTAGGGCTATAGCAGCACAAATGTGCATTTACCGGTGTACAAGTAGAAGCCCAGTGTCATGTTTTGGAGACAATTTTTTAGGTTGAAGTTCGTTTCCCACCTGTTATACGAGTTGCAGCTTCAGTATGCACGTGCAGGGTGGCTAGTGGTCAGGGAAAAATACAGTAAAAAAAAAGATAATTACCAGTATATTCTTATAGAAAAATTCAGATTGATTATTTGATCGAATAATCAACATAAATTTTTCTATATGAATATACTGGTGTTTATCACTTTTTTTGACTGTATTTTTCCCTGACCGCTAGCCACCCTGACGTGGTTGTGAAGGGAGTAGTGCAACCTAATTAAAGGTGCTGAATTAATCAAAATTAAGTTTATTTAAGAAGAAAGAGTAAAACTATACTTATATTATTCTAAAAATTACAAAAACATATAGTGTCAATTTTCGAACTTCACTTGTTCCTACTGTCCGCCAACGTGTTAACTAATTTTACTCCAACTCATTTCATATTAGTCAAGCACGTTAATAGTTTTATTTTTCAAGTGAATTTGCATCCTTTAAATAAATATGAAAGATTAATTATCAAAGTCACAGCCAGCAAAAAGCTCATCATCTGGGTAATAATCGAAAAACTTTTTCCTAAATTACATAAACTAATTGCTGTAATTTTAGTAATAATAAAAATGAATGCACATATATGCATATTTTTAGGACCTGAACTTATATTAAAGTAATCATTGGCTTTGCATAATTTAGAAATCAAAAAGAGCATTTTTAAATATGAATAATAATTATTAATTTTGTTAATAAAATTTTTTCGCTTCCATTGTGCCAAAACATGCTTTAGATACATACTAAATGCTTGATTTTACTGGTTTTGCATCTTTTAGAAATCAAAAAGGGCATTTTGAAATATGAAATTATGAGGCATTATTTTTTTAAATGAAAACTTCTATCCTACGATGTTTTTAAACATGCTATAGACACGTAGGAAATTCTTGTTATATGTGCAGAATTTCTGTTATAAATAAGGAAAACTTTTCAATTAGTTTTTACAAGCGTTAATTAGGGCCTGATCTGATGTAAACAAATATCAGCTATCATGTTGTGATTACATCTTCAATTACTTCACTCGCAACCGGTAAACAATAAACTATCAGTTTCTTCCTCTTTATTCATAGCTCCATTAGTTTAAGGGTTAATGATAAGCTACGGCTGCCGAAGGCAGTCGTACTTCACCACCGATTCCAGATTCTGGAGAATCCATACGAGGACACGAGCAGGAAGGGCCGGTTTACACGAACACCTCCAAGGTGGTGCTCTTCGGCCTGGGGAAAGACGGGGGCCGAAGCCTACCTGCGCCTCTCACCCTAACCCAAATGAGTAAAGTCAGCGGATGCTGCGAAATGCGGTGAAGCCCAAGTACAGGGCACCACCACACGACACTTGGGCAGACGTACAGACGATTCTACTTCTTCGTTGCCGGAACCTCATGAAAGGAACCGGATTCTAGGCCAATGCCGAGACGCCCCCACGACCCATTACTGTAACCACGCCTTCCGATTATCAAATCCTTGAGAGGGAGGAAGCGACTAGTTCATCGGACGTGGCGTAGTTTAAGGGGTAAGGAAAATCAATCAGAAAGACCAGTAGCGTGTTTTGATAAGTTTTTTTTTATTGTTTGGATTTCCGATTTATTGTACTTTGATTTATTGTGAAAAAATATTTATCACATGTTCATCATTTAGTTTTTCTTATGAAGAATGTTCATCGATTAAGGGATTTTTTTAAAAGAATCTCTTTTCGCAGGTGCATAAAATGTATCTCCGAGTTAAAAAATAAAATAAATTTAGTAAAACATATCTTAATGCGTAAGTCAAATCACTGGAGAAATCAGAAATGTAAACAAATCTTTCGTTACTTTCCTTTGTTGTTTGCCTTAATAATTTATAATTAAAATATGATCCTTAGAAGTTAATTAATTAGTTATTTCTTGAAAAGTAATCGATCATTTACACTGGGGTATTACAAAGATAAGCGTTTATGTTTAGTTTCGCTTTAAATTAATATCGAGAATATAAATGCTTAGCATACGTTGAGAAACTCTCTGTCATAATAATAGGGTGAAATCGGTCTGTTGGGATACTGATTGGGATAGAAAAATTTATATTGAAAATTATTATTTTTGAAAATTTATACATTAAATAAATAATTTGTAAAATAATTTGCATAAAAGATCGGAAATGTAACGAACCTCTCCGTGACAATTGAATAGAGTCTATACACATAATGTCAATTATTGAACGCCTATTAAATGTATGAAAACAGAATATTGCTAATGTTAAAAACGTCAAATACCGTATATTCCGACATATAACGTTACCCTAAAATGTTTGACAGTATTTTTCCGTTTTTAGATGTATTCGCTGTATTACGAGAAGTATCTTATTTACAAAATCTCATTAGAAATGTAGTGAAAATATAATAAACAACATTTAAAATTATACTAGATAGTACTTTTTATGGAATCCGATAGCGAGTTGACGCTATATAATGGCTTTGCAGGTGATATTATAACAGCCCTGTATTAAACAAATGTAGCAGTAAACTGTAATCTCAGTTGCAGGATTATTATTACAAATTCATACCAGAAAATTTTAAAAATTTCTTTTAAAAAGTTTTATTCACGGAATGTCGGTTATTAAATATAATTTTAAAAAATTGCTCTGAAAATTGCTGTTTATATTCTATGACTTTCGTCACCTCCTTTTCTTAACAACCTCTAATGCACATGGTAGCTTTTATGCTACCACCAAAGTTTCTAATTAAGTAGATATTTTTAATTCAGATATTCCATATTCATCCCAGAAATTAAAAATAGCAATATTTGCTTCATTTAAAGGTAAACATTCCGTCATTAAATAAAAGTAAATTTATTATTGAAATTTTCTGGTATGAATTCAGATTTTCTGAATTACGGAATTTCTAGAGGGAATTTCTACCATGGGAATTAGAGTATTAAACTATCCTTCCCCTGCTTTTTTGAACTGAACTAATGCTAACATAATTTTCAAACTCATACATTTATCATACATTTATCTACATTTTCATACATTTATCTTTTAATTTTTACTAGAAGTTTACTACATCTATACTACAGTATCATTATAGGTATACTTTATTAACTCTAACGTCTAACGTAATTTATCTATATTATTATTGACTTAGCAGAATCTTTATTTTTCCTTAAACTTAATTTTTATATACTTTTTAAATTGTTTACTAGTTTCTATTTTACTTATTTTAATACCAATAAATATTATTTTAACTTCTACATGTAGTCTTAAAATTGCAGCTATACTATCACCTAATGATTCAAATAGTAGTAAGACAATTAATCCATAGGCTGGCCATGCAGTTGGATGCAGCTGGGAAGCCCTTTAATGATGCCCCAATATGTTCAAGACACTGTTCAAGTAAGACTTATCGAAGCATAATCTTTATTTTTTATTAAACTTAACATTGAATGCCTAAGGGAGGCCACTAGTCCTGGCGAAACCAAGACATGGAGCGTATAGCCTCTCCCGGGAAATTCCCGGCATGTGAGGTTTCGTGATGGATGACTTCAGCCGTCGGTGGCAGGGAAAGCATAGCACAGGGGTCACAACGAACACGCGGGTCACACCAAGAAGAATTCAGTTCAAATCGTTAGAGCCGTCCTTTAAAAAAAACAGTCAAAATAGACGCCCGACAGAACGATCGCAGAGCCCAGAAAAAACAATGGTTATAGCACTTACTATTCCAAAAAAGGGTGGCCTTGCGAGGCCAACGTCCTCCACGCGAGCAAGGGACAGGGACTGAAAAAACATAAGAAATATAAGTTAAACTGTAGATTAAAAGTAAAAAAAAAAAAATATTGCATTGCCAGAGCCGCTGAAGCCAGCGCTCCCTCTCAACAGGCAGCGGTATGCTGTTGTTCTTTCATAGGGAAAGTAGGTACGACTGTGCTTTTTGCACAGTTCGTAGATGTTGGATGGACAGTTAATTGTGCTCCTTTACCAGGAACATTACAATACTTTTAAATTTTTACTACCTTCTATTTTAATTATTTTAACATTAGTAAATACACAGTCCGTCCCAAAATTTCCCGGGCTGGTTAAATTATCGCCCAATAGATGGCACTGTGTGTCTGGAGGTGATATCGAAAGCACGACTACGCTTCGTCTTGTAAAGTGGTACAATTTCACGTTACAATCTGTTTTGTGATGCTAAGCGCATTCGATTTGTTTTAACCGTGTAACGTGATCATGCCGGTGACGTTATGCTTAACCCCCTTTAAATGCAATTTCAACTTCGGGAACAGGAAATAGTCACAGGGGGATAAATCTAAGGGAGTAAGGGGGTTAATTTAACACGGTGACCCCCTTTAGAAGTCACAAACTCCCGCACAGCGATCGAAGTGTATGCTGGTGCGTTTTCGTGCAAGAACAACATGTGCCTTGCTGTTGGTACAGAGAACAAAATCTGCATACTCGGGCCACAAAACGCTTCAACACTTCCAAATAGCAACGTCCAGTAACAGTAGTACTTTAAATTTTATGTTCGTTTGTTGTTCTACTTTCGCGAGCAACCTTCAGGATTACGTTACACTGTTACAATAAACAGGTTGCACTTACAATTCTCTTGCTATCATTATACAAGAGATAGCAACGTGATAAAGTACCGCTAAGACGAAGTGTAGTCATGCGTTCGACATCACATGGGGACACGTAGCGCCATCTATTGGCCGCTAATTTATCCAGTCCTGGAAATTTTGAGACCCACTGTGTATTATTTTAATTTCTATATACACTTAAGAGTAGAGCTAAACCATTACCCAACGGCTCAATTATAGCAAGAGAATTAATCCATAGACTGGGCGTAAAGTTGAATGCAATTAGCGCTATCATTTCATAAAACAATAAAGCAATTAAACTTTCTGGTGAAAATTTTAAATTTCTCAAAAATAATTCCTCCAGACATGCAAACAATTTTGATAAAGTTAACAGATTATTCTTGTAGAGATAATGAACATTCAGATGTTTACAGTAATTACAAAGAGGATAGTGACATTTTTCAAATGAGAAAACGCCCTCTTACTTATCATTTGCCTAGCAGTGATTCACAAGCAGATTATTAAGTTGATTCACACAAGTTAGTTTAATAGATTCACAAGATTAAGTTGTTTCACAAGCATGATAAGTTGCGCGGTAACTTGATTTGCATGCTACACGTTTAAAAACACTGAAAATACCCCTTATGTACAAAGTGTTAAGATCATAATGCATTTATTGCTTATGAGTAAATATCATGCACATTAATATGGAAATATAAATTATTATGCTCATATTAATTTTTACTTTCTTCTGTCTTTACAAGAAGAAAGTATTGGATTCATGGAAACTTTCGACTTCCAGATTTCGACGGATTTATACGTCTTAGAAGGTCCTGAACAATATTTGACTGTTTTTAGAAAATGTCTGTCTGTGGATCTGTCTTTCTGTCTGTATGTGACAAAGTTTTGTGGGCACTGTATCTCACGAATTAATGCGCGAAATTTAATAAAACTTTAGATTCCCTTAGACCTTGATATAAGTTGGCGCTGATTAGTGTTTGGTATAAATCGCCCAACAGGTAGCGCTACTATGCTACAGTTTTCACGATTTTCACTATAGCTCTATCTCAAGAACTTATGAACATAATTTCATAAAACTTCAGATTCTGTTAGACCATGACATAATTAGACGCTGATTACGTTTTAGTTTAAATTTCCCAACAGGTGGCGCTGCTTTGCTACTTTTTACATGATTTTCACGGTAGTTTTATTTCAAGAACTAATGCACAGAATTTGATCAAACTTCGGATTCTGTTAGACTTTGACATAAATAGATTCTGAGTACGTTTTGGTGTAATCAGCTCAACAAGTGGCGCTTCCATGCTACTTTTTCGTGAATTTTACGAGAGCTATATCTCAAGAACTAATGCACATATTTTCCTCAAACTTCAGATTCAGTTAAACGTTGAAATATGATGTTGTTGATTAGGTTTAGGTGTAAATATCCCAACAGGTGGCGCTGCTATGCCGCATTTTGCATGATTTACGCGATTTTAGTGAGAGTCGTACCTCAAGAACTATTGCACGGAATTTAATAAAACGTTAGATTCAGTTAGACCTTGATATAAATTGGTGCTGATTCGGTTTTGGTGTATTTGAAACATATATGAGATAGAAGAAAGTTTTGGAATTGGCACATCCGACTAGTTTAATTTTAAATTCTAACTAGTTTTAAGTAAGTAGTTTTATACTTGGCATATAACGCGTAGATGTAAGTTTAGATTTTTTTTTCTTCGATCACAATGACGATAACAATATACGCAGGAATATACGGTATATATTCTGTCACAAGATTTTCTACTTTTTAGAAACGTAAGATTTATTCTAGAGAAATGGGCAAATATTTTGTTATTTTAAGTAAGAAGAAAGTATAAGTTTATTGAATATTTAACCTTCGCGTTCAAAAATAAAACTTATTCTAGATTATCTGTCATGTTTTGAGTTTAAATGTATGAAAAGAACAAATGTCAAAATTTTTCATTCATTCCAGAAGTTTTATTCAAATAAAAATTAATAAGCTTAATAAAATATGTGATGTTTTATATGACTTATACAATGTGTGATACGTATATTTCGTTTGAATGGAAGTAACCAGGATCCATATAAGCAAAGTGCTACTTTGTTTTGTTACCACTCTTTCCGAACAGTAATCTTAATCTTTTTTATTTAAAGACATATGCGATCAAATAAGGTGAATATTACTAGTCGAAAACAGGGGTGACAAAAATCAAAACATTTGGTAGCTATTGAGCATCTTGATTTCATTGATGACATAATTTAATTATGGTCGAGATTTGATCGGAATTTGATCGTCGGTGGGTCGCATCCGTACTCAGTCTGTGGCGAGTTTTTTGTGCATGCCAAGACAAAGAATAATTAATCCAGATTTATAAAAAAATTTGAGATTAGGATTAAATTTTTTTACAGTTATTTGAAGGTATAAAAGGTATTTAAGATGTACAGGGTTGTTATAATTAAAGCTCGCCTATTCAGAAGTCTCTAGAGCCGGTTCTATGGCTCCAAACGAAACAAAATTTCACTAGTACGTAGTTGAAGAGATGCACTCTGCGAAAATCGAAAAAAAATTAGTTACATTTTTCGTCAGTAGGTGGCGCTGCGCCAATATTTAATTCCATGTTTTCAGATTCATTATATCAATTTCAGTCAATCCAGACAAATCACACAAATTTAAAAGTTTCAACAAACTTTGACGAACTGCGAATTGTTATAATTAAAGTTCACCTAATCAGACAGCTCTAGAGCTTGACCTATGACTCCAAACAATACAGAAAAATGAATGTAATTTCATGTGATGTAATCTGCATCAACAAAAATTAAAAATGTCGCTCGGCAGCGAGGAAATAACGAAGAATAACATTACGCATGCTCAATGAATCCTCCACCATTTTCAATAACGCATTCCATTCTCAGAATTGTGCTTTCTACAGCATTGCGTAAACTGTCCTGTGAGATTGAGCGAATATGAAGTCTAATACTGTCTTTCTGATCAGAGATTGTCTGACATCTGTCTTTAGATACAGAATCTTTCAAAAATCCCCACAACCAAAAATCGCATGGTGTTAGATAAGATGATCGTGGTAGCCAGACGGTTTGAAAATAACGACTTATGATGCGGTCTCTGTAAAATGGCTTGTTAAGAAAGTCCAAACTGCTCTAGTAATGTGCGGTGGCGCACCGTGTTGCATAAACACAATATCTTGAAGGCAGCCTTGCTGTTGCAGCTCGGGAATCAGAAAATTTGACAACATATTGAGATACCTTCTCCCATTTATGGAACATGTAATGGGTCCTGTGGATGTTAGTTCCTCAAAAAAATATGGCCCTATCATAAACGTAGCTGTGAAACCGCACCACACCGTCACTTTAGCTGCATGCAATGGAACTTCTTGGACAACTTTAGGATTCTCATACGCCCAAATTCGACAGTTGTGTGCGTTCACTTGTCCGTTTAAATAAAAATGCGTTTCATCACTCCATAGAATATTCCAGGGCCAAGAATTGTCCACATTCATTCGTGCAAGAAACTGTAGTGAAAATGATAGCCGACTTTCGGTATCACCCTGTATTAGTTGTTGCACCCTCTAAATCTTGTATGGATTGTAGCGCAAAATTTGACGCATCACTTTTCTCACAGTAGAAATCGGCATATCGACTTCATTCGCAATAGCTGGCACACTTGCATTACCAAATGATGACTGGCTTGCAAAATCCACGGCAGCAGTAGCAATATCTTCAATGCTAGAAATGTCTACCTTTTTTCGTCCTCTGCCAGGAAGAATGTCGAGTTTTCCTGTTTTCTCGAACTTTTTAATCATTTTGTGAATTCCACTATCCGACATTGGTCCACGTCTAACATCTTTTATTTTCCGGAATTCTCGAAGAGTGCAGCTGCGTTGCTGTTATTTTGATGAAATAACTTTACAAGAAGTGTCTTTTCTTTCAAAGTTACCATTCTCCACAAAGTGTAGATTCAAATGCTTTTCAGAAACAATCAACTGTTCCAGTGTCAAAGAAATCACAGACACACTTTATCAGCAAGTTTAAAATCGTCAGGTGGTTAGAAGGGTATTTCAAGTTTTCGAAGTTGCGACGTCACTTTGACGTCTTTCGACGAAAATTTGAATAAAATGTGATCTTTTTCAAGTGTTGGGTGAAATTTTGTGATTTTGTGTGTTTCATCTGGATTGACCGAAATTGATATAACGAATCTGAAAAAGTTTACTTTTACCAACTGTGACATAAAATTTCCTGTATTTTGTTTTTTACAAAATAAAGGAATCGGCAAATATCGGCTTAAATATTGGCGCAGCGCCACCTATTGACAAAAATTTTAACTAATTTTTTTTTCGATGTTCGCAGAGCGCATTTTTTAACTACGTACTAGTGAAATTTTGTTCCGTTTGGAGCCATAGAACCGGCTCTAGAGCCTTCTGAATAGGCGAACTTTAATTATAACAACCCTGCATTTACTGCATTTGTTTTTTGATATATTTTTATGGGAAGACAAAACCTATTCCTATTATTTAATGTTAGATTATATTAAATCATTCGAAATATCAGTTGATTAGCCAAACGTTCTTTTTTTTACATCTAATAATATTTGCATTAAAGTGGTGAATATATATTTTAGTCTTCAGCATTACCCAAAAATTATTTATAATTAATTAAATTTACAGTATAACGTATTACATTTTAAAAAAACATAAAGTTGAGCAAAAGTCTTATTTATAATTGGAAATCTCCTGAAATCTTTAGACCTTAGAAATTCTTAATTAATCTGCTATTACGTTTTATTCTTATTATATAGCTAATACGGACTGTACAAATTTTGTTACACAGTTTTGTTATACTGCTTTTGTTATCATACTTTTTTAATTACCTTTTTTATACGTTATTATAAAAGTATAGTGTGTCGAAGCCCCTTAAAAACAATATTCGATGAGTGCTTAATTGGATTGGATGCAGACAAATTCATTGTTAATGGAATAGAACGACTCCTTTATACTCCGGACCCGGACTTAACCCTTAATTGCATAGTGATGTAAATTTCCATCACTTTTTATTTAACTTTTAATAAATAAATCAACTTCTTTGCCACCACTATATTTATATAGAAATATTAATTCATTAAATTTCCCGTGAACAATGTTGCTGAACAAATTTAAAAATCTATCATAATATTTCTGGTGTCTAATATTTAATATCTGTATAAAAAACCACAATTGTAAAAGAAAAACTCATGCAAAGAAGGGTTAACTTAAAAAAAAATATGTATATTGCCCGCGACAGAAAAAGGTTGAGTATGGCTGCTTTAATGGATATGAATATTTAATTAATTTAATAATTCAGAGTGTTTCTTCGTCTTGGGATACTGTTTAAGCCCTTTGACAAAAAAGACTAATAAATAAACATTTTAACAAATCTAAATTTTGCTGAAAAACATTTTAAACGTTTTTTCTTCTTCTGATTTTCACTACATGCGGAAACGAAGAAACCAATTCCGTGTCAATAAATTGTCAAATGTCTTCGTTGTAACCACTAAACAAGGAAGCAGGGGATAAAAGCATACTGAACCGTAGTTGAATTTTATTATTGTTATTAATATGTTTTACCTTTCTTTTTCTGTTTGATAACCACTGTTTAAAATATATTATTATTTTCATTTTTATAATTATTTTTATTGTTAAATATACAATAATCAAACGTGAATGAAAAATACAACTTTTACGTTCAAAATTAAAATCTGTTAGTGTTGTAATTGGGCTTCTTTCAAAATTCAGATTCCTCGATTGACGGCACTTTTTTTGAAATGGTATAGTTTGCCTTGCTTTCGCTTTCTTTACTCTGTCATTAAATAAGGTGAATTTTACTTTATCAAAAAACTGGTGGCAATCAAGAAAATTAATTAAAATTAACAGTGTAGCCCACTGGCAAGACTGTATCTATGACGCATACCGTTAAATGCGTAATTCCAAGTAACCAATTGTCTGCAATATGCCATCTTCATCTGAGTTATGATAAAACTAATAACGTAGCACAAACACTTGTAACATAAATATTTTCTTCTTTATATCCTCCTATTCTTTTATGCGGGCAAGGATAGAAATGATGTGTATTCATGTACGGATTCTATTTTGTAACTTAATAAAGCATGTCAATGAGACATGTTTATAAAGGGAAGGATAACAAGAAGATTATGTACGCAATGCTGCTAATAGATTACATAATAAACATATCAATAAATGAACTTACCTAATGAACATATATATTTTGCGCTTTATTAAAGAAAAACATGTAATGTGAGATTAAAACACCTGTCGACGCCTAAATAAAACATGTATACTTTTTAATATTCTGTTTATTATGTTCTTGTATTATTTCTCATTCCGTAAAAAAACATGATCAAAGGTTTTAGAGAGATGCTTTAGTATCAGAAGTTGCGTGCACTCTTTGGAACTTATTTTATTTGAAGAAATCTGCGATTAAATAAGGTGAATATTACTATTAAAAAACAGTGGTTACAAAAATCAAAACAGTTGGTAGATTTGAAGCAGCTTGATCTCATTGATAAAATAATAATAATTAATAACGATAGTAATTATAATAAATAATTAATAAATAATTATTAATAATTATTTTTTTATAAAAATAATAAACATTGCGATATTGCATTCTACAATAAGGCAATTAGTTATTGTGATGTTTTTAGATATAGGTGCACATATTTTAAAAAGTACTGCTCGTTAGTTACTGTTTCACCAGTATTTCAGAGCACTTTTTTTTTCTGCAGATATTTAATCTCTTCGCGACGAAATCACGATTTCTGTTTTATTTTTTTGCCACCACATTTTTCTGATTTTTTTGTGTCATTTCAATCAAGCGAAAATGCTCGTTAGCTATTTTTTTTTTTTATTAAAGGTATTTTCATTTTCGAAACCAGTTCCAAAAGTGAAAAAAATACCTTTATAAAAAAAAATCTGCAACCAAAATCGAAAAAAAAAAAAATAAAAAAAATGGTCCGCCAACTGCATACCAGTAATGTTTAACAGAAAATTTCATGGTAGGTTTCTACAACATTTCCGCAAATATTTACTTCCGAAGGTGGTTTCTGCAAAATTTCCAAGGAACATCTGAAAATAAATTTTTTCTAAGAAAGTACCGGTATTCGAAAAGTGAACAATTTGGAAGCCTTGTATTAGATATTTACCATCCTATGCAAAAATACTTAAAAAATATTCAAATTCAAAGGATAAATTCGAAAAGAACCCTCCCAAAGGTTTAAAATGGAAAGCGCACGTTTTCGCGTAACTGAAGAAGATGACTCCATTGGGTGAAAATTTTCGATTTTTTTAATTTTAATTTATTTATTTATTTATTTTTTGCATCATTTGAGATTGTTGGCCTAGACATTTTTTAATTTTTCTTTCTTTCTATCTTCCCTTTTTTTTTTTTTTTGTGTGTGTGTGTTTGGTGGGGTGTGGGGGATTTCATTAGCGTTTTTTGAGCAAACACTGTATAACAAACACAATAATAAATATACGCACACTGTTTACTCATGCTTACAAAATATTAATGCCCCATCTACCCAATAATGTTAAACGTCTATCGTTATATTAGACGTTTAAGAAAAAATTAAATAAATGTCGATGCTGCATTGTCGCTGCATCTTCATGATGTAATCGTCCAGCATTTATGTTAATATTTATATTAAATGTCGATGAATTATCAAATATTACTGCAACAGTGAACCATTAATAATATTTCTCTTTACGATACGTTCAATAAAAAAAACACAGCAGTAAATATGCGTCACACATTATCTGACATCGATAACAGAAATATTAATTAATGCATATTCAATAAAACAAACTTTAATAGATGTCTTAATGAACTGTCGAAATTACTTTTTTTCATGCATTCTTTCATTTGGAACAATTTATTCTTCTACTTGGATTGAATGTATACAAATCTAAGAATGTCAACATAAAAGAAAAAACAAAAAGATAGTTTTGAATGATAATAGCTAACGATAATTATTTCAGAAAAGTTTAAATGAAAATGGAATGGATTCAAGAAATTTTCTTCCTGGCAAACGAAACTTTCAATAGTTATTTTTAAACTGGATAAGAAAAGATTTTGTACTGTCATATTTACATTAGACAGAAAAAGATTTTATGATTGTGTTGTACTTTAAAATTTTACAAAAAAATTATTTTTTTTTTATGCAAAAAGAAGAATTATAAAATATTGAATTAAATATATTCCTAATGTATTTGTTATTCGTTAATTCTCTAAACATGTATTTTGTTCCGCGATATGTACATTAAAATTCAGTAAATGTTTATCATACATTATCGAACATCGGTAACAGACATATAAATTTATACAAATTCAATAAAACGAAATAAACATTATCATAAACTTTAAAATGAATATCTCAATGAAATGTCGAATTTACATTTTTGTATTTATCCTTTCACTTTAACAATTTAAATCCAAGAACGTCAACATAAAAGAAACAAACAAACAAAAATATTGTTTTGAATTCTAACAGCAAACGATAATTATTTCAAGAAATTTTAAATGAAAATGGAATGGATTCAAGAAATTTCTTTCCTATACAAACGAAACTTTCGAGAGTTATTTTTAAACTGGATAAGAAAAGCTTTTGTACTGTCATATTTACATGCGATAGGAAAAGATTTTATTATTGTGTTAAACTTTAATTTAACAAAAATTTTATTTTTGTATTGAATTAAAAATATTCATAATGCATTTGTTATGCGTTCATTCTCTCAACTTGTATTTTGTTCCGCGATATCTATAATAAACAACAGCAAATGTTTATAGCACATTATGTCACATCGGTAACATAGATATAAATTTATACATATTAAATAAAACGAAATAAACATTATCACAAACGTTAAAATGAATATCTCAATGAAATGTCGAATTTACATTTTTGTATTTATCCTTTCACTTTAACAATTTAAATCCAAGAACGTCAATATAAAAGGAAAAAAAAGGCAAAAGGATTGTTTTGAATTCTAACAGCAAACGGTAATTATTTCTGGAATGTTTAAATGAAAATGGAATGGATTCAAGAAATTCTCTTCCTATACAAACGAATCTTTCAAGAATTATTTTTAAACTGGATTAGAAAAGCTTTTGTACTGTCATATTTACATACGATAGGAAACGATTTTATTATTGTGTTGTACTATAATTTAACAAAAATTTTATTTTCCTATTGAATTAAAAATATCCATAATGCATTTGTTATGAGTTAATTATCTTATGAAACTACATGTATTTTGTTCCACGATATCTATAATAAACAGCAGTAAATGTTTATCACATATTATGTAGCATCGGTAACAGACATATTAATTTAGACATATTCAATTAAACGAAATAAACATTAGCACAAACATTAATAAATATCTCAATGAAATGTCGGAATTACATTTTTGCATATATCCTTTCATTTTGAACAATTTATTCTTCTACATGAATTGAATACAGACAAATCTAAGAACGTCAACATAAAAGAAACAAGCAAACAAAAAGATTGTTTTGAGTGATAATAGCACACGATAATTTTTTCTGGAAAGTTTAAATGAAAATGAAATGGATTCAAGAAATTATTTTCCTATACAAACGAAACTTTCAAGAGTTGTTTTTAAACTGGATAAGAAAAGCTTTTGTACTGTCATATTTACTTACGATAAGAAACGATTTCATTATTGTGTTGTACTTCAATTTAACAAAACAATTATTTTTCTGTTGAAATAAAAATATTCATAATGCATTTGTTATGCGTTCATTCTCTCAACATGTATTTTGTTCACGATATCTATAATAAAACAGCAGTAAATGTTTACCGTACATTGTGTAACACTGATAACAGGCATATAAATTTATACATATTCAATAAAACGAAATATATATTAGCACGAACTTTAATAAATATATCAATGAAATGTCGAAATTACATTTTTGCATGTGTCCTTTCATTTTGAACATTTTATTCTTCTACAAGAATTGAGCGCAGACAAATCTAGAAACGTCAACATAAAAGAAACAAACAAACAAAAAGATTGTTTTGAATGATGATAGCACACGATAATTGTTTCTGGAAAGTTTAAATGAAAATGAAATGGATTCAAGAAATTCTCTTCCTATACAAACGAAACTTTCAAAAGCTATTTTTAAACTCGATAAGAAAAGCTTTTGTACTGTTATATTTACATTAGATAGGAAAATATTTTATTATTGTGTTGTACTTTATTTTAAGAAAAGAAATTTTTTTTATACAAAAATTAAAATAAAATTTTGAATTAAAAATATTCATAATGCGTTTGTTATGAATTCATTCTCCTATGAAAGTAGTGGAGATATATTTTGTTCTGCGACATGTATATTATTAAGTATAAACCAGTCCGTCACTGACGCTAACATCATAATGATAGTGGACTTTTTCTATCACTTTCACATGGGTACGATTCTAAGTATCACTTTTGGTGCATTTACTGGGCAATTAAAAATACAGGGGGTCCACGTATAACCTGACCGACCTTTATTTTCGCAACCGTTGGCCCTAGATGCATACTTCCAATTACAAAAATTGCTTAAATAAGGTAAAGAATTATTTTTAAAGTGATTTGGGTCAAGAAAAACATCTCTCTATATTAAAAAAAAAGTAACCACCGCCGCGGCCGCCGCTGTCAATTTAGATTTTGTGCCTTGAAGTCTTTCTGGATCCAGAAAACTGTTGCATATAAAAATTTAAAAATTGGTAGTTTTATAAAGAAATGTTTGATAAACACGCTGAAGCAAACAGTTTTTAAATCGAAGAATTATTTTAAGAGATATTTAAAATCAAAGTTGGTCGAAACAGTTTTTTGAAAAAAGTTTTATAGGAACAAAACCTATGCACAGGAATTTAACCATAATTTGTAAGGATATAGTTGACAAGTTTGTGGTGTGCAGACTGCAATTATTTTTTTAATTTGAGTAATTTTTTGAGGTTATATTTCAGTTTTTTATACAAAATTTTCATTATTTTTATAAAGATTTATTTCCTATTTCATAAAATCCATTATTTGAATGGTTGCCAATTTGTAAAACAGTGCATATAATAATATTCCCTATCAATTGAGAAATGTTTACATGTGACTATTAAAAACAGAAAAATAACTTTAAAATAATAATTAAATGATCACGTGATAAAAGCTGTAAATGTAGAAAATTACGTAATAAAAATTTACTTGGGCATGAATATTAAAACGAGAAATAATTAAATTATTAGGTGTTTTTAAAGCATTAAGTAGGGAAACTTACGTCACATTTAAAATGCTCAAATAGCAATATTTCCAAACAATTTCAATTAAAAAGAATATTTACACGAGAGATTAATTTTCGACAAATCTTCGTAAATAATATTTCCTCTTAATTAAAAACTATATTTTTACGATTAATAATTATCTTTAAAATATCGAAATAACTAATAAATTGTTAAAATATCTTTAACAATATGGTATTTATGGTAAAAACAAAGATATTGTCAAATTGGCGGTTGAAAAAAATCGGGCCAACGTGGTGCGTATATGACACTTGTGCCCAAAATTCTTCTATTGTTTATTTGGCGTTACAGTTTGGTAATTTTTTTTTAATGAAAATTGATCGACGGGATAGTGGAGAAGTATCAAAAAGACAAATAAACCTTGCATTAAAAATCCCTCCATGAAATAACTAATAAGTGTAACGCATTTGATGCCAACTGAATGCAACGCGACGCCACGATCATGAACGTTTGGAGTTAACACATTCGCTGCCGAGATAAAATTACCAAATTGTATTTTATTTAGAAAATTCAAATTCATACCAGAAAATAGTAACAGCAATATTTATTTAATTTAATTACAGGTATTTTGCGATTACATGAAATAAAAATTCTTCTTTCGTAATTTCTGGTACGAATTTATAATTTTAGATTTAGGGATTCGCTGCCAATCACGCGCCTGCGCGTGATTGGCAGCGAATGTGTAAAATGATATATTCTGGCGACAGTTCTTTTCTTTATATAGAAAGTATTCGACGGAATGATGGAGAAGTAACCAATTTTCTATAACATCGTTATAAAATTCCCCAATGCAGCGACATTGTTTACTTAACCATTTCACACATGTTGATTTTTAAATTTTTAATTCATTTTATTTAATCAATCAGGAAAACAGTTATTAGATGTTTCGAAAGCAGTTGATTCGACCTTAAAATCCCTCAGTCAAAGGAAAATGAATGCAAACCCTGTTACAGCAAATCGCCACTGATCGTTTAATTATAATACAATCTTCCGTAATCGTTTTAAAGTTGATCAAATCAGAGTGTTTTTAAATCATGCGGTGTCAGAACGGGGGTTGGCGAGCGTAGCTCGTAGGGGGCAGAGCCTCCTAGTTAAAAATTACGAAAGTTAAATTTTTATACGGTCCCCCGGTCCTATAAGTGATATTTAGTAAAAGTTTACTGTGCCACTAACAAGTCAGATAAAAAAGTCCCATTCATCTACGATTAAAACTGACCGAGTAATAGCTGTTTAAAGTTGGAGTATATTTTTTTGTTGCGAAATAGGGGTCATTCACAAATGTAGTAGAAATATAAATAATCGTCAGATATATCAAAAAAATAGTTGAGAGCAAAATTAACATTGCAATCTAATATAAATGTGAAATCTATAATCATTCTGACATATTAATGCAAAATATACAATTTGTATTGAACATATAAGAGGATAAAAATAACAGAATTTTTGTTAAATAAAAGGATGAAAAACAACAGCCTTAATTACGATTTTAAAATACTGTTAGATTACACTGTCTTTCATATTTTGGGTTGTGCCAGGTTTTTTAGCTTTTGAAAATTGATTCTAAAGTATTTTTTAGCGCTGAATCCGAAAATGACCTTCATTTTAAACCATCACGTCAAGATTTTTCTCAAATCGAAAATTTCAAAGTTAAAAAGCTCAAAGTTAAAATTGATTCCCTCCTCCCCTCCCATCCTCATCGGACCCCTGAGCTATTTAGCTGTAAAAAACCTAGTATAAGCCAAAAAATTGAATAAATTATTGAATTAAATAAAATTAAACTGAATAAAAATGTCTTACATCTATTTTATAGTATCAGATTTTTCGATATTTTTAAACCTTGAAATTTACGATTTGCAAAAAATCTTGACATGAGGGTTAAAAGTGAAGGTAATTTGTTTATTCAGCGTTAAAAAATACATAAAACGCAATTATAAAAGGTTAAAAACGCAACCATCGCAGGTTTATGTTATCTAATCTAAAACTTTTTCTTAAACTTGTTGACGGTAATCTATCCGAATTATTTGTGTTATCCTCTAATATGAGTATTATTAAGATGGTAAGCGTCGAAAATCATAATAATATTACATTGTCATCGGATTTAAGTCAGTCTGTAAAATTTAACTTCGATCGGACATTTGAAAGTGAGTTAAAGTTCGAGTACAAATTTTAAACTGGAAAGACGATCGTTGCAAATTAAATGAAACCTTATGAAAATAATATAATTTTTGTTAAAATAAATCATAGCCTCAAATCCTTACAAAATAAAACATATGTTAAAATACAATGATTTTAACTAATCTGAAACTTAACTAATAAAATTTAAAACAATCGTAATAGTTTAACGATTTTTTTAAAAGTGCAGATACCTTGAAATAAGTTTAAGTATATATATACGACACCTGAAAGCACTGCCGAAATCATCTGTTTTGAGATGCAAAAAAGTGGTGTAAGTCATGCATTTCAAAGTTCCATAATTCGGTCAATTTTAATATTAGATGAGTGGGACTTTTTTTTATCTTACTTGTTAGTGTCACAGTAAATATTTACTAAATATCACTTATAGGACTGGGGGACTGTATAAAAATTTAAATTTCGTAATTTTTTAATAAATGTTTTTCTTGGCCCAAATCGCTTTAACCCCTTAATCGTCGTGCCCGAGACATTCACGGGCAACGTAAGCTACGTCTGTTTTATTCAGATTGTTTCATTCCCACCAGTTTTTTAAAATAGTATAATTGGCTTTATTCTCGGATTATTTTATCTGCCTATTCAATAAGGCGAATATTTCTACTTAAAAAAAACTGGTGGTAGTCAAGCAATCTTAATTTTTAAAAAGTAGCCTACACTTGAAGGGCGCGACGATTAAGGGGTTAAAAATATTTCTGTACCTTATTTAAATCTTTTTTGTAATTAGAAGTATGCATCTAGGACCAACGGTTGCGAAAATAAAGGTTGGTCAGGTTATGCGTGGACACCCTGTATATTTAAATTATAAAATATATTAGACATTTCATTGAAAAATTATGTTCACCTTTCTTGTTTACACCAGGTAGTATGTTCTGTACCCAATTCTTGAAAACATGCTCTCCTTAATTTGCGTTTGCCATTAACAAATTGAATTTTTTTGAAAAAAAAATATATATCAAAGTCCGAATCTTCATTAATTTTCGCATTGAAGTCATGTATTATATTTCGTTATCACTACATTGCCAACAAAGTTACACGAAGTTGAAGTTTACGGAATCCCAACTTGCACTAATTTGGAATGGGCGGGTGCTGAACTAAAGTGTGGGGTTCACAGGTTAAAATTTTTTTCAAGTGTGACATTTTTTAAATACCGTATATACTCGTGTATAAGCCGACCCCCAAATTCGAGATGAAAAGAGATTTAATACCAATAATTTACAATGGTTTTCTCCGTCTTAAATAATTTAGAATTAAATGAGATGAAATAAGTTGTGGAAAACCACTTTGAATTACTGGTATTAAACGTGTTTTTGTCTCGAATTTGGGGGTCGGCTTATACACGAGTATATACGGTATATCTCAATAATAAGCATTTGCTTGGTACAATAATGCAAAAAAACATTTTGCTTCTTCACATGAAAATACAGTGTAGTTATGGAATATTTGCCGTGTACCAGATACCAAATATCAGGTACAAAATTGTACCGAATATCCGGTATCCGGCTGAAGCCTTTTTTGTTAAATTCCTACTATTAGCTCACACTCTCTCTATATATACCGTATATACTCGTGTATAAGCCGACCCCCAAATTCGAGACAAAAACACGTTTAATACCAGTAATTCAAAGTGGTTTTCTATAACTTATTTAATCTCATTTAATTCTAAATTATTTAAGACGGAGAAAACCATTGTAAATTATTGGTATTAAATCTCTTTTCATCTCGAATTTGGGGGTCGGCTTATACACGAGTATATACGGTATATCTTGTTCAAATTTTCAATCGTTAATAAAATATTTTCTATTCATCCACTCAAGTTCAAATAATTTTTTTTTAAACTTGTAGTGGATGACACTTTATGTTAATACAGTTTTTTCAAATATTAATTCATTGATTAAATTTAATTAATTAATTTTAGTTTTAAATGGGAGAAAAAAATTCCTCCCATTGTTTTCATAAATGAAATGAAAGATTCATCTCAAATGAGTGATGCCACAGAAATAAAATACCGCAACGATGCTTATAAAATAATGTTCAATAAAGATAACGTGGGACATTAATGCTGCACGGGTTTATTTTATATATTTATGATTAAAAAGTAGGAATTGACTTTAAAAAAAAAATTATATTATTTGTTTTTAGTTTCAATAGTAATATTTCTATTTTATGCTTGCTTAAAGAAGAAAAACTTTAAATTATTATAATTGTATGTCATTCAAATGTTAAAAATAGATTTAAACTCATTTATTAAGTTAGAATTGCTTAAAAACAATGCTTTTTAGTAATTAAGTATTGAAATGTAATCATGTTTTGTCTTTTTCCTATTCTAATATATATATATTAGTAGTTTTTTTTTATTTATTCAGGGTCATTGAACATAAAAAGATAAACAATTAAGTAATTTTTCTTTTTTCATACTTATAAATTTTTGTTATTTATAAACACTAAACATCCTATTGAAGCAGTTTTTTCTTTTCCCACATACTCGTGCATATTATTACTTACTTTTCCTATGACAAATGTTTTCTAACAGAATTTAAATAGAGAAGCTCCTCCTTACAAGTATCTTCATTTGTAGTACAAAGGGGACAGTGAACTAACCATTCAAGAAAGTGGCACTATTCTTTTCATGATCACTATTATTTTACTACAGCTGGTCTTCCATTCATAGACAAAATAGTGACAAAAGAATTAGTATTATTCATTAGCCATTATTATTTTCATTTGTTAAGGACGGAGTTGCTACATCTAATATAAACGTACATGAAACGTACTTCAACATAAATATTGCATTTAAGTATTATATTATAAGATGCATTAAAATATTCTTTATATTATTTATTTATTTATATAAGAAGTATCAAGTGGAGGAACGATGTCCATTTTTTGTACAATTTGAGATGAAAATACTGTTTTGAGAGGAGTGCTCTCGTTTGGTGATCTTGGATTGAGCAAAAATGAAAGTAATTATTTGAAAAACACAGCTTAAGATACATGTACCAGGTAAAGCACGATGAATGTCATTGCTCGAAAAAGAAAGGATGAATAATTATCCTCTCACCATCTGTGATTGTTATCGTTTTTCTCCCCTAATGCTTCATATATTATATATTTATTACATTTATGGATGCAAATATGTAAGCCATTGAATAGGACCGATGTAAGATCGGCGCTAATGCATTAAGTATGATATGGAGGGTTTATGTAAAACAATGGTCAGTTTGAACCATATTGCTACCAGAAGGATGCCTTCAGAGAGGAATTTTGAAGGGAAAGCTATCCAAACTACCATTCTCGTTCAAAGTAAACTGTGAAACCCATGCACAGCCACCCCGCAAGATAGCACTTCTATCAAACCCAGGAATATCGGTCCAAGCCCCTCCTATTGTGACCACCATGTAAACCACTGGGCTGAGCTGACCCTTTATTAACACTTTGTTAACCGGCGGTATCGTATGAAATCATGATTTTAAAACAGTAGAAACTCCACACTTTTCTAAAAATGTTTCATTAAATGGTTTTCTAGATAGGTTTTTCAAGTTTATGCATCGGCAAATATCATTCAATATGTACGGATTCAATATAAAACGTCTTAAAATCTAAAAATATATGAACAACATAATGTAATTGCATTTCCTGTAAGGTAAAAGCCACGCCCTTAGTAAGACCCCTTGATGCTTGGTGAAGCAACCACGAGTTAAATCGTGACCAGTCAACAATGTGTTAACCTGTTACCCTTTAAAGACGATTTGTAGTAACATAAAGACACGGGTGGTGTAATGCATACACCAATTTTGAAACCTAAATATTAACATTTGATGATATCCTTCTTTAATGCAAATTCTAATAGTGATAATGCAAATAATAAACATCAAACTTAAAAAAAGACCATTTAATTAGAATTAGCATAGCACGAACGGTTTGTTGTAAAATAAAGACACGGGCGGCCGTACTCCATGCACCAATACCTTTTAACTTTTAGGCCAGATAAACGGGAACAGCGCGTCCCAGTGGCGTTGCCAGGTTGTGGGGGGGGGGGGGCAAATGCTCTGAATGCCACTAATTTTGTAACATTTTCTTTTCCTTATCTAATCGGATAACTTTCTGCGATAATGAAGCCGAAGAAAACTTTACAATATTATTGGTATCCAGAGAATTTGGACTCACTCACTGGGTACGTCACTGGAGTGTGCATCTTAGTCTATCTGCAAACGTTACGGACGTTCTGCACGCGTCTATCTGATTTTCAGAGCCTGACTATCAACGTCGCAAACTTCCACCAGTCAATTTTAATATAAATGTTTTCCTTATTTAAACACGCCCTATTTACGTAACAATACTGCCCATAAAATAATTTTAAAAACTTTCCTCTTTATTGGTGGAAGTTTACTTCTTTGTGAATCAAACGTTTTCGAACGCTCTTTGAAAATGTACTTGCAAAAACAAACCCAACGCTGGGGGAAAAACCGAAAGACAAAAACGCAACGGTTGAAATGTAAGTATGAATTTTTGATGCTAAAGAATAATAGCATCTATTGTCTGCTATAGTATAAAAGTAGTAGAAATCACATCCATAAAAGATATAAACTAAGGAAGAAAGAAAAAATAATAAATTACACAAATACACGTTATTCCGTACGCCAGTGGTGACATTCGCAACTGTTCTTAAACTAAGTACACCGCCGTGTCTTTGAAGGTTAAATATTTATGCATGACAGCAATATGAGAATTAAAAATACCGTATATACTCGTGTATAAGCCGACCCCCAAATTCGAGATGAAAAGAGATTTAATACCAATAATTTACAATGGTTTTCTCCGTCTTAAATAATTTAGAATTAAATGAGATTAAATAAGTTGTAGAAAACCACTTTGAATTACTGGTATTAAACGTGTTTTTGTCTCGAATTTGGGGGTCGGCTTATACACGATTATATACGGTATGTTTATTTTAAACACTCTGGCATTTAAGCAAAATCTGCCAATAAGTCAGTTGTTTTATTCCTGTTTTATTTTTTTTTATAATATAATTTTTTACTAACTTTTAATTCTAAATATCTTAATAGTGAAATCATTAAATATTTAAAGATGTGGCATTTATAATCTTAAAGCCAACAATAGTATGAGAAGTTCCAAAACCGCGATAATATATACATAGAACATATGCCAGCCATAAACATAATTGATGCATATAGATTACGATATTATAACGAATGCTACAATAATTGTTCTACAAAGGCTCATTAAAGAAAACTTATTCATATTCTCTTTTAATCAGTAACAGTTCGAAATTAATACATAATGACACGGCGGTGTACAAAATTCCTGTGTTGATATGATAGAGTCGGGCTGAAATTGGCTGAATATATGAAACGGTGAATAAATATTTTGTAAATTTCGAAAATTGCAGATAAGCTTTATCGCATTGTGCATAAATAGGCAATTAGGTGTATTAGTAAGTACAGAAATGTATTAATAAATCACGCAAAATAGTACTATTGGAGGTATCTTTATGAAAAATGTAAAAATAAAAATGAAACAAGTGCAAGAAGAAAATATTAAATGCTAAATCAGGGTTCGTACGATTTTACCACAATTTTTTTAATTAATTTTTCGCATTTTTTAAATGCAGTAAAGTATTACAAATCCTGAATTAAACGAGGCGTCTACGATTTCTGCTATTTAAATATTAAACAGAAATTTTGTATTAAAAAATGTGATAAAACGTACGAACCCTGTCAATAACAGCTAAAACCCACCTTTAAAAAATTCATTATAAGTATATAAATAAAATCAAGTAAGATTTTTGATATTTACATCATATTTCTTCCTGCTCATTATACGCCAGCGATTCCTAAACTTGTGTACCTGGTGGTACACAGTGGATCGGTTTACAACTGCCCTCTGAATACTAGGCCTACGCGCTGACACAAAAATGGTGGCTGTCGTAGGCGAATTTTTTTCAGCGTTTGTACGGCCCCTTGAATATGAATACCAATAATTTCTAAAAGTTTTCTCCGCCTTATTTTTCTCAGATTAAATAAATCAAAGAAAACTTTAAGAAAGTACTGGTGTCCAAATTAAGGTTACCATACAAACTCTTAAAAAAATTCGCATATGACAGCCGCCATTTTTGTGTCAGACCGGTATTCAGGGGGCGGTGGGTTTATCGCAAGGGAAACGATATTGGTAATGTCTGAGAACTCAAAAAATAAATGATTAAAAAAAAGAAAAAAAACTAAACGTATGTTATATAAAATAACATAGATCACTGAACGTATATTAATTTATGTTCAATGTGTCAGTCAAATAAGTCATATTTCAGTTAGGTAGTCGCTAGAGGACAAAACAAGTTGGACCATTCAATACAACGGCGATACAACAAGTTTCACAAAATCCTTCCTTTCTCAAATAACTAAAATTTGACTTACTCCACTGTCATTCTAACCTCTTCAAATATTGAATGCCGTTTTAATTTGACAAAATGTACGAAGTTCAATTTAGCAATTACGATGTGAAACTGCTCAAAGGATAAATAAAGCTTTGACATGTAAAATTAACTCGGTATTTCCGTCTGTTGAGAAGTCTATGAATAATTTATATTAACTGCTGAGTTGGGAGATAGCAGCAGTCAATGAAGTTGCTTTTTTAATATACACTGCATAAGGAACATCAACTTTTGGGTATGTTGCAGATATGCAACGCGATGATACAAAGGGTTAAACACAACGAAAATAAGCATTTTTGTACATTAGGAATACGACTGCCTAAACTTTCGCGACCAATGTCCACATCAATCCTTTCTTAACCCTTTCAGGAGCAGTGGTATGTTTATGAAACCGCTTAACTTTAATTCCCAAACGCCACAATGGCACCATAAATTTGCTAAAATCTTTCCCATTTAATAAGGATGTGATATTTTTCCATTTTGTTATTCACAAATAAATTTCTACGTTAATTCCGGTGCCAGTCATTTATTTCAACATTTTAGTACTGAAAGTAATTTGCCCCTGAAAGGGTTAAAGCATCGCAAGCTATTCATAGGACTGTTAACACTTTCAGGGCAAAGTAATTCTGTTGCTAAAAAGTTAAAATGATTGAATGTCACAAGAATTCACGAACGAATAGTTTTTCAAAAGAAATAATTTATTTTCTTCAAGTACTATATACCAGGTGTCCCAAAAATGACTCATGGATTTTAAATTCAATAACTTTCAACGGTGACCGATATTAAAAGAATTCTTGCAGGAGGATTAAGTATGATGTCAGGAGTTTCTTTTGCTGTGATTCTTGATTTTAGTTCGAATTTCAAACAATAGATGGCGCTGACAGTGATTGACGTTCAGTCGAGGCCGAAACTGACGCCACTCAGCATTGATCCACCGCCCCCTGAATACTAGATGGCGGCTGTCGCAGGCAGATATTTTTTTTCAGCGTTTGAATTGTCCTTCGAACTTCAACACCAATAACATCTAAAAATTTTCTTTGACTTATTTGATCTCAGAAAAATTAGTCACCCTCCGGCAAGAATTTTTTAAATATCAGTCACCGTTTGCAAGTTATTGAATTTTAAAATCCATCCGTCATTTTTGGGGCACCCGGTATATAAAAGCAAGATTTTATTTAAAAATTTTGCACAGCATTTGGCAGTTGGGAGTTAAAATTAAATAGTATATATAATATACCGCAGCTCTTGAAAGGGTCAAAAAGCGTAGGTAAGAAATAGAGAATATGTATACTTGGAGAGAATATACCGGGTGTTCCAAAAATGACTGACGGATTTTAAAATTCAATAACTTGCAAACGGTGACAGATATTTTTAAAAATCTTGCAGGAGGGTTATGTATGGTGTCAGGAGTTTTTGTACTGTGATTCTTGATTTTAGTTCGAATTTCAAACAATAGATGGCGCTGACAGCGATTGACGTGCAGTCGAGACCGAAACTGGCGCCAGATAGCATTGATGCACCGCCCCCTGAATACTAGATAGCGGCAATCGAAGGTGGATTTTTTTTTCAGGGTTTGAATAGTCCCTCAAACTTCAACACCAATAATTTCTAAAAGTTTTTTCCGCCTAGTTTTTCTGAGATCAAATAAGTCAAAGAAAACTTTTAGGTATTATTGGTGTTGAAGTTCGAGGGACCGTTCAAATGCTGAAAAAAAAATCCGCCGTCTAATATTCAGGGGCGGTGCATCAATGCTGAGTGGGGTCAGTTTCGGCCTCGATTGAACGCCAATCACTGTCAGCGCCATCAATTGTTTGAAATTCGAGCTAAAATCAAGAATCACAGTAAAAAAACTCTTGAATCATAAATAATCCTCCTGTAAGAATTTTTTTAATATCAATGTTTGCAAGTTATTGAATTTTGAAATCCATCAGTCATTTTTGGGACACCCGGTACATGCTAAGAGAAAGTACACAATACAGATTATACATGGCCGATTCTATATTGATGTGGCGGATATGCGGAATTCCTATATTTTTCGTGATTTTAAAGGTATGTATATCTATTTACAATGGCATGCAATATATAATTTTTTCAATGGAAATTCTGTACTATTATCTCATTTAGTACAAACTAATAATAGTAGTACAAACAGACGTTGTTATCTGTAGTGAACCACTAATAATAGCGATAGGCAATAGCAATACTGTGTTTGCTAGATTGCAATATTTGTTCTTCTGAACTGTTGTATACATGTTGGGAACTATTAGCATAAAGCGGTAATTTCAGTTCTAAACGTTCCAGCTGTGAACTACATGAAAGGAAATACTTCATTTCGGCAGCATTTGCATTCATATGGAGGAAAAGTTTGTGAAACAGCAAGGCATTTTCCTTGCTTTCTTAGTAATTTTTACTTTCTGAAATAATAGTGTAATTATTGTAATCATGATTTGTGTGAATGTTTGTTTGTGAGGGAACATGATAACCCACAAACGGTACTTCTGATTGCGTTCACATTTGGAAAATATGTTACAGACCACTGTCGTAAGAACTTATAGATTTTCGGGTAAATCAGCCGATTGATTAGGTATTTAATCCATTTTTAAACTTTTTGTGATCGATTGTATAGGGAAAATTACCAAAGAAATCTGATACAGCATAAGTTGTAAATATTACGGTTATGTAATCGAGCATTAGTGGCGCAGAGGTAACGTCTCTAGTTCCTAGATGAGAGGGTCAGCGTTCGAATCCAGCCGATACCATTGAGTCAGAAATTTATAACATTCCTTAAAAAAAAAACTTGGCTGAAACTATAAACATGTTCGGACATGTTCACCAGTGTTCAGAAAGTCGAGTGGAGTCACTCCAGATCTTTTTATCTAAAGAAAAGTATTGGCTATAATAAGAGAAATCGAAAGCCTTTTTCAATGCCCCGCAAAACTTTTCTTTTCAATATTCGAAATGATACTGCGAACCACCCGTTGCCCACGGGACACATGTTGAAGACTCCTAATTTAAAATAAAGAAAACACGAAGTTTGCCATAGTGTTTATATCAACATACATGGCAGAAGTATTTTATTTGGATACTTGAAGAAAATATTACCTAATACATAGAAAAATCATACTAATTCGTGACTTACTAAAAAAAAAAAAAAAAAAAAAAAATACTACGTTTAAAACTAAGAAATGTGTTTAGAATTTTTAAGCAGGTTTTTATAACGTAATGAAAAATCAATTATAATACAATGACCTAAAATTATGTAAACAACTTTGTAACATTAATGTTTTACACTGTACATTTAAACTCTACTTAAAATAAAAATACAGAAATGAAAAATAAAATTAAAAATGTTACGATTAAAAATGTTATAAAATGAATTTAGACTCTAAAAATTTTTATTAATTGTCTTCAAAATATTTGAGTGTTTTTGGAAAAATATAAACATTTTGTTTATGAAACAATAACCACAACACATGTCAATAACCCTTTCAAAAGCAATAATAGTGTTTCGATAATTCAACAGTAATTTTCAAAAAGTTTTATTTGAAAATATGGCAATACAGGTTTTTTTTTTCCCTAAAGTTAAAAAAATAAAATTCTGTTAAAACATTCTGGTACAAATGTTGATTAAAATTGGGTGGGATAAAAGATCTCCCGCCGCCCTCCAAGTTCTTAAGTGCAGCTAGTATTTCCAATGCTATTTATAAGGAAATATATAATTTATTTCCATGATTCGTTAATAATTATTTTGACTTTAATATTGCTTTAATAAAGGAAGTATTACTTTAAAGGTTTATAATATAATTTTATTCAGAAAATTTTTCAATGTGCAGTTAACCCTTAATTGCATAGTGATGTAAATTTCCATCACTTTTTATTTAACTTTTAATAAATAAATCAACTTCTTCGCCACCACTATATTTATATAGAAATATTAAACCACTACATTTCCCGTGAACTATATTGCTGAACAAAGTTAAAAATCTATCTTAAAATTTCTGGTGTCTAATATTTAATATATGTATAAAAAAACACAATTGTAAAAGAAAAACTCATGCAAAGAAGGGTTAAAGGTTAAAAGTTTATTTGCCTTTTATCTTGCCTGTTTGCCTTTTAACACGAAGCTCTTCAAACAAGTAAGACTATTTATATTACGCAACCACAGCATTAAAATCTAAGGTCACAATGTAATTATTTATTGAAAAATACTAAATGATTCACTGCTAGACATACTTAAATGCACGATCATAAATTGAACAATACTTGATTAACAATAATATGGAGATACTGAAATGAAATTTTTAACAAACATATCTCGTTTTACGCAAAATTTGAATATCACAAGAAGTACGAAAAAAAAAAAGGACATTCCGTGTTTGCTGTCAACCAGACGGAAGAAACTGAAACATCTAATTTAGCATTGTTTGCAAGCAGTAGCCAATTCCAGCATCTATTTTGATCAGTGGCGAATCCCTCTACACAATCTGGGCATGCGCATTCCCTCCAGTTTTTCAAAATAGTTTTCATCGTCATATTTAAACGTAACAATTGAACAGTTAAGGCATTTCCTGGATTTCCTAGTTGACGCCAACTTTACGCGCTGTCTAGGTGTAGCTGTATTCCTAAAATATTGGGGGAGAATGTATAGAAAAAAAATACTAGAAAATAATGAGGGGAAAGAAAAGGCTCAATGAAAATAGGATCGAACCTAATTTTGATTTATCTCATTTGTGATGTATCACAAAATACATTTAAAAAAAAAATCCCAGACGGCTCGGCTTACAGGCACAGGTAGATTTCGAAGACGCAGACCGAGGGGCGCCTGTTTGTTGGCAATTGCGGAAGAAATGACCTTTTTGCCATGATGCGGCAGTTGGAACCGCCCACTTCAAAACCTAACTTGTTTGCAGGTGGGGCTTTTTTTTTTTTTGCTGTAAGGGTTGGTCCTATATAAAACTTGTCAATATAAAAGTTTTAGATAATATTAAGAGGATTTATAATAAATTTAAGCAGATTTGATATCTTGTGAATTGACGAAGTTATGAATTTTTTCTTCTAAAACCCCCCTTTTTCCCCCTCTTGAGGGCATTTTTCAAAAATCTGTCATACATAAATATGGAGGTCATTCATAGGCCCTTTTCCTAGAAGTAATAATAACTTTAAACGGATTCGGTACGTATCATAATTAAGAAATTATGTTTTTTTTTGTTTTCACAAAAAGCCGTCCCATTCGCCCCCCCCCTCACCCTGGTTCGATTTTGCCCATTAACGAACTTGACTGAGATTTTATGCCCCTTGATTTTATGTATCAGTGTGGAAGATATTTGCGCAGAATTACTGTAGTTATCGTGGTCCATAAAAATGTGACATAGATAGATAGATAGATAGATAGGTAGATAGATAGATAGATATATAAAATTTTGAACTGGGGTGGTTTTGGGTTCTGGGAGTCATAATCGGCCTAGATCTGCAAAAATGTTTCAAAAATTCCAACTTAGGGGAGAATGTAATAGGTAGTATTTCTTTCGAAATCTACCTAAAATTCGTTAAAGTATCTTCATTACTAGGATAAGTATGAATGAAAATCCTGATTTGTATATCGGTGTCAGACACCTTTCATTTAGGATTTAATTGGTTTATAGCCCTATATTATAAAGTAAATATTGTTCATCTGCTTAAATAAAAGCAACCCTCTTCAATTCTTGTAAAAGTTCGACAACACACTGTATAATATCGGATAAATTCCAAAACATATAAACAGCATGTTCAAAAAACCTCTAAATAGCACCGTGACCAAAATGTGAAAGCTTTGTAACAAAAATACAACTCTTACGGTGCAGATTGCCATTACGTGACATGCAAAAGGAGTGACAGTGAAGTCAATATGAAATCGATATGTCTCAATTTGAGGAGACGACGTAGAAAGGTCCGAAATGTTACAATAACTTCAAAATGATCACAATGTGACGAGCAGTCATGGTTTGGGCATTAATGGGATTTTAACGTCAAAGTGAATCTGATCAACTTGGGTCTGTTCTGCTATGAGGGAACTTTTTCAAAAACAGGTCGTATTTAATCAATGCATTATTACTTTTTTTATTAACGAAGCGAAGATATTCAAATTAATGCACATTAAAACAAAAACATTTGTTAGAGAATTAAGAAAAACTTTGTATTCAACGAGATTTATTTAATTCAATCTATTTGTTAATCTGGTTTTACTTTATTTAAATGAAGACAGTTAAATGAGTCAGTAATTGAAAGACAGATCAATTTAAAGAATCAGTAATTCTAAGAAATTCAATTTTATAGTAATTCGTTGTTACAACTTCCATACTGAAGAATTTCGTCGCTATCGCAGAAAAATTAATTTGTGGCTGCCTTAATTTATAAATCCAAGTTTAGAAGAGCATTGCATTACAGTGTTCAGCGAAGTATTTTAAAATGCCGAATGATTTAACTTCCACGAAAACAAAGGTATAGAATTAGAACTTTGTTTTTCAAATACTTCATTGTAACTTACTGTTATTCAATTTAGTGAAAAGGAAAATTTTATATTAATTGATAGAAAATTAAAATACTTTAGTATATAGTATCATATTTGTATATAGTATATAGACTATTCTGTCAGTGCGTAGGTCTAGTATTCAATGGGCGGGGTGTATATAGCTACCAATTTCTAAGCCTTTTTAACCTTTTAACTTCGTATGACGAAATATTTGGTCCTACACGAACTACTACTGTAAAATTTTAAACGCATTACTTTCACCAGTAATATTTTAATAGAAATTTTCGTCTTATTAAAACGCCCTATTCATGCAAAATTACTGCCCTGAATAAGAAAAAAAAATATTTTTTTTTACTGGTGGAAGTGTGCCCCTTTGGTAATCAGGCATATCAGTTGAACGAAAGTTTATTTCCCAGTTAACTGGTAAAATCAACATATAAACATGTTTTGAACAAAATAAGATATTTAGTAAAATTAGTTACATGTTTTTTTTAAAGGAACGTAGTGCACATTTTATTTTATTTATTCAATAAAAAATTCTAGTTCATATATGTTTATTTGACTTTAAGAAACTAAAGAAGTTGACAGCCATGTACTTGACAGCCCCCTATTTCTTTTTTAATCTACAAAAAATACTTTGAATCAGAAATTTTATTTAATTAGATTAATCAAATTAATACCTTATAAAAGTACGACACAAATAATTATATAATATTTCTGGTTCAAAGTATGCTTTCTTATTTTAAACAAGAACAAAAAATCATGCATCAAACATAGATTATGTAACACTTTCTAACACTTCCAAAATACTTTTTGACATTTTCATCGTGTAATAAGGTGAAAGATGATGTCTAAGCAAACAATTTGGCAAACGCATCACACATTTAGAACCCCAATTTCAGGAATTACCAAAAATATTCAGAAAAATATCCGTATTTTGTGCAGCCCTGTATATTATCGATTGATTTGTATATATACTACATAGCATGCTAAAATTTAGTTCAGTTAGGAAACGCATAGGCTGAAAATTCCCCTTCAGCAATTTCCGTCAATAAACGGAAATGTATTCGAGATGTTTTGGGCTGCCCTGTATATGATCTATAGAATTTATACATACCAAGTAATAGGCAAAAAGATTAGTTAAATTTAGAATATCGTACTGTTACTAAAAACATACTTCCAGCAATTATTATTAACGTACAGTACTTTAACCGAATTCTTTTGTGTGTAACTGTAAATGAACAAAGAATGTATGCTATATACAGAATATTCTCTACTAAGTCTCTTGTAATGCATTCTCAGTGATATATATCAATTTAGATATGTTTCAAATACTGAAACATAATTAAAATAAAACGGAAACGATTTTTCCCCAAAGACCGTATTATAACTGAATTATTTCCAGTGTTCCTGTAAAGGAACTATAAGTGCTGTGTCCACCATATTCTGTAGTAAGCTTCTAGTAGTGCACTTCAATTTCATTAAGTTCGAAATCGTGCAACATCATTAAAATAAACCGAAAATGATTTTTCCCCATAGACCGTAATGTAACGGAATTGTTTTGAGTGTCCCTGTAAAGAAACTATAAGTACTACACACTTCATTTTCAGTGCCGAACATGCCTTATTAAACCTCAATAACATATATCAATCCGAGTATATTTACACGAATTACAGCACGGACAGACAAACAGACAAACCGAATTCATAAACACTTTTCAACTAAGTGGGAAAGTGTTAATAAAAAGCGGGAGGTTGACAAGTATGACTTAATGCATGTTCTTTTATATGTGTCCAGTTGGTGAGACCAAAAGTAAAAGACGAGAGAGTCTAAACAAAACCGGCGAGAAAAATTAGAGGAATGTTTGAATTCAATGTGCTTATTTTCCTTTTAGAACTATTTTAACACTGTTTGTTTTTTACTTCTCCTTTTTATGCAAAATATTCATTTCTTCTCTGCTTCCTTTGTAGTTTTTTTTTTTTTTTTTTTTTTTTTTTTTTTTTTTTTTTTTTACCTTAATTTGTTGTTGAATTATAGTCACTATAAACGATTCTCGAAACAATTTTAATATATGTACTAGCTATATAATCCGATCTAGTACGGGCGTTCATGAATTTAATTCTTAAAATTATTGGATGAATCTTTATTTATTTAATTCCAGGATTGCACGTGGAATTCATTTACTTTCATTTCTTAAAAAAATTTCTGGTGCGAAACGTGTTAAACCTGGTTCAAATTAACCCACATGTTACGGAATATTAATGAGTGCTTGGCACCTCTGATATTACTCGAAGGGCTGCCCTTTAAAGGGATAAGATCTCTGATAAAATAATGCAAAAATTGGTGTTATTAATAAACAAGCTGACCTGCCAGGTCCCGTAAAAAAAAAAAAAAAAAAAAAAAAAAAAAAAAAAAAATCACAATTAAAAATTTCTGCATGAATTTCAAATAAACTTTATTGAAAAGAGAACAAAATTTACTATATTGCGCTAGAAGATTGAAACCGGATTCATTTTACTAACTTGGAAAAATCGCAGCGAATCGCGTAAAAACGCTAAAATATCAAAAATCCCAACAGATAGAATTGAAGTGAAGGAATAGATAAATGAAAAGCTTTATCTGATAGCCGTATTACGTAGCACTTAGGTAATTTAACTAATATGAAGAATAGCTTTAATCTCAGTAAGCACATTTTCAGCATAAATATAACAAATGACCATTCAGTCGAAAAAATATAATAGATGTCCATACCGGCTGTAGTATTCTACCAGTGAAACTCATGCGTTTTACTCATAGGAATTGATGGTGCTGTCATAACGTTAGTGTTTAAAGTTAAGCCTTTCCTCCATTTTCTGAATATAATCAATTTTCAGTAAGTATAAAAGGTTGAAACTTTGAAAGTATATAATGTCAGTACAATAAAATTTCACTAATACCTTATGAAAATATTACCCTCAGTATACGAGATTGAAATACTTTGATGGATCCAATCTGTTTGTAATCGTGTTTGCTAAACTCTTGATTGATAAGAATAAGAAAACCAAGTTAAAAATGTTGTAGGAAGCTGACAAAATTTATCTATAACATCTGGATTTTCAAGTCGTGAAGAACAGTTTGTGGAATTTTCTAAAGCATATCAAAATATGCGTGGTCAAATTCGCCATACATCTCATCAAAATATATGAAATTTTAAATTTCATAGTCTGACACTACGAAAAGCATTTTGAATTTCATTTCAAGATTTCAGAATCGCCACTAATCATTCTTAAGCTAATATTACGGAAATTTATTAACGTATTTAAATATATTGCTCGAGAGAAAATTACGAGTAGCTGTTTGTACGACGGAAAGTTATTTAACATGAGTTGAAAGTAAACCATGTTTGACAGAATTTACTTAATGGACAAACTTTTGAACTAAACTAAAATTATCAGTCAACATACAAGAGTTATTGAAATCTGTTATAATTCCTTTGAATATGGTTAAATAATATTGAATATTTGAAATAATGATTTTTTTATTTTTTAAAGTAAAATTTAATATGGAATATATATAAATTTCAGACTATTGCTCTAAAACATAACATTATAAGATTATATATTTATTTCTAAACTGCATAATATAGCACTCATTTCTTGAATTTGGCGATATAAATGTGTTTATTAACTGTGCATGTCACATATGTAATACTCAATGTACCAATATCTAACAAAAAAAAAAAAAAAAAAAAAAAAAAAAAAGAAAAAAAAAAAGAAAAATAGAAAAGAAAAAAAATCTCCTTTACTGAATTCCAAATATTTTTTAATTGTTTTTTTTTAATTCTCTATTCAAACAATCACTCAGTTTAACGTTTATTTCTTTTAACATATTGTTGACGGCGAGTTTTCGGACAGGAAATCTCATCTATAAGTAAAACTTTTGGATGTTACATTACACAGAGTCTCTTAAAAGTTCCCGTACGGACGATATATATATTTATTATTCACAGAACAACAAACCTTAAATCGATTACTTTTATGCTAATGATAAAAGTAATCATCAGTTTAACATCATGTAATAAAAAATACTGAACTTACATTTTTAATAAATGTTCAAAATGTCCACCCCTTTCTAGCAGGCAAAGCTGAACTCGTTTGCGTATGTTTGTAGAAACGCGTTTTAACATGCTGGGAGTAACTTCTTGTATATCCTTTGAGTAATGGCAATTTTCAGATCATCTATTGATACGCTATAATATTTTATTTGCATAAACCTTGTTCTTTAAGTATCCCCACTGTGCCAATTCGGCGGGATAGATAATGTTATGTGGTAGCTGTACAGGTTAACTTGCCGAAATAAAGCACAGATTATTTAGCCTATGCAAATTATATTTTATTCACAAATAAACATGTGAAGATAAATAGTGTAGTGCACAGGATAATAATGGAATTAATGTAAATTAGAGTTCGTGATACGGACAGATACTAAAAGAAGGTGGCAGCAGGAACTAATTCGGAAGTTCTCTTGAAAACAGTTTGATCAGAACAACCTCTCCTCGAGGTCTCAAAAATAGGTACAATCTTAGACATAAAAAAGGCTCTCAATTACTAAGGAACAAAGGGTTCCTTCTAATCCGCTCTTACTCGCCAATCAGTAGAGCTTCAAACCTCACAGCGATTTCACTTCGCTGACGACGATTCTCAGGGTGAAAATCTTTTCTAGAGAGACCTTCTCTCTCTCTCTCCAAAACAACAACTGACTACCGTCCCTCTGCTCGTTATCCCAGCCCCCCTTACACCTCGCGGGGGGTGGCAGGAAACGAGGGGTCTTTTCCTCGCTCTTTTTTTGCAACTGCATTCCTTTCCTTCGCTGGAACTTGGTGAATACGTTACAGCATCACCCCTCTGGTTCTGTCAGATTTTTATTTCTGAAGAAAAATCTAACTGCAAATCCCCAGCAATTATTCCAAACTTACAATAGGGGCTTACCACCATCCTTGTCTGTCATTAATTACATTTTAACACTTAAACAGCACATCATTATGACACTATAAATTTTACACACTTAAAAACACTGTTACAAAAATAAAAGAACTAAGAAAAAAAATATCTATATACACATCATTATCTACTTTATCCTTATTTTTCTATACCCAACGCCGATATGCGGCAGTGATGGAATTCAGCTTTCCCAGGTTTGTAACCGAACGATTGCCTGTCATCTAGCGAATTTACTGACAACTGGTAATTTTTCTCTAGAACTATCAGACAACTGCTTAATTGGGCCGAATTCACTTTCACTCTTGGGAAAATAATCAATAGAGGATCGCCTTTCAGTTTTTGCGAAGATCGCTTTACTACCCTTCTTTCTTATATCAGATTCACGCCTGGGCTTTCCATAAATCACCCTATCTTTTTGGGCTAACTTTCCCCCGCTCTCTCGTAAACAGATAACTTCGTTTCGGAGCTGTGCCCGCTCGAGTTTTGTCGGGGGGTCAAGTCGGTGTTGACCTGAGGTGGTTTTGAATTCGTTTTGTCCAGTTGCGCTTTATTCCCCCTCGAATAATGAAACATTTCCGTGCTCTTAGCTGTTAACGCGGGTTTCTTCTCAGCGCACTTAATTAACTCTGGTGGGTTCTTCACTATTTTTTTGTCTCCACGACAAGAAGGGAAAATAGTCTCCTCACGTATTTTTTCTATTTCGGAATCAAGTTTCGTTTTGCTTGGTAACTCAGGGAGTAGGCTATCATTATTCTGATCCCTTTCTTTATCTTCGGTATTGTCGAACCGTGGGGCAATTCCAGTCTTCTTCCCCCTTCTAACATTGGGATCGGAAAGACCTGATAATTTATTCTGGTCATCCGCATTATCTTTTTCGATTCTCTGACGAATCTGCCTGTGGCGCGATTTGCAAATTAATATCTCCACCCACATGCGTTTTTTTAACTTAACGAAATCGCGTACTTTCGATTTCATAGTTTTCCTATCTAACCTTTCTCTTATCCAACATTTTTTTGAAATCTTAACATTTGTCTCGCATTTCGGGAGAACAATCGGTTCAGGGTTTCCCTCAACATGGGAAAAATGACACTTATTGTTATCAGCGTCCGGACCAACTGTGGACGTGGGACTTTTCACAAATTCTTTGACCTGTTCACTAAAGAGTTTTCTTTCTTTTTCCGCAATACAGGATTGTAAGGAGGGAGTTTCAGTTTCGATATGTACGTTCGTTACGGGCCCCTCCCTAGTTCGGGTTAACGCGGAGCTTATCAGTTTGGGTTTTGAATTGACTCGATCAATTAATATTTGGGTCTTATTTCAGAGTAAATAATAATCCATCTCCACGTTTTCGTCTACAATTCCTGCACGGGTCGTGACAGTTGTCCCGTCTTGTGTTTTTAAATTTATTCGTGCGAGGGGTATGCGCTTCAAGGCATTTTCTAACGGTGACCTCACATAAACAAATTCTCCGGTATACTGATCATTATTTACATATTTTGCACTTAAAAGGTCCAAGGTGCTTCCACTATCTCTAAAGCAAATCATCTCTTTCTCGTTTACAAATCCTCGGCTCAAATAAGGCGTGAGGCTTTCGTCGGCCTCTTCTAAATTTAGTAGCAGGCTCACGCTTTCGAATTTCTCATTAGTTCTTTCTAATTCGGGGAAACTTGCTAACTGATTTAAGCTCTCGGGTTTTTCATTAACTTTCTTTATTTCTGGGCAGTTGTAGCGTAGGTGGGAAAAACTTCCGCATCGATAACAGGCTCTATCCCTTCTTTTATCAAAAATTTCGTCTCTGGAATGCTGGTCATTCTTATCGCGCCAATCTCTTTTTGCTTCTGGCCTCCGTTGTTCGGTATTCTGATTTTCTACAACTATACTCCTCTCTACCCTTTTCTCATTTACTGGATTTCTAACAGAGGGGGTGGGGGGCGGTCGTTTCACCGATTTACGTACCGACTCATAACTGTCCAACCTTTGGGTTAACTCTGCCGGCGTGATTATGTTGCTCCACGAATCAATAAAATGATTTTTAACATCTGGCGGTACTTTTCTTTTCCATTGGTCAGTGATAATGAGGTCTCTTAATTGTTTAAAATCGGTGACCTGAATACCACTCAACCACTGATCGAAATAGTTGGTTATCTCGTACGCGTAGTCTTTCCATAATTTACCTTCGGGGCGATTCGTGTTCACGAACTTGATCCGGAAATCTTCCGCCGAAATTTTGAATCTTTCTAGCAGTTTGTTCTTAATATATTCATAATCATCGCTTAGATCTAACGGTTCTCTCAGAATAATTTCTGCTAATTCAAACGGTAGTAGTCCTAATAAATTTGTCACCCACTGCGATTCGTCAATCTGGGCCTTAGTCGCCTGCCTTTCAAATAAGTTAAGGTATAACGATATTTCTGATTTGCCAGATTCAAATTTAGGGAGTACGTTTTTTAACAAAACTTTTTGTTCTCTTTCCCCTTGACTGGACGTCAATAACGAATCAGTCTCATGTTCAGCTCTTATTTTGGCTAATTCTGGTTCTTGATCACTTTTTTCTTTTCGGTCACGTTCAATTAATTTTAATTGAGCTATCGCCAGCGTTTCACCATACTCGGACGTCTCCGTGATTTTTTTTATTATTTTCGGAACAGTGTCATTTGGTAACACTTCTACTTCGAATTCTACAGCCAACGTGGCCAAATCGCATTTCCGAAATCCGGCAATTCCTGCCATTTTTACTATTTTCAATTTACCTACAAAATCCTACACTTCCCTTAACATAGATAACAATAATATTCCTCCCACTATAGGCATGCAAATTACACATAAAAACACAATATTAACCACGACATAAAAATATACAATGTGCAACAATTCATAAATTTGAGACTTCTAACATTCTATCTTCCAGATATGTTTGTCTTCCCGGAAAACCAAATTCCACACATAACAAATCCTGTATTTCTTTTTTTTTTTTTTATTACAACTCTGCATCTAGCCCATAAATAACAATTCATTCATGAATTCCTACAAAAAAACAATTAACAGTGCTTGGTTTATCTAGCAATTCCAATAACAAACAAATCTTAACAAAAGATTTTCTCTTCTCTTACTTTTCTTTTCAAACTCAAATTTATATTTTAAAGTTTTCCTTATCATTTCATCTATGCAAAAAAAACAATATTAACTTTAAACACATTTGGTTTCATATACCTAAATGATTTTAGTTTAATTCTTTCATTACTACCCTCATTCGCTGAAAAAAATTCGCAGAAAAATTCGCTGAATTTCACTGAAATTTCACGCAATCAAAATAAAAAATCATATTATACTAACAGTAATAACGGACTAATTTTTTTAAACACCTTTTAAGACTTTGTTACACACCTCAGCCCCTACTGTAAAATATTGAAACAGTGCTTACCTGGGGTGCAGCTGTACTTCGGTGGTTCAATCCTGGAATAGCGGGTGCTGAGTCATAGATGATGTATTCGGCGGCTATTCTCGTCCTGCTTCAATTTACTGGGTGCAGACTCTGCTCTGATGCTCTGCCTTTCTTTTATTATTGCATTTGGGGAGCAGCTGTGGTTCAGTACTTGATTAGCTGATGCTGTTTCATAGATGCTGTATTCTGCGGCTCTCCTGTCTCTGATTCACTTTACTGGATGCGGCCTCTGGCTCTGAGTCACTTTACTGGATGCGGCCTCTGGCTCTGAATCACTGTACTAGATGCGGCCTCTGGCTCTGATGTAACTTTACTGGATGCGGCGGGTGTAGACTGCTCCTGGTTCCACTCTTCCGTTAGGCTCCTCTGCTATTTCCTTCAGTTTCTGTCATTACTCGTGCATTTGTCCCTTTTGCTGCCACCATTTCTGTGCCAATTCGGCGGGATAGTAGATGTTATGTAGTAGCTGTACAGGTTAACTAGCCGAAATAAAGCACAGATTATTTAGCCTATGCAAATTATATTTTATTCACAAATAAACATGTGAAGATAAATAGTGTAGTGCACAGGATAATAATTGAATTAATGTAAATTAGAGTTCGTGATACGGACAGATACTAAAAGAAGGTGGCAGCAGGAACTAATTCGGAAGTTCTCTTGAAAACAGTTTGATCAGAACAACCTCTCCTCGAGGTCTCAAAAATAGGTACAATCTTAGACATAAAAAAGGCTCTCAATTACTAAGGAACAAAGGGTTCCTTCTAATCCGCTCTTACTCGCCAATCAGTAGAGCTTCAAACCTCACAGCGATTTCACTTCGCTGACGACGATTCTCAGGGTGAGAATCTTTTCTAGAGAGACCTTCTCTCTCTCTCTCCAAAACAACAACTGACTACCGTCCCTCTGCTCGTTATCCCAGCCCCCCTTACACCTCGCGGGGGGTGGCAGGAAACGAGGGGTCTTTTCCTCGGACTGCATTCCTTTCCTTCGCTGGAACTTGGTGAATACGTTACACCACAGAAAAAAGTCCGGGATGTTCAGATATGGTCATCGAGGCGGTCAAAGATTTTTTGAGATTTTTTGAACTTTTAGCCTTCCACTCCTGTGCTTGTCTTCCACCGAACCTCTATCACTAAATCGTCGAACGAGCCAATACAAGGTATCTTTACTCGGTATTGCATCATTTGGATAATTGTTTCGCCAAACATCTTTGCACCTTTTATACGATTTACATTCAAAATAAGTTTCAGGCAGCGCAATTCTCTGAATGCGTGATAAACTGATTTAACTATGAAGAACAAAATAACATAGAACTTTATTCTCGCACCAACTGAACGCGAAAAGAACCAAACGATAAATACTCAAGAATTGTTGCAATGATAAGCAGACGATAAAATTAAATATTAAAAAAAAAATCACGGACAATGAGTTCTTTAATTTGGAGTACGGGAACTTTTAGGACACACCGTATAATAAAACGATTTTCTCTGTTCGTGTTTATATTATAAATGAATGTCTATAATAAAGGCATTGTTCCTAATCGAAGTATCTATATGCATAGTACTCTACTTGTAAAATACGAATAGTGTGTATGTTTTTTTTTTTTCGAGAAATAATGTGACACATTAAATGCAAAAGTACCATCACCCGTAACCAAATTACACAAGTCACAAAGACGGATGTTTCCGTCTCCTTTCAACAATCTGTTAAAAAGGAAGAGTATTGTACGCATTATATTATATCAGCATTATTACCAACTTTCAAGATTTTCAAGAGCAAACTGGGTACACATTTGAACACCTATTTCAGATTAGAAAATTTCTATTTAATATTTCAATCGCATAATTCGCAATCCACTCGTCTAACCTTTTGATTACGGGCGAGGACTGGCGATTATTTTTATATTCAATCGTACCATAATTTACAAAAAAATTTCTTTGTGGTACATTTCGCTTTAAAATATCCTTGTATAACTGTAGATTATTTCTTAAAAAGTGGCACGAATAAAAAAATATATGCGTATATTCTACTGGGACTTATATTCCCCGACCCCTAAAGCCATTAAATAATAAGCCCAGTCAGATAGTGTTAAATTTGTTATAGACACACTAGCGCCAAACCTCTGCTGCGGAAGGAGGACAAAACAGAAGTGGGTCGCAGAGAAAAGATACGATTTATTTATATCGATATTTTATACGATTTTTATCGATGTTTTGTTTTTGCGCTTCCTTTAAAAGCTTGCTAATTATTGGGATCTTTTACATTAAAGTTAAAACTATAATGAAAAAAAAAATGGTGGAAATTTACTGGATTAATATTTCTATATAAATATAGTGGTGGCGAAGAAGTTGATTTATTTATTAAAAGTTAAATAAAAAGTGATGGAAATTTACATCACTATGCAATTAACCCTTTCCGGCACAGACAAATTATGTTCGTAAAATGTGAAATTACTGACTGACACCGGAATTTACAAACGACTTTCTTAGAAAATATGAACTCCTTATTTTAAGCTTTAATTTTAGAAGAAAAATTTTATTAAAATATTCTTGGTGCCGAATGCAGCACTCCCAACCGCTAGATGGCGCTATTTTCAACTTGCGAAAAGTTTCCCATTTATCTGACTGGGCTTATTATTTAATGGCTTTGCCGACCCCTGATCAAACGGTTCATCGCATAATTTGCAACAATTTCTGCGATTCAATAAGGTGAAAAATTTTAGTAAAAATGTACGCACACTTCTATAATCAGATAGTCGGTATACAAAAATATCTTGTTTCCTTAATACTTGTATTATAATTATATATTACATTAGTATACCAATTCCATCAACCATTAGCATATATTGTGTGGAGAGCAACACATGTAAAGCAGTATCTTTTCATAATTATCTTTACTTTAAAACATACAATTATTTCTTTTTCTAAATACTTTTTATACTGTCATTAAAAATATATATTATTAAGAATCATTTAAAAACATAGTTTAGTTGCCCTCCACACAATATAGGGTAGTGCTTAATGGAATTGGTATACTAATGTAATTACATAACTGCTTTGATTAAAAGTCATGAATTCAAAGACTGCTATTATGTTATTTCTATTTATTCAAGAAAGTGCAGTACATAACTTTTAAATATATACCTTCAGTTTAACACATTACCGATCGGAAACAACAAATATCGTTTTCCTAAAAAAAAGTAGAAAATACATTCATATATGTCCTATTTGTTTAGATTGTAAGACATTTTACATTAAATCCATACTTTGAAAGAAATGTACTGATTCATACCAGAAAATGTTTAATGGTAATTTTGTAAAATTTATTTCACGCAGTAATCTATCATTTTGTAAAGTAAAAATAATTATTCAACCTTTCTGAAGGGAATTCAGAATTTCTGAATAAAAAATCAGCCAGATTTGTTAACATTCATACATATATATGGCGGCTATTAAAAGAACGAGCGACTTTATAAGCAGCTACTTCTGAAGTCAACCTACCGGTTTTTAAAATCAAATAAACGTACTTTGAACCAGAAAATGTATTCTCAAAAATGTGTCTTGTATCTATGTGGTAATCATTTGATTTCAATCGGATTTTATTAAGTACGAGTAATATTTTAAAAGTAAGGTCCGTTTTGAAATTAAAAAAAATTATTAAGAACATGTAAAAAAATTATTTTTTAGGAGATTCTTCATACCTTTTGCTACTTTTCTTCGTTGTTTAATGTCTGTTGAAACATTTGTCGTAACGACCCACGAGTTTTTGTATCCTTTTCTCGTAGAATGCCTCCGCCTGTGAGGAATTCTACACCTTAACCCAGGTTTCCACTTCTTCGTCAGAGTTGAATTGCTGGCCGCCGAGAAACGATTTCAGGAATCGCAAGTGTGACAGTCACGCGGTGCAAGGTCAGGACTGTATGGAGGGTGCTCAAATTGCTCTCAGGCAAAAAATTCGATGAGAGATTGTGTTTGATCAGCAGTGTGTGTGCAATCATTGCATTGGAGCCATACACCTAGAAGATCTGTCTATGAATGTGCACTGCTGTCATGTTTCTTGCTGCCAAAAACTGGATTATTGCGCGTATTTCACAGTCGGTGGTATGTACAATTCACTTGAACATGTTTTTACACTCACTCTGAAGCAATACACTGACACCGTAGGTACACAACTGGCGTTTTATTTTGTAGCGCAAGTGATGCCTGAAGACTGAGCGCATGTACTTTGCTTCAAGCACGCGAAATTTAAATAGATATTTGGTAATGGAATTTCCTTTAAAAATAACCCTCGTAAAATTTTTGTTCAGGTATGATTATTTGACTTAAAAAGAAAAACGGAGCTTGGGAAAAACGGGAGTCACTCAAAAATAACTGTAAGTTTTTAGTAAAAAAAAAATCTATCAAATTGGCCCCGCCTTAACGCTTTCGCGACGAACTTACGTACTATTTTTTATGTCTTTTAGTCTCAGTTTTTCTTTTCTTATATTAATCAGAGAAATTCTGCGTTAAAATAAGATGAAAAACACTATTTTATATTACTACTAGCAAGCTACGCCCGCTACGCTGGTCAATTTCTTATAACGAACTTTTAATCCAACAAAATATTGACATTTCATAATTCACTTTTATATTTTAACAGAATAATAAGGCTACTATAATTTGTGACTCGTGCTATTACCAATATACACGCCAACACACGTCGCACTTATCATTATCTTTTTACGCATGAAGGTTTCGCTATGGTACTCCATTGTGAAATTTGGTAATTTTTCAAATTCAATATTTGAAAAAAGGCATAATCATTAGATTTGAAATTTATATCAAGAAAAATACAATTTTTTACCTTTCAAACGCAGTTTGACTAACAATTTTCAGACAAATAATTTTCGAGCTACTATTTTTTTTCAGTAACTTCAAATGTTTCATTTTCCGAGATTAATCTGTGGCAACAATTAGCGAAAAACCCAGTCGTCAGAAACGCATAGTTTTTTATTAAAGAGGCTGTTGGAGCAGGGATTGTCACCACCAATTTGCCACCATCACTTTTGAAATCGGTTCGTAGTTCTAGAGATTCAATAGAAATTGTAATTTAGAATGTTTTTAGAACGCTTTTCGCTCATTTCACCCTTTTAAATTTCGATTTTTTTTATTTTGTTCTTAGAGAGCATTTACATGTTATAAGTAACAACAACGCCAAATTTCAAATTTCTAGCTCCTACAGTATAAAAAAGATCTCAATTTTAGAACGTTTTTCGATCCTGCCCCCCCCCCCCCTGGGGTTAGTGACACCCACATAAAATATAGCTTATGTTGGAGCAGGGGTTGTCACCATCAATTTGCCTCCATCACTTTTGAAATCGGTTCGGTAGTTCTAGAGATTTCATAGAAATTGTAATTTAGAATGTTTTTAGAACGCTTTTCGCTCATTTCACCCTTTTAAATTTCGAATTTTTTTTTTATTTTGTTCTTAGAGAGCATTTACATCTTATAAGTAACTACAACGCCAAATTTCAAATCGGTTTGGTAGTTCTAGAGATTCCACAGAAATTGTAATTTAGAATGTTTTTAGAACGCTTTTCGCTCATTTCACCCTTTTAAATTTCGATTTTTTTTTGTTGTTGTTCTTAGAGAGCATTTACATCTTATAAGTTACTACAACGCCAAATTTCAAATCGGTTCGGTAGTTCTAGAGATTCCATAGAAAAAGTAATTTAGAATATTTTTAGAACGCTTTTCGCTCATTTCACCCTTTTAAATTTCGATTTTTTTTTTTTTGTTGTTGTTCTTAGAGAGCATTTACATCTTATAAGTTACTACAACGCCAAATTTCAAATTTCTAGCTGCTTCCGTATAGAAAAGATCGCAATTTTAGAACGTTTTTCGCTCCTGGACCCCCCTGGGGTAGTGGCATCGACATAAAATATAGCCTATGTTGGAGCAGGGGTTGTCACCATCAATTTGCCACCATCATTTTTTAAATCGGTTCGGTAGTTCCAGAGATTACCCCCTACAAACAAACAAACAAACAAACAATCTTTACTCCTTTATAATATTAGTATAGATATAGAAAATGAAAAATCGTACGCACTCTATGCTTCGCGTATACGCGACGCCAGTGACATAGCCAGGAAGGGGCCCGAATGCTCTGAATTCCAGCAATATTGCAAAGTTTTCTTCGTCTTTATTATCGCAGAAAGTTTTCTGATTAGATAAGGGAAAAAAAAAACTTACAAAATTAGTGGTATCCAGAGCATCTGGCCCCGCATCCTGGCTACGCCACTGCGCGACGCTCAACGGCAAGAAATTAAACGAATAAAACTAGAAAAAACTGGTCAAGAAACAATTTATTAGGGTGCGATTGATGATTTTAATCTCACAAGTTTCCGTAATTTTCTAATAGAAATCGCTTTAATTAATGGCAATCTTCTAATACCTACTATCTGGCTATATAGTCTAATATCTGGCTAATATCTATATACTAGTAAATCTTCAGATCAGGAGCCTCAACGTCAGCTCTGAAAGTCATTGTTTTTTAATCTCACTTTCTATATTATTTATTATCTTCCAATCCGCAAATTAATTTTTTTTAAATTACGTATATATTTAGAGGCATATAAAATAATTCGAAGGTTTCAGAAATTAAAAACGTTAAATTAAACACGGTTTATGTATTAATATTCTGAAATTCTTATGAACTTATTCTTGCAATTTTTTATATAATAAAAAAATACATTTATATAAAAAAAAAAAACATAAATATTGCAGCAAATTAGTGCGAGTTACTTGAATTTTATTATTTTGATATTCTTTGAAATAGGGTTGCTAAGCAACTAATAAATTAAAGACCAAAGTAAAAAGAAATGCATTTTAAAATTTGTAAAATATATGAAAGTAAAATGCGTTATTTCCTGAACAGATGCAAAACATTTTCCAATAATTTAAACAAATAATTTCTAAATTCTAATTAATGTATCGGCAAATTTTCAAAGCTTTTGGATATATTTAAAACATCCATATAAAAAAATTAGCATCTATAACTTTATGTTTAAATCCATTATTCAAATATGTGATTTTCATTTCAGTTAAAAATGAAATTTGAAAATCGTCTGCATTCCCATAGGAAAGCATTATGACCTAAAAAGAAATGTTCTATATTTTTCGAACAAATGAACCAAATGTAATTAAAAACTAATACAGATAATTCCGGGTACCTCACCAAAAATCAACCTAATCGGATCATTTTTGCGGCAGTTATCGCGGAACAGACAGACAGACAGACAGACAAACAGACAGAAACCAAAAACGTTTCGGGTCTCAACAGTGAGCCTCAACTGACGTTTCGGCAATAACGACAATCTTCGGTATATTTAATGGCAAATTTAATAAAGCAAGTTTTGTTTTCGAAAATTCTATTAGATATTTTGAATTTTTCGTGATAAAGGTTGTTGTCAGCCGTGTTGCCAATTCAGCATGTTTTAATTCAAAATTTAGACTAGAATGTTTTGAATAATAACTTTTGTTTTATTTAATGATCGAAAGCTTCGTCAGAAAATAAAGCGTAAAAATGTTTAAAAAATATAATAGGTTTTTTTAAATAAAGTAACATTGCCTGCGAGATTGCAGTCCATAGTTGTGATGCAATTGAGATTAATTATAATCAACAGACAGAAGCGCGTAGTGTCTTAGTAGTTGGGTTTTTAGAATAAGTCTGAACAAAGTTTTCTCGATTTAACGCGCTAAAACTGGAGTTACTGAATCATCATCCGTTTTTTACTTTTCGAGTACACAGTTTGAGTAAAGTATTGTAATCATAATTTGAATATGTGTGTATGAATGAACACTACCAAGAATGATAATTACCAAACAGGAATGATATGAATGATAGTATGAATGATAACTACCAAACGGTACGATTGAGATTGCCATTTGGAGAATATGTTATAAATGACTGCTTCAAAAACGGTATAGATTTTCGTAAAAATCTACCGATAGATGAGTTATTTAATACTTTTTTAAACCATATTCAAACCATTTTGCGATCGATTCTTCTATAGGTAAAATCATCAAGGGAATGTAACAGAGTGTAAGTGATAAGTATTACGGTGATCTAAGCAAGTATGAGTGGTGCAGAGGTAACGTCTACAGTTTCAAAACGAAAGTCCAAAGTTCGAACCCAACCGGTTCCATTGTGTCAGAAATTTATAACAATTATTTTTCTCTCTCTCTCTTTTTTTTTTTTTTTTTTTTTTTTTTTTTTTTTTTTTTAACTTTTTGGACATGTAATCCAATGTTTAAAGAATCAAATGAAGCCACTCCAGATTTTTGTTGTACATAAATCAGTTAATATTTCAGATCTCAAAGTTGTAATGGTTATAAATGGACAACTGATAAATTGATAAATGGATTCAACATTGATTAGATGCCAGAAATGAAAATCCCCAAAAAACATTTCGAATTCTACTTTTGTATAGCCAAGATACAGCGCCTAGAATACATAGTGTGGAAAACGGTTTTACCGTTTTTTAATTCAAAATTTTCGAATTAAAACTGGAAATTCTGAAAGAAGGATTTTGACTTTAAGAAGTCACGAAATATCTGCCATTAAATAACGAAAAGAAGAGCATAAGGAATTTCTGGTACGAATGTGAAATTTCGGAATTTAAAAAAAGCCAAACAGATAATGATATAAAAAGTGCTAAAAAATTGTAGTCGATAAACGTGCAACGATGCGGTACAATAATAGGGAGATCGCAGATACATTTGCTTTAAAAATAGATTTAGCTCTAGCAAAAGGTAACCGTTAAACTATTGATAACATAACACAATTTCTGTTAATAAAGTCTTCTTGTAAGTGTATATTTCAGATGTAACTGATTTTGAAGTTAGTTTTTTATCATATCCAGGAATTAATTTTTTCCACTCTTCAAGCAGAGATTCATCCTTTGGTATGCTAAATAGGGATAGTTTCTAGTTTGCTGTCTTGTATCGAGTACTGCAACCAGGCACAAAAGAATACGAATCACCTTTTTTTGGCCATGATCAAAATCATTCATATTTACAAAGCTTATGAAAATCACTATCCAAGTCCAAGGAAATAGTACATAATTTAATTATTTAAAAAATTTACCACCAGCTGAAACGTTTTCTCAGTTCGATTCTTATATAATGTTCGCGTTGAAAAGAGCTAGCAGACAGTGGCGTACTTAGAGAGGTAGTTCCGAATGCTCTGGAAACCAGTAATATTATAAAGTTTTCTTCGCCTTCAATATCGCAGAAAATTCTCCGATTAGATAAGGCAAAACTATTTTTCATAAAAATAGTGGTATCCGAAACATCTGGACCTCCACCCTGTCTACGTCATTCTGAAGATATCGCTGCGATCGACGCGTTATCCTTTCAGCATGGTTCTACATTTATCGGATTCAACTTTTTAGTACTATTTTGTAGCCGTTTTCAACACTATGTATTCTAGGCGTGGTACCTGGGGTACGTGGCGGTCAAAGTACGTAAACATTACATTGGTAATGGCGAGAAAATGCAAAAAAAAAAGTTAAAATGAAAACATATAAACAAAACTGTGTAATTCTTTTAGTTAACAAAAGAGAGATTTGTGTAAAAGTGAAATTGACTATTCCCACAAAATGAAGGAAAATTCCATAACTCAGTAATTGGTTGATCATTTGTCGTCATTATATCCACCCACTCCTAATAATATCTTGCATGTGACCCTCTCTCTCTTTTTAATATTCTTTGCTTTCTGGTAATTCTTGAACTATGTAGATATATAAAACATGAATGGTATCGGGACTTCATTTAGAACCCATTTACAAGCAGGTTATCATTTTAGTTTTAACTGGTTAACATTAGCATAAGACCATTAACGTGTATCAATGGGTGTAGTTTTATTCCTTCTTCGAGAGTGCTTAATTTGACACCTTTAGCTATTATTTATCGTTTTGAGTGACTTTGTGCTTACACCGTGTTGTGGTTCAAAGTGGATAAATGGTCGAAAACTAGAATACAAAAGAGAACTGCGTCTAACATTGATAACTAGCATAAGAGCATTACGAACGAACGAAAATAAAACAAAGTGGGACTAGTTTGTATGACAAGCGGTACGCATAAATAAAAAGTCTAATCAAGGGGTACGTGAGAGAAAAAAGGTTGGGAACCGCTGTTATATAGCATGTAAACAAATTACAACTTTTTTTCAAATTTATCTGCAAAAAAACATTTGTTAAAATTTTGATGTTGCAACATAAGAGGGGGGGTATTACGCAAATGTAAAAACCCGTGGCATATGCAGCTGAAGGGTTGAAAAAAAATCACGATACTTGCGTGAAATAGATTTAAAAATCGTTCCTAAATTTGTCAAAAATATATGAAACAATTTCATTCATACATAAATTAAAATATGTATTTTTCATAAAGTCTTTCATATTAAAAACTAGTTAATACTCACTTGTAAATTAGTTACTTGTTTTCTACTAAACTTTCACATTTTAATTATGGTCTAGGATTGTTTTTATATTCACCTGTATCACAATTTACAAAATAATTTCTTTCTCGTAAATTTCTTTTGAAAGTGTCTTAATATAAGCGTATGACAGAGATTGTTTTTTAAAAAGTGGTACTAATAGAATAAAGAAATAGTCGTAGTGACAACATACAATGACCTCTCACTTATACGCGATGTTCAGTAATTACTTTTTCATACCACTATGTTAAAACAGAAAAACTCGACTTATAAATTCTGTGATTAAATAAGGAGAAAATTACTTTAAAAAGAAACTTGTGCCGAAAAATAATTACCGTGTATCGCGTATAAGTGAGAGGTCACTGTATGGCCCAACACCGTAATCAAAGGATTAAGGGAAGTCGTTCTGTGTAATTATTTCCCCATAAGCCTTTGCGGTGCAAAGTAATTTCGTTGCTAAAGTACTGAAATGATTGAATGTCACTAGAATTTGCGAACAAATTCATATGAAAATAAATAAATAATTTTTATCAGTACATTATAAAAGCAAAATTTCATTTAAAAATTCCAGGCGAAATTTGGCAGTTTGAAATTGAAATAAAGTGCAATAAAATACCATCATCCTTCAGAGCGTAAAATGCCTGCAATAGTCACCCGAGAACAATGTAAACATTTCTCCTTCCCATTTCTAAAATTTTAAATACATCTTTTCGCATAGGATATCTGTGGTTGATATCTAACGTTCTTTCTTCTATTTTGATGCTGGTTGCTGTTTTATTCTGAAGACATTTTCAATATTGGAACCAACTAGCCAATTTGTTTCAGAATTGAAAGGTTTCCTAACAATAAAACTGCAACAACAACAAAAACAAAGGAGGAAAAAAAATAGAAAGTCACAACGTTAGACATCGATTTCTGATATCGTATGCAAAAAGAATCATTTAAAATTTTGAAATGCAAACGAACGACTAGATTGGTTTATTATTAGATGCGATTTTTTATCCTAACTCTTAAGACTGCAGTTAACAAGGATTACAACAGCCATTACAAGGGAAAAGCAATTCTGTTGCTAAAATGGTGAAATGATTAATTTAGACCAGAATTTCTGAATAAATTTATTTTAAAAATAGAAAAAGCTTTTCTTTAGGCACATTATAAAAGCAAAATTTTATTTTAAAATTCTGGTTCAGTTGTGGCATTTGGGGATAAAAAATTAATTTTACTAATAGTATACCACTGCTCTTCAAGAGCTTGACAAGAAATGAGATAGTTCTCTGTCATTACCTGTTAGTTTGCTTCCCTTTAGCTGTAGTTTCTTTCTTAATTAGAAAATGAAATTATTTTTTCCCCCATAATACTGTTTCATACAGTAAACCCCCCATACAGTAAACGTGCACCCCTTCCGATTTTTGAGTACCACAAATTTTGAAAATTAAAGTTTGTTTTATTTAATCGCATAATTATTAAATTAAATAGAGAAAAATCTCTATTCGAAAATAATAATATACGAAAATGCGAAAGTTTGGAAGTTCTCTTTGACCCTAAAAAAATCTCACCACATTTTTCTAAATAAATTCTTTGTTTATTTTGTTCTGAAGTTTCACGGAAGTTATTATATATAATTCTTTCTACATAAGTCATCAGTTAAGACGAGATGAGAAAACTGAGTATCATTATCTGCTATTATCTGTCAATTTGTTTTCGATTTGTCGTAGATCACTTCGTAATCAAAATATTCGAACGGAAATAGCTTTAAATCGCTTCTAGCAGGAAAGAATAACACAAAAATGAAGCAAATAATTAAACGATAAATTTTATCAGAATGTATTTAAGACTAAGGTATAGCAATGTTGCAATCAATCGCAAGATGAGAAAATTAAGAATCATTAACTGCTATTATCTGTCAATTTGTTTTCGATTTGTTGTAGATTACTTTGTAATCAACATATTCGAAACAAAATAGTTTTATGCGGCTTCTATCATTAAAGAATAAGACACAAATGAAACAAATAATTAAATGATAAGAATTTCAGAATGTATTTTACGACTAAAGTACAGTAAACTCCCAACTATCCGGCCTAATGTGGCGGAAGGGTAGGCCGGATAACAAAGAAGCCGGATAGGCCGGAGTTCTATAAATATTTACTCATTTCCTGCCCCCCCCCCCCCCCCCCCGCCATGATATTAAAAACACATGTTGCACATTTTAAGATAAATTTTATACGTACAGTACATACAGTTTCAAAATAAGCAAAAAGTCAGCCTAATTCGTAAAAAATAGAGCAGATCTTATTTTAATGTTTATTAATAAATGATTGCACAAATATGAAAAGTTATATATAAGATAAAAGAGTCAAAACTTACAATTTTTACTCTTTTAAAAAGTCCTTGATAGATAACTGCTTCTCCCTGTTAGCTTTCTTCCGCGACGCAATGTCCCTCCATTTACACAAGCAGATGATATCAGATGGCGTCGCTTCCTCCTGCTGACTAATGTACTGCAGTCAATCGTCTGGAACCCTTCGGAATGTGGGATGAGATTTTTCCTGCCATCCTACTCCTTTTTAGGTGCGTTCGTAATTATATAAATACGTAGCACCTATAGTCGTCGCTTGGTCCTTCCGTCTGTCCGTCCGTCCGTCTGTCTGTCTGTCTGTCCGTCTGTCTGTCCGTCCGTCTGTCTGTCTGTCCGCATATAACAACGCAAAAACTACCCAACCAAATGGTTTGCAATTTAAAATATATTATCTTTGCAGAATTTTGTCGAGACATTTCAAATTTTATTAAAATCGAATCAAAACTTTAGGAGATATTAATAAAAATATTTATTAAGAAATTTGATTTTTTTTTTAAATCGGTGCTTTTTTGTTATAGGAGCTTCCGAAGTTTAATCGTCAAGCGACCGAGATACTTATTTTATGACAGAAATTAATCTGCAGACGATATAATTCATTTCACAGAATTAAAAATCATCAAGATCTGAATATTTATATAACTAGCTGATACATATACATCTGAATATTTATATAACTAGTTAAGATATTTGTATGAACAGTGTCATAAAATATATACTTAACTAGCTGTTTAACCCGTTCTACGCACGGGATATCATGAATTTAATTCTAAAACGTGCGTACGAACGCACCTCGTTTGTAACGTTTGACGTACAATTTCCAACTTGTTTCTTCTGTATGTCTCCCTATGTCACCATTTCTACAATATCGTCTACAATATCGTTAATTTATTAACTTCGTCGTTTGCCATCCATTCTGTAATGTCCTTTGCATTGACATCGCCAGAGCCCGGTATATTTTTCAGCAACGAAAGAAGCTTATCGTTCTCATCTTCCACTTTAGTTTCCCGCACGGGTTTATGTCTACCTTTATGGTCCAAAAGAATGATCCCAGACCTTGCAATTACTATGCTTGTATTTTTTTCCCATGTTTCTGTCACCCAGCTTATGACATCTAGCATTTCAACCTTTTTTAGAGTGGTTATGTAGCCTTCATTATTATCAATCGCTGATATCAATGAACGGAGAAGACGCCAAAGATAATTTTTCTTTATCATTTCTAGGACGCCCTGGTACATCGGCTGACGGCCAGCCATCACATTGGGTGTTAAAAATTCAGCTTTGATGGCTCCATCTGCGAGTTTATCAATGGACGGATGCGAAGGTGCATTGTCAAGAATTATCAGAGCTTTTCTCGGCAAATTGTTGTCTTTCAAATGTTTTTTCTACAGTCGGTACGAATTCATTTTGAAACCAGCTTTTAAAGATCTCCGAATTCACCCATGCTTTATTTTGGTGCATGTAATATAGGGGTAGTGATTCCTGATTTTTCAGTTTTTTAAAAGCTCTAGGTTTGTTTGATTTTCCTATTAAAGTCAACCTAAGCTTATATTTGCCGGTTGCGCTAATGCAAGCCAATATGGTGACTCGTTTCTTGCTTTTTTTTGTATCACGCAGCCGTGGCTTCTTTCTTTGATGCAAGCGTTTTTGTAGGGAGCATCTTATAATTTAAACCTGTCTCATCGCAGTTGTACCACTGCTCCCAAAAAATTTCCACCTCTTGAATAAGTTCAGCAAGATATTCTTTGAACAAAGGCAGAGCCTCTTTATTAGCAGATAAAACCTCCCGACTTATGGTAATCTGATGAATACCGAATCGTTTTTAAAGCGATCTCACCGTTCTTCACTGGCAGTAAATTCTGAATTTTCTCCTTCTAATAGTCGGGAAAATCGCAAAGCTTTTTCCTGCAATATCGCCCCAGTAACAGACAAGCCATGTGTTGATGTCACAAAAATAAAGCTTCCTCGACTTCTTTATGCTTACGTTTCAGCATGGTTTTTCTTTTTTTTCGTTCCACTTCTACTGGCTTGGGCAGCACACTACTTTTCAATTTCTGCTCGATCTTTCTTCCAGTCACCCTCTTTACTTTTACCAACTCCCAACTCCGAAGCAATATTTTTAGCCGTTACCCCAGACTGCAGTCGATTTATAGCGCGTAGTTTCTCCTCACTACAACCTTCTTTCGTTTATCATCCATTTCGTTAATCTTCAATAAATAAACACGAAGCACACCAAAAGACTATACGTACGTAACGGATCAGTGGCAAATAACGTACGCACTTGTTAACATCCGAAGCACAACTGACGAAATAGGTTATCAAGACATACCCCCCCCCTCCCTTCTTGTATGTCTTTACTCTGCTATTGCATTCTGCAATCCCTTCTTGCTCCTTCCTCTCGTGAGTTAGCACTTTCCCACGGACGGGAACCTGAAAGTCTCGGCCGCTTACAACATTCCTTATTTTTTTACTAGGCCGGATAGTACGGAGGGCCGGATAGTCGCGAGCCGGGTAGTCGGGAGTTTACTGTATAGCAATGTTCTAAACAAAAGTTTATGTTCATCTATTAAAAAAAAAATAGAAAAAAGAACAGCTCTGACTAATTCTGTCGTAAATCATACTAAAAAGATGTGATTGGTACCAAACGATTAGAGAAGTAACATCTACTAATTCACAGATTACAATTAACATTTTGGTTCTTTACCAGTTTTGCCGAGATAGAGAAAATGGCTTTGGTGAGAGAATTAAATTTTGCAATATATTTTCTGGCAACATATTTCCTGTTTCATATACACAAGCAATATTTTCAATATTTACTTAATATAAAGAACTTATTTATCTGTTGTTATATACAAGCAACAAGAAATCGTATATGAAAAGAAATAATAATATATATATATATAAATAAAATGTTTGCACATATATAAAGTTAGTTTTAAACAAGCATAAAAGTTCATTTGGTTTTAATTTCATAGCTGTTTAAATCATTTGGCAATGTTACCAAGTTACTGAAAAAAAATTGCCATTTTATTCCCATTCTGAATAGAAAATGAGAATTCTAAATTTTTTCGACTGCTTTTATATCTTTACCTAGAATTTCATCGACAATTACTGTTTCTTAATGATGAAAACGACGTCCGTCAGAATAAAACTTCGATTTTCGATATTTAACTTCGATTGAAAAATAATATTGAATAGAGTAAGCAGCAAGAAAAACCTACGTCTTCAATTCTGATGACACTAATACAGTGGTGTCCAGACATTACGGGGCAGTGACCAATTTCAGACGTTTCGTCGAATATCTACTGAAACTCATGAGGAAATGCCCGAAATGCCCTTGAACTTTGAGGATGTAAAGAACATGTTTGACTTCATGTATTTCAATGAAGATTTTGTCGCGAGGACAACTAGGGGGGGGGGCAATCATAATTTTAATAATAAAATAATCTTTTCGATCACCAGAGTAACAAATGCTAAAAATGGTCTGACATTATAGCAAATGACTATGTAGGTTCTGTTTAACATTTGTGTACATTTGTGTAAGCACAGCACGTATATTCGTGAAGATGTTAACGTTTCTGTGAAAAACTCAAAAGGTTTTTTTGTTATAGCATGCAGAGTTTTCAACCGAATTTAACACCGCTTTCCAAAAACTTGACAAAAAAATCGTAGAAATACACTATGTTGCCAATGGTGACCGGTCACTTGCGATTTTAGACGTTTTGTTAACTATCTAGAAAAATACATGAGGAATTAACCTGAAACTGCAGGTATGTAAACAGTATAGTATAGATTATATATTTCCGCGAAGATTTTTTCACGAAACCCGATAGGGGACTGTCAACAAATTGAAAAAGAACGAATATCTTTTGGATAACCCTGTAAAAACTAATGTAGCAAAAGCATTCAAACTCGAGATTATTAATAAGTGGTTTTTTGTAATATACTGTGTTCATTTTTATGAGGATAGCATGTACACTCGTAGAGAAATTAAGGTTTTTATAAAAACAGTCCCAAACTTCGCCTAGTTTCTTGCTTATAATTTGCAGAGTTCTTAATATAAAAAAAAAGTTCTTTTCAGAAAATATGACAAACATTGTACATAACACTCTGCAATCAAAATTAAAAAATAATAAAAATTGGATGAAAAATGAGCAGGTTTACTAAAAAATGTTTCACTGCGCATGCGCGAATGCAATCAAAATATAATATGCATAATGTATTAGCTAAGTATATAGAATAACTTTTGTGAAAGTCTCAAAATCATATCTTGAAAATTCTGAAAATTATCGTCGATAGAATAAGCTCGAAATCCGTTGTTCCCAAAAGGAAGCAAAATTATGAGGGGTTGTATCCAAAGATAGTAGTATGTGCAATATTGTGTACGCTATCTTGGCACTAATCAACAGATATTTGATACAACCCCACATCTTTTTGCTTCTTTTTGGGAACAACGGATTTCGAGCTTATTCTATCGACGATAATTTTCAGAATTTTCAAGTTGTTATTTTGAGACTTTCACAAAAGTTGCTCTATATACATAGCTAATGCATTATGCATATTATATTTTGATTGCATTCGCGCATGCGCAGTGAAACATTTTTTAGTAAACCTGCTCATTTTACACCCAATTATTATTATTTTTTAATTCTGATTGCAGAGTATTACGTACAATGTTGTTTGTCATATTTTCTGAAAATAACTTTTTTTTATATTAAGAACTCTACAAATTATAAGCAAAAAACTAGGCGAAATTTGGCACTGTTTTTATAAAAACCTTAATTTCTCTACGAGTATCCATGCTATCCTCATAAAAATTAACGCAGTATATTACAATAAGCCACTTATTAATAATCTCGAGTTTGAACGCCTTTGCTACATTAGTTTTTATAGGGTTATCCAAAAGATATTCTTCTTCAATTGGATTATTTTTCAATTTGTTGACAGTCCCCTATGGGGTTTCGTGAAAAAAATCTTCGCGGAAATGTATAATCTATACTATACTGTTTACACACCTGCAGTTTCAGGTTAATTCCTCATGTATTTTTCTAGATAGTTAACTAAACGTCTAAAATCGCAAGTGACCGGTCATCTTTTTGCAATATAGTGTAGTATACTGTGAATTAAAATATTAATATATTGGATATTTGATGAGATATAGGTATTTGTATCAAATAAATTTTAACTGCGCATGCGAGAACTACAAAAAAGATTTTTTTTCTTTTTCTTTTTTTTTTTTTTGTCAGGATTTGATAGTCGATACTATAGGGCAACTCATATAAAAAGACAAGTGAAATATCGTGAAAACTCAAAAAGTTACAGCAATAATTGATAAATTGAGGAGAAAATCCCATAGAATTATATGAGATTTCCTACTCAGTTTATCATTATTGCTGTAACGCACAAAGGGTTTCGTTTAATATTACTTTCAAAACACTTTATACTTTCTTTAATAAATCCAAATAAATTTCATTTTCAAAAAAAAAAAAAAAAAAAAAAAAAAAAAAGAAGAAGAAAAAACAATATATATATATATATATATATATATATATATTAATTTACCGGTCTATTTTTGTCGTTTTTTCGAATATCTGAACCAGCTCGCTATTATACTCTGTCATAATAATATCTGTCATGTGGACTAAATGCGATATTAACAACAACAAAAAAAATTCATAATTAAACATGTTGTATAGAGACCTTCAAAATGTTAAAATATGCCAATATTTCCATAATAGGGTTTTTATCAAGTTTCAATACGTTCCTCAAACTCATATGACGATATAAACACTTGCTGACGTCATATCGTCGCTTCCATGTCAAACTATCGAATGTGAAAAAATGCATTTTTCATTACTTTTAAAAATGAGACGATTGTCACCACTAAATTTTAATAGGGTTTCAAGGTTGCAACATCATCAGGGTTGTTAGTTTGGCCTTCTTTTCCATTCAGAAATTTCGAATCCATACCAGAAATTTAAAATAGAAATTTTTCCTTTATATAATGACAGCATATTTCGTGATTACTTAAAGTACAAATTTTTCTCTCAAAATTTCCGGTATGAATTTGTTTTTTCTGAATAAAAAGGGATGCCAAACTGGTAATTCTGTTCGTCACAGAAATTTTATTAGTATGTTTATTAGCCGAAGAATTCTACTAAAATTTAGTGGTGACAATCGGCCCATTTTTAAAAGTAATGAAAAATGCCTTTTTTCAAATTCGATAGTTCGACATGGTAGCGACGATATCTACTTGCTTTCTCTATTACTCATATTGATACTCTCTTTGTATTGTTCTCAAACATTTTATAAAGTCCGCTGAACTTCCAATATTTTCTTTTTAATTCTCTAATGACGTCATATTAACCTGCTTACTTACACATATTCATACTCATTGTATTATTGAGAAATGTTTAAAAATTTCCGTTTCAGGGCCAATATGAACTCATATTAATTTTTATTTTCAATTGGTAAAACTTTTATTTCATTTTCCTTTTTCACGAGGAAAGCTTCAAATAGAAAATTAATTATTGTAGAAAGAATTTTATTGTGGTTTTTTAATTGTTGGCAACTGCTATAACGAAAAATGTTTAAATTTAATAGGAAAAGGCTGTTAGATTTTTGGTTTTTTATCTCTCTAAATTAAAATAATGCGATTTTTTCAAAATTTTATGATTTTCAGCGTGACAGTAGGTGTTCAGCTGTACACAAAATTTCAAATCTATAAGTTATACAGTTTCTGAGAACCGGCTCTGTGACGGACAGACAAAAAAGCAGGACGAATAGGGTTTCGTGAGATGAACGAAACCCTAAAAACACTCTTTTTACGTTTTAAGTGGATAATATCACTCTTAGGTGACATAGCAATTTTTGTAAAAAAAGAAAAAGTAACGCCAGTACATAGATAAAACTATATATACGTTAGTACATAGATAAAACTGTTCCATAACTGGGATAAAAGAGTGTTGCCAGTCCGATACTTTTTTTTTCTATTCAGACTGCTTGATTGCGCCGCTTTTTTTGAAATAGTTATATTCGCCTGATATACTGACAGGTTAACCACTTAACGGCGAGCTTCTTTTACATAATATTTAATTTTTTATCACCCGTATTTGTAAAGAGATTGTATTGTATAATTTTATCGCAGAAATGCTACGACTAAATACGGCAATTTTTTTCTATTCAAAATTACTACTAGAAACAGGGTGGCTAGTGGTCAGGGAAAAATACAGTAAAAAAAAAGTTATAAACACCAGTACATTCTTATAAAAAAATTCATCTTGATTATTTGATCGAATAATCATGATGAATTTTTCTATAAGAATGTACTGGTGTTTATCACATTATTTTACTGTATTTTTCCCTGACCACTAGCCATCCTGTAGAAAAGAAGTAATCTATGAATGTAAGCGCCCTAATGCTTCACGTATGCGCGAAGGAATTAATTAAAGGCGCTAAAAGGCGAATCAAAGAATGTGATATCCACCGTTTTCTTTTTGGAGTAGTAATATTTGTCCTATTTAATAACAGATTAACACTAAATATAACAACAGCCGCTCATTTGACCCGTATTAAATGATAGTATTTCGATTTTAATAAGAAATTTCTTCCTAAAATAAACCGAATGTTAATTAATGGCGAATTAAAGAATGTAATAGCCACCGTTTTCTTTTTGGTGTAGTAATATTTGTCCTATTTAATGACAGATTAGCGCTAAATATAGCAACAGCTGGTCATTTGACCCGTAATAAATGAAAGTATTTCGATTTTGATCAGAAATTTCTTCATAAAATAAATAGAATGTTAGTCACAAAGAAATAAGTAAAATAATAAAAAATTTAAAATAAAAATTCGGTGTGAACTATTCTTGTAAACTCAGTAAAACTCTTACGCGAATTATACAAAGCGGTAGCAGAAATCAAATCAAAAATAAATAAATAGTGGCTACGTATCACGGTAATAAGACGCAGACAAAATAACAAACAAGAAAACATTCAAAATTGGTTTCTTTTAAACCGTCTCTTACGGCGGTCCATAACTTGAAAGCTTCAGTGCTCAATGGCAATACTAATACACAGGCAAAAACATCACCATGTATTTATTACACAAGATTCCTAATTTTTTTTTCTGATGTCAATGTAAATATTTTAATTTAGGTTTACATATATATATATTTTTGGATATGCTTACAAATACATTCCTCAATAAAAACTAAGAGTCGAAAGACAGTATCATTTAAATTTGTATATAATTACGTAGATATATCAGATATTATATAAGCGATTATAAAATATACCACTTTTTAGAAATTTAAAAAACAACCATATGTAAACCCAAAATCATCTTTAATGTCTTATCATTTTTTTTTTCTAACGCGAAATGTTTTTTTTTCGTTATGCACTGAAGTTAAAAGGAAGTCATAATGTATAGTTATTTCTACTAAGATTATTAATTAAAAAGAGATGAGAATGCTCATTGTCATTATCTGTCATTATATGTCATTACCTGAAAATTTCAGTTTTAATTTAGAAGTAGATTACATTCGGTATCAAATGTTTTGCAAAAATAGTTTTACGTGATTTTTTAATGACACGAATAACACATATTAATCAGTATGAAGTAAATAACGAAATGATAACATCTTAAGAATTTATTTATATTAACCATACATCATCCAGGCATCGAAAAGTTATTTAAGTCAACATGTATTTTCATATTTCTGCGTATTTTTATGATAAAACTCTGAAATTTTGTACGTGACCCTATTGGTGTATGGGGCACATTTTATTCTTTGGGGAAATTTTTTATACGGCGATGTATAAAAAATTAAATTTTTTATCTCTTCAAACTTAATTCCTTGAAAATTTTAATCAAATTAATAAAATTATGAACCTTTCTTAACGTAATTTTGTAATTTATAATGTACTTGCGGTCCGTCCCGGCTTCGCGCGGGATGACAGTGTGTCGACTACAATGTAGGGTAGGGACGGGTAGGTAATCAAAAAAAAATTCTACATTGTATAAAAGCGGGAGTGAGACAAAATTGCAGAACTTACAAATTTTAAACTTCAAATAAAAGTTTGTAAAAGTGTGATAGTCTTTTTAGGTGCGTTCGTAATTATATAAATACGTAGCACCTATAGTCGTCGTTTGGTCCGTCCGTCTGTCCGTCCGTCTGTCTGTCTGTCCGTCCGTCTGTCTGTCTGTCCGCATATAACAACGCAAAAACTACCCAACCAAATGGTTTGCAATTTGAAATATATTATCTTTGCATAAATTTGTCGAGACATTTCAAATTTTATCAAAATCGAATCAAAACTTTAGGAGATATTAATAAAAATATTTATTAAGAAATTTGATTTTTTTTTAAATCGGTGCTTTTTTGTTATATGAGCTTCCGATGGATGTTAAATCGTCAAGCGACCGAGATACTTATTTTATTACAGAAATTAATCTGCAGACGATATAATTCATTTCACAGAATTAAAAATCATCAAGATCTGAATATTTATATAACTAGCTGATACATATATATCTGAATATTTATATAACTAGTTAAGATATTTGTATGAACAGTGTCATAAAATATATACTTAACTAGCTGTTTAACCCGTTCTACGCACGGGATATCATGAATTTAATTCTAAAACGTGCGTACGAACGCACCTCGTTTGTAACGTTTGACGTACAATTTCCAACTTGTTTTGTTATGTACACATTGAAGCTAATAAATTTATTTTAATAAAGCAAAATTTAATGTATCGAGCTATTGTTTTGAACAGAGTTGCCAGTTTGGCCTTTTTTTTTTATTCACATATGCCGAATTCATACCGGAAATTTTGGAAAAATATATTTTACTTTAAGTAATCACGAAATGGTTGTCATTAAATAAAGCAAAAATTTCCATTTTAAACTTCTGGTATTGATTCTAAATTTCCCAATAAAAAAGGAGGCCAAACTCGCAATCCTGCTAAAGAATACTATTAAAATATAGTGGTGACAATTGACTCATTTTTAAAAGTAATGAAAAATGCATTTTTTCACATTCGATAGTTTGGCATGGTAGCGACGATGTGTAAAAAAAAAATAAATAAATAAATAAAAAAATGTAAAAAAATAAATAAAATTAGACGTTGATAACGTTATTATTAAGGGGGGGGGGTGATAATGTATGATATCGTAAGGCGGGAGGGGAGGGGAAAAATCCAAAATTACCAAAAAGTTGATAACGTTATATATGTACAGCCCCTAATCATGAAACATCTGTCATGAAATAAAACAAAAATTACTATTCAAAATTTCTCATATAAATTCGGAATTTCTGACTAAAAGAGAAATTTCTGAAATGCACGCTTCCGATGCAAATAAGTGATCATTTAAATCCATTAATTAAACCCATAGTTTGCACATTGATAAATACGAGGTTCGATCCAGAAATAAGGTTCCCATCAAATTTACAAATAGACAACATTGTTTATTCTCATAGAAATTTACATCGTTGGAAATAAGAAAGTTTGCTCTATTTCTCTACATAATCGCCATCTTTTTCTACGCATTTTTGTAGAACTCCGGCGCCAACCCGTTGAGGAAGCGTTTCACCTCTTCTTTGACGTCATCGTCGCTCCGGAAGCGTTGGCCACTCAAGTGTTCCTTTAACTTGGGGCACAAGTGATAATCCCTAGGCGCGAGGTCCAGACTTTGAGGTGGGTAGGGCATGACAATCCACCCAAATTGAGTCAAAAGTTCCTGGATTTGACGGGAGACGTGAGGTTGGGCTTTGTCGTGAACCAACGTTACACCGGCTGCCAGTCATCCTCGCCGGCGGTTCTGAACAGGTGGAGTCCCTTGGGCATGCAAAAAGTGAATTACAGAACGAATCTCGCACTTGGTGGGACCAGTAATGGGAACCTCCATCTCGGACGGCTGCTGAGCCAAGAATGAGCGCGGCCGGGGGAATCGTGAGTGCGGAAACAGCCGGACACAGCGCTGTTGCCGTATGTCGTCTGGCACCTTCCCGTGCGGCTGGAGCTGTTTGGGAACCTTATTTCTGCATCGACTCTATGTAGACTAGGTATTGACAACCTCTTCAGTATCCCGGTTACATTTGAATATTTTAGCCGTCTTCATAGACATACTCTCGCTACACAAACACACGTTGATTTATGTATGCATTTAGGATGCACATTGTATAAAATACTCAATCCAATATATTTAGATATTGAGTGTATATAGATGTATATTTATGAAATATTTCAACTGCAAAGAGTATGAAAGATTTATTTTAACCAGAGTCTCATTAAACGAAGGAGCACGCCGGGCTGCTGCAACAGTTATGTTGTAACACTATTTCCGAATAGCAGTTATTGCATAACTTAAACGCAGAAATTCTGTCATAAATAACACGAAAATTACCAATGAAATAGTATGCTGAGTGTGTGTCCCGGTTCTAAGGTGTCCTTAATGGGACCCTATTTGCAACCACAGCGAAACAATGAATGAAAGGGAAAAGAAAGAAAGAAAATCAGTGTAAATTAAATATTTTAATATTTCATTCATCGCATAATTCACTCATGAGAAAAGCAACACACACAAAGGGAAAATATATTCAATTTTTTCAAAATCGGAATGTCACGCTGATTTCGAACCTGTCCAGCTTTGAACTAATTTAATGCTTCTGACCGAGAAAATAGGATATATATTATCAACTGTTTTGCATAAAACAGAATCTGCCAATCACGTATAAACAGAGAGTAATAATTTTAAAAAATCATCAAAAATCGCTTGCTTAATGCGGAATTCTAATAAAATATATGTTTCAAAAATAATAAATTCACTATTCAAATCATTCATTCTCTAGTCTACTATCTCTATAAGAATTAGACAATAGATGCTAATAATCAGAAAAGAAATAATTCAGCTAATTTGGAAATAAATGTGACCTAACAATCTACCCATTTGTTTGTTTCCAGTTAACCTTGAAATGCTCCTTTCTGCTCGAAAAGCAACAGGATCTGTAACTGTGCCTGACTGTTCCAGGTTATATACATCCAATCCATCTCTTCCGCGTGTTTTTACGTTGTTTATAAGCGTTCAAATCTTAGCCTAACGAAATTTCGCGCGTATGCGCCGCACCCTAGTAAAGTCTTTTTCTAACCGGAAATTTTATTGAAAATAAGACGTCAAATAAGTGCTAAGCAGAAGCAAGTCACATTTTATTTAAAATAAATTTTGGTAGGAAATCGAATTGTCTGAGGTGCAACGTATACGCGCGAAATTACGGTAAGTTCCGATTAACGCGAAAAATTGATATATCAACGGCAGAATTGAACGCTTCTATCCTGTAGATTCTTCGATTAAAAATCAACAAAAAAGTGAAAATGAACTTAAGTGAGATCTATTGAAAACACTTAATAGGTTTGCTTTGTAATTTTGTATTTTCATTTGTAACTGTATTGGACTAAACATTATAGTAATGTATTATAGTGGGGCTAATAAAGTGATTATAGGTAAATATACAATATTGTACAGAGTTCATTATTGCAAGAATATCATGAAAAATATCTCTACTCTTAAAGAAAGTCTGTCATAAATTTATTATAATTTACCACTATTATATACTAATATAATGTAATATTATACACTATTATAATTAATATAGTACTTTATAAAATATAACAGTATATAATGTAATATAATCAAAGAAGTATTCTTTCTTCAGACTTTAGTAAGCATTATATGTGATCATGTATAATGTGGAAATATGTCCAATTTATAAAAATATTTGGGTCACTTACTATTCTCCTTTGAACACGTTTTACTTAATTTTTTTCCTTTCCACCGAAATCAAATACTTTACTGCGACTAGATAAGAGGTCAAATAGGCTCACCGTTACACGATCGACGACCACTAATTCAGACATTCCAAGGAGAAGCAAAACTATGCTAGAAGAGAGGAACAATCATAAATATTAAAAAGATATAAAGTAGTTGCATCTTCATAAATTGCATTGAAATTCACTTTTTCATTTCTCTCTTGAAGATAAATTTTAGTCCTTTTATATGGTCATTGAACTTTTTGTAAATTAATGTTGTGTTCAGTATATTATGTTTGTCCATACATTTTACATATAAAGCTGTCCATTTTACTTATAACTACTTCAGAACAAGTCAGTCGCATTTAACGACATTTTATTTTTTAGTACCAGAACTTCCATATAGCATGCCTGCCAACTTTCAACTAAACTTCAATACAATGCAAGTTAATTTGATCCCGGTCAAAGACTTTTTTAACCAGAAAATATATCTGAAAAAATAATATATATTTAGTTTCATGTTCTTACGTTGAACCAATTTGAAAGCAACTCTTTAAAAAATTCTGGTTTGAAAGGTGTTTAACTTCGGTTAAATTAACCTACATTCTATGAAAGTTTAGTGCGATGTTGGCAGGCATGGTACACACGGTGCGGCAAAAAAAACGATCATCAAGATTTTTGCAATAAAAACAAATTTTATCAACGAAAAACAATAAAGAACCACCCCAGTTCTAAAACATTCAAGTGGTTTCAAAATGGCCTCCTTATCCGCGTTTGCAGAGCTGCAAACGCTTCCGAAATTTTTTGGTCGCGGGACGTACCCCCTCCAGCGACAATCGGTCCCATTCCCGGCGCAGCGATTTCTTCAGAGACTCCAAACTTTTGTGGGACTTAGCACTGGCCCTTGTCTGCAAAATGGACCATATGCTGTAGTCCATTGAATTCAAATCTGGTGAGTAAGGTGGCCATTCTGCAGACGAGGTGAAGTCCGAAAAATGGCTTCTGCGCTAGTCCTGAGTTGCTTTCTCCTTGTAAGCCGGAGATGAGTCCTGCTCGAACGTCCAATTCGCTTACTTTCGCATCCCAAACCATCACGGAGTGAGGATTTTGCCGGTGTTCGACAACGGCCGAGCTGCCGGGACCAGCTTCTGTCGTTTTGGTGATTCTGGGCTTCTTCGAAGGTGAACAACTTCTCATCCATGAAAAGGATGCGGTCCCAGTCGAGAGGTCGATCTCGAACAACTGAAAACGCACTTCCAGCAAATATTATTAAGAGACAGTACGTTAACTGAATACTGTTGTGTGTCCCTGTAAATGAATGATGAATGCTATACACTCTATATTCTATAGTATTCCTCTTTTAGTGCACCTCAGTAAAATATATCAATTTCAATATGTTTAATACGTTCACTGCCGGGTTTAAATTACGGGAATTTTATTTTAGTTAGAAAATTCGAATTCATATCAGAAAATATTAATAGCAATATTTACTTTATTTAATTACAGACATTTCGTGATCACATAAAATAAAAATTCTTTCAAAATTTCCGGTACGAATTCCTAATTTTAAATTGAAAAACCACTTGTATACTCGTCGTTGGTTGCAACGAATGGGTTAAAATAGTGTAAATCTTAAAAATAAACCGCAAATGATTTTTCCCCGTAGGATGCAATGTAACGGAGTTTTTTTTAGTGTCCCTGTAAGGAAACTCTAAGCGGTATACACTTCATTTTGAATTCCAACCATGCCATGATAAACCTTAACATATATCAGTTATATGATAATCCGAGTATATTTATGCGAGTTAGATCACGGACAGGCAGATAGATGGCAGACTGACAGACAAACAAAATTCATAAACACTTTTCAATTATGTTTTAAAGTGTTAAAAAAGCAACTTATTTTAAAGTAACCTCTAAAAGAATCATATAAAAGAGTATTTTCTTATTTCAACATATTTAGTATCATTTCTTAAAAATAATATTACCGTAATTTCTGGTATATAACCCGTGGCTCAAATAAATTGGTTTCAAACAAGAAATTTTATTTAATAATTTGTAACTCGTTTCTATTTGTTACTTATTCGACTCTATTTAAAAAATAAAATGTTTGGTTCGAATCCGATTTGTTTGAGCCGCGGGTTATATACCGCAAATTACGGTACACACTAATAGGCAAGAAGTGTTTTTCACATATATTATATACTAATTACATTTGTTAATTAAAAGGGGAAATATTTCTCAGGGAAAAGGTATTAGATAATATGAAAAGAGATAATTACAAGCGTAAATTACACATAATAACGAAGTAATTTGACTTCAATTACTCTTCAAGGAAATAAAGGTTATATTTATTGATGACAGGTGTTGATCGCAGAAACATTTTCTAATTTCTTATATTACAGTTTTCCTTAAAGATTAATTATTAACAAGAAAAGATTTTCCTTGTGCTATAACTTTTTCATGCTTCAATGCATTATTACTTTTTTTTACAATGATTGTTATTTAAGTGCAGAAACATGGGTTTACAAAGGGTCTTTTGTCAAAATGGAAGTGATTTGTCAGCGTTTTTTAATTTTAAATAGAGGCGAAATAAACAGACAGGAGTTAATTTAAATTAGGGGCATACAAAATCGCACGTGCTTATGAAAATAAAAAGATTGAAAAAATAAGTAGATACAGCAGACTCTAGTGAAACAGGTTTTCCCCAAGCGCATCGAGAAATTTCAAAGCAACATATGAGGAAGAATAAAAAACATATTACATAATCGTTATATCTTTGTTATGTGAAGTGTTAAAATGATAAATCACCTAACAAATTGAAATACAAAGATGATTTAGTTAAAGTTTATGCAGCAATGACATACGTCAATCTGATAAACATTTGTGATATTTCAATTAGATGATGTTTCTTTAATAATTGGCTGTATTAAGGAAACTTTTACATTTTTCCTCTGTCTGTTGATAGATAAGAAGAAGAAGAATTTTACATGCGGAAAAAAATCTGATTTAGAAACGCGTTTCTTAAGTATGGTCAGAAAGACTAATTTGAACATCATTATTTTACTTTTTTGTCAGGTTAATAATTTAGATTAAGATATTATGTTACACGATAAAAAATCAGATATTTAATCGTGTAAAATTTCTGATTTATATTTCGTAAAATTAGATATAATGACGGTCGTTTAAGTTATTTGTAATGTTTTATAAGAGTCATGCTTATATTTATTAAAAAACGTTTGGAGTTATCTTTCCAGAAATCTGAGAATTTGTCGTCCTGTAGAGGATAATGGGGATGTTTGACATTAAAGTGCAAGTACTTTGTGTTTGACATACAATAGAATCTAAGTTCACCATATAAATAGCTAATTATACATTCTATCTTTTTACAGCGTCAAAAATTTGAAAAAGCACTAAAACATTTAAAAACTTTTTTCCCGTAACTCTGTTAACTGACAAGGAGAGGTTCCGAGGTCGGTGTCACAGTATGCAGTGAACGTTTGTGTATCGATAGAATATGGTTAGTATCTAAATATATGAAAGCCATAAAGCGCAATACCAAGGGTGTCTTGAGAAAAAAGGTCTCAAAGTTTACTTCACAGTTTATAGTCGGATAAATTTTTGACTTTGGCCAGCAGTTTTGTAGCATGATCGGTGTAGTGCTGGATTCAAGACTTTTGTGTTTGAGTTCCAATCCCCAGCTATACTTATTTTTCGGAGAAAAAATTCTTAAATCATTTAATTTTGAACTACAATTGAAAAAATATGTATAATAATTGAAATTTACGAAAAATATAAATTAAATATATGTGTTGTATCATATAAGTGCAGTTTTAACTATGAAATTCTGCATGTTTAAACGTATAATGAAAAGTAAAAGAAAAAAATAGGTAATTTATATTTCTACTAGCTGTTACCCGTGACTTCGTTCACTTATCATTAAAATAAGAATAAATGCATTAATTAAGCAAAATATTTCATTCCCGATAATTAGAAACGTAAATAATTAACTAACTCTTTATCACATTCCATAGGAGACAATACAGTATTTCTATGTTATAGAGGCCTTGACATAACTAAGTTTTAAAACAGTGAAATTTTGTGACAAATAATCACAAAAAGGAAACTGCAACCAATGAAAAAAGGCAGGCCAAATAAAATTGTGGAAATCGGTGAATTGTGTAAAAACATATGTCAAGTTTACCTGGTAAACCATTTTACTTTTAACGCCTTTGTGAAACGTTTTAATAGCCATCCTTCAAAGATAACGGAAATAGTTTATTACTTTTCATTAAATACAATTCTTGTTAATAGGGAGCAATAATTGTAGACCTAAATGCAAGGAGTTTAAATTTGCCTCCTTGATTTAATCTATAACTGAAAAAAAAATCCTTATTTCTAAATGAAAATATGTTCACAGACGATTTGTGGTCTCCAGAATAAATTGATTCATGAAGTTTGAATATGTGAAAATACGTTTTTATATTTCAAAAATTTTACTGTAATCAAGATTTTTTTTCTTTCACCATCTATTCAAATTGAAAATAAAGTCTTTTTTTCAGTTTTAATGAGAAAAAATATATTAATCCGTTTTATTCTTTTTTATCCGCAAAATTGGAATAATTTAGTTGCCATTTTTAGAGAAGCTTCATTAAAATTTTAAAAAAAATCTCTGAATTTAAATCATTTTTTTTTTAAATTCTGAGAGTTTATGACATCCTCGGATCAATGATAATTAAATCGCGTAATCAATGTTAAGTAAATCGCGTTCCGTTCGACAATTTGAAAGAAGTAATTGCGAAAGACAAACAGGCGGTCAGATTTTAATATAATAGATTCGTATTTATTTTTCTTTTCCCAATAATCATGGTGTGGTTTTGGCAAAAAACTCTCATCTGTATGTAACTGATATTCATGCTTAATAATCGGTATAGATAAAAAAAAATATTTAAATTTTTTGTTTTAAATATGGCGTAAACTCATCTACTTTCTAAACTTACCGATCCTTGTATGATTAATGTAAGGAATTGATTCACGCTCCTTGTAAAACACATTTGAAAATTCCCGTTTTATTTCAAGTATGACGTCACTTTTTCCTCAGAGAAATCTCTTTTTAATGGCATAATTCTTGTTAAGGTGCCTGACTACGTACGGAGCAATTTTTTCCATAAAAGCTATTTAATTATTTTTTGAACTTATTTTTATTAATATTATGACTAGAAACTGCGAAAAAAAGCAAAAAATATTTAATTCATTGGTGAAATTTTGGTAAATGGGGGATTTTGTGGTAAAATTTAGCGAAATATGGCCCAATACGCAAAACACGCTATAGAAAAATATATTGTATGTATCTTAATGTCCTTTTTACACTTCATACTTATGACTTTGGTGAAGGCAATGAACTAAAATCTAAGAGATATTTTAAATGTTTCAAAATTTATAGCATGTCGCACCTTTCTACATGCTGATTTGCATAAAATTCATCAATGTCTTTCCACGAAAACATCCATAAAACAAAAAACATTTATTCTAAAATTAAATCTTTAGTTCATTGCCTTCACAATAGGGTAAATAACATGAAATCTAAATTTCATAGTGATATTCTAAGAACTTTTTGAGAAATCATGTTTTGCGTATGGAATTTTCACCAAAAATTACATATACCAGAAAATGCATTTAAAGTTTAGATTTATGTTTTACTACAAGAATTTGCACAGTAATATGCATCTAAACTTCACTGTTTTTATGAGCCATACACATTTTTTTAAGAACTGAGCCTTTGTTTATGTCTAGAAGTCCATAATTTTGCTTCGCCCTTCCCAGTTAGTACTTTTAAATAGTACTTCCGGTCCTTTAAACAGTACTTCCGGTTTGAGTGACACCTATTGAGTAGTATAAAAACCACTGCAACTCCGGTTCTATTTATCGTACAATAAAAATAAAAACAGTTTTTGGAAGGTACAAAGCTGGGCTTTAATAAAATGTAATAAAATCGTCTTGACAATTTTGGTCGTTAAACGTAGTCAGATACCTTAATTTTCTTTTTCTGGCAATCAGGACGTAAATTTTAGCGGAAAACTCACATTTTCATGTAACTGGTATTCAAGCTAATTATTAATCAGTATCGATAAAAAATATTTTAGTTTTTATCTTAAATATTACGTCCATTATCTATCTACTTTCATTATACCTTGATATTCATGCTCCTTGTATTATTACGAATATTTGAAAATACATGTTTTAATGTTTTATTTATGACGTCATATTTGTCCAAGCCGAAGAGAATCCTTTTCATAGTTCCATGGTCCAAGCGAAATCTATTTTTAATAATATAATTATTGTTCATTTTTCCTTCTAATTATAACGCAGTTTTTGACAGAAAAAGATCTTTTTAATGTAACCGATATCCATACTTCATGTTTAATAACAAATACTCCATATTATTTTTTTCAAATATCACGGAAATTCATCTTCTTTTGAATTCTTTTTAATTTTCAGTTTTCACGTGAAAATCATTCAATTGAAAATTAATTTTTGAGGAAAAGAAAGATTTTTCCATGTTTTTATTTTTTGGCAACGATCAAAGACCTAGCAACGATAAAGTAAAATGGTTAAATTGTATGGAAAAATGTCCATTTATTCTCTATGAAAATAACGAAATTTGGAATTATTAAAAAAATATTTGAATAAAAAAAACAAAAACCAGTCTATGTTCATTCGAGGGTTATAATCATCCTATATGCAAAAATACAGGATCATTAAATTCTCCATTTTGACGCTGGCTTCAGCCTAAGATTTGCACACAATCAGATTTATAATATTACTAGCTGTTACCCGTGACTTCGTTCACGTAACATTAAAAGAAAAAACAATGTACAAATCAAGCAAAATATTTCACTCCCGATAATTAAAAACGTAAATAATTAACTAACTCTTTATCACATTTCATAGAAGAAAATACGATATTTCTTTGTTATAGGGGCCTTGACATAAATCAGTTTAAAAAAAGTAAAATTTTGTGCCAAATAACCGCGAAAAGGAAACTGCAACCAAATGGAAAAAGGACGGCCAAATAAAATCGTGTAAATCGACGAATTGGGTAAAAAGAAATGTCAATTTTACCTGATAAACCATTTTACTTTTAACGACTTTGAGAAACGTTTTAACAGCCATCATTTAAAAATAATTCATTGAAAATAGTATATGCTTTTTCTTTAAATTCAATTCTTGTGAATAGGAAGGAATAATTCTACGCCTAAATGCAAGGAGCTTCAATTGCAAAGCTTTTTGCAGCCCAAAATTATATGCAAACGTAACACTTAAATTGCAAAGCTTTTTGCAACCCAAAATCATATGTAAACATTACTTTTGCATGTAATTTTCTTTGCAAATTAACATTTATTACGGTTCTAATTAAAATTAATTTGGGTGCAAATTACATGTAAATGTTACGTTTGCATGTAATTTGGGGTTGCAAAAAGCTTTGCAATTGCAAGTGTTACGTTTGCATGTAACAGCAAATTTGTGTCCTTGGTTTAATCTGTAGCTGAAACAAATCTTGATTTCTTGACACTATGCTGACAGGCGATTTTTGCTCTGCAGAATAAATTGATTTATAAAGTTTGAATATGTGGAAATACGTTTTTATTTTTCGGAAATTTTACTGTAATCAAGATTTTTTTTTCACCAACTATTCAAATTGAAAATAAAATATTTTTTTTCAGTTTTAATGAGAAAACGGCATAAAAATATATTAATCCGTTTTATTTCTCCTTTTTCATCCACAAAAAGGGAGTAATTTAAGTACCGTTTTTAGAGAAATTTCGTTAAAATTTACAAAATAAATATTAATATCTCGAAATCTAATTCAAAATTTTAAATTCTCAGAGTTTATATGACATCCTCGAATCAATGATAACCGGTATTAAGTAAATCGCGTTGCATTAAGAGGAGTATTTGCGAAATACACACACTCAGATTTTAACTTAATAGACTTGTGTTCAATTTTCTTTTCCTAATAATCTTACTGATGCTTGTATTATAAATCACAGAGTTCAGAGAATAAATAGAGATGAAATGTTCATGTTTGGCGTGATGCTGAAAATACAACCCTACACTCGGCCCAAACAACTGGCGGCTTGCTTTGAAAACCTCTCCTCGTCCAATGAATCCAGTCCTTGTTCCATGTGCAGCCTCTCTCCATCCAATGAAGTCAGCCCTTGGGCCTAATGATTTGAGCGATAACCGGCTTCATGTTGTAAGCCGATTTTACGGTTCATTACCTCTCTATTCGTTCACTGCACTCAGTGATTATTAATGTATGAAATTGATACACGCAATTGATACACTCCATTTGAAACATATTTAACCTTCTGAGCGTTTTGAAAAAGGGTAAAATTGTAATGTTGTTTTCTCTTCATTTTGTTTGAAATGCTAAAAAAATACGATTCTTTCAGCATTATCAATAAAACGTAATTACAAATAGGAATCTAACCCTTGAGAGTATTAATCATTCTTCAATGTTTTGAAAATTCATTAAATCTATAGAATTATATTATCTTAAACCTTGGATATATTGCAGTGAAACCTGGAGCTTAGTGAACGGAATATTACGTTCTACACGCTTAGAGGGTTAAAAAATCCCGTTTTATTATGACGTCACTTGATCCCAGAGAAATATCTTTTGAATGATATAATTCTTGTTAATTTTCTTTTCCTGGCAATAATGACGTAAATTTTATCAGAAAACTCACATCTGTTTGTAACTGATATTCAAGCTTATTATTAATCAGTATCAAAAAATATTTCAGTTATTCATCTTAACTCTTTGACGTCCATTATATGTATATACTTTTATTATACACTGATAGTCATGCTCTTTGTAATATTACGAATATTTGAAAATACATGTTTTATTTATGACGTCATATTTGTTCAAGCCAAGGAGGATCCTTTTCATAGTTCCATGGTTCAAGTGAAATCTTTTTCTTAATAATATAGTTATTGTTAATTCTTCTTTCTAATTATAACGCAGTTTTTGACAGAAAAAGATCTTTTTAACGTAACCGATATTCATACTTCATGTATAATAACAAATACTCCATATTGTTGTTTCAAATATCGCAGAAATTCATCTTCTTTTGAATTATTTTCATTTTTCACGTGAAAATCGCTCAATTGAAACTTAATTGTTGAGGAAAAATTATTTTTCCGCATTTTTATTTATTGGCAACGATCAAAGCCCTAGCAACGATAAAGTAAAATGGTTAAATTTTATCTAAAAATGTCCATTGATTCTCTATGAAAATAATCAAATTTTGAATTATTAAGAAAAGTATTTGAATAAAATAAACAAAAACCAGTCTATGTTCATTTCAGGGTTATAATCCACCTATATGCAAAGATACAGGGCCATTAATTTCTCCATTTTGACGCTGGCTTCAGCCTAACATTTGCACACAATCGGATTTATAATATTACTAGCTGTTGCCCGTGACTTCATTCACGCAACATTAAAAGAAGAATAAATACATTAATTAAGCAAAATATTTCACTCCCAATAATTAAAAACGTTAATAATAACTAACTATTTATCACATTTCACAGGAGACAATGCGGTATCTTTTGTTATAGGAACCTTGACTCAGTCTTAAAAAAGTGAAATTTTGTGCCAAATAATCGCGAAAATGAAATTGCAATCAATGCAAAAGGTAGGGCCAAATAAAATCGTGGAAATAGCCGATTTGGGTAAAAACAAATGTCAATTTTACCTGATAAACAACTTTACTTTTAACGCCTTTGTGAGACGTTTTAACAGCCATCCTTAAAAAAAACATTAATTGGAAAAAGTACATGCTTTTTCTTTAAATTCAATTCTGCCTTCTTGGTTTAATGTATAGCTAAAACAAATCTTGTTTTCTAGATGACAGTATGTTGACAGGTAATTTTTGTTCTCCAGATTAAATTGATTCATGAAGTTTGAATATGTGAAAATATGTTTTCATTTTTCGGATAATTTACTGAAATCAAGATTTTGTTTTCACCATCTATTCAAAGTGAAAATAAATTCTGTTTTTCAGTTTCAATGAGAAAATGGTGTAAAAAATATACTGATCTGTTTTATTTCTCCCTTTTTTATACGCAAATATGGAGTAATTTACTTTTCGTTTTTAGAGAAACTTCGTTAAAATTTACAAAAAAAAAAAAAAAAAATCTTGGCATCTAATTTAATTTTTCAAATTCTGACAGTTTGTGTGGCATCCTCGGATCAATGATAACCGGTATTAAGTAAATCGCGTTGTGTTCGATAGTCTAGGAGATATACGAACATACGAAATACAAACACACGGTCAGATTTTAATATAATAGATTCGTGTTCATTTTCCTTTTCTTAAAATTATGATGTGATTTTTAGCAAAAAACTCTCATCTGTATATAACGGATACTCATGCTTTATAATCAGTATAGATAAAAAAACAAACAATGGCACTCCGGGAGTGCCGACAGAAGTGAAAACTTGAACAATTACGTGTGTATTTTTTGAATCGTCAGGAAACGTTTTATTGCGCAGGAAATACTTTTAAATGAAGTGTTTGTTTTTATTCATTATTATAAACTACTACGACAAAAATTATATTACAATTTTCATTTAATGCGCTATTGTACATGAAAAATAATGCATATTATTTTACATACAAAAATTGCAATCTATTGCTTAAAACAAATAAATTGCTTTACAAATAAATGAAATAAAATTTAATTAATTGGTATTCTTTGAAATGAATACCAATGAAACTTATGAATTTTCATCCACAATTTAAACAACTCTCAATACATTCATCATTTCTTCCATGAGATTTAGTTTCATATCTTTTGTAATAACATTTATCTGCAAAATAGGGTTCCCGCTTCCTATCACTCCAAAAATGATTTCTTTGCTGCCTGTCTTGTTTACGGTATTCGTGAACATTATGCTTTTTTCTATCTTCATACTGCGCGTATTGTTTGCGGTATCTATAATTACTATCAACAAACTTTTATTTTCTATAAAATGATTTCGCCTCATTTCCGTATCGGTAATCACGTTTCTTAAAACTTTCGTGAAATATTTCATTATTTAAATTTTTTTTTTATATTACTTCCGTCTATTTTTCTCGCGCTCGTTAAATTATAATATTTTCCGTGTTTTGTTATTTCATTTTCATCTTTTGATTTGGTCTCGCGAGTTGAGTCACTTTTATCTGTTTTCACCGCGCGTGCTAAATTTATCTTGAAATTATTATCTGAATTATTTTTATTCATAATACCAATCATTTCGCTTTCTGCACGTGAACTATTTCCTTTTGATACTTTCGCTTCATTGTATGAACTGGCAACATATACAGCGGTGTCGGTAACAGGTCGCGAATCTAATGTTTTTTTCCCATCTCAAAAAATGCCCAACGCGCGTAAAGAAGTTTTCACTTCAAAAAACATTTAAATTTTTCGTTATAAATATGGCGTGAAACTCCATAAAAACTACTTTCTATACTTACTGATCCTTGTATTATTAATGTAAGGAATTGATTCACACTCATTTTAAAACATATTGGAAAATTCCCGTTTTATTTCAAATATGACGTCTCTTTTTCCCCCAGAGAAATTCCTTTTTTATGACATTATTCTTGTTAATGTTCTTTTCCAGACAATTAATTTCAATACTGGCATAGGGGAAATTATGTTACTTTAACGAAATAATATTAAATGTTTATGTTATATCAACAAAAATGCAACTAATAACATTCGTCATTTTTTTAGGGCATCATTTTTGACATGGATAATTTTGCGGAGCATATTATTGACATTTGCTCACCATTTTCTTTTTAAACTTCTTTTTACTTTTCTAAAAATTAAATAAAAAATGCGGTATAGTTATATTAGCCTTGCGCAGACGGTAAAACGCCAAGCATTGTTACCATATAAAAGAAAAAAAAAGAAAAAAGTGAAGAAAAAAACCCAAGATCATTTTATTTCACCAATCAAAGCATATCCGCTTTATTTTCGATCTATTACGTCATATTCGCATGTTTCCCATGGTTACGCATATTGAAACCTTTTATTATTATCAAAAACTAAAAAAAGTACGTTTTATTTCTAATAATATTACTTAATCTTCTATTTAATTCTTTAATTTTTTTATTTCATTTTCGTTTTTCACGCGAAAATTTTTCAATTGAAAATAAATTATTGAGGAAAAATTATTATTCTGGGTTTTGAATTAGTTTTGGCAACGATAAAGTATTAGCAACGGTAAAGTAAATTTAACCATTTTAAAATATTATACGAAAAAATGTCCATTTATTCTCTATGAAAATAACGAAATTTTGAATTATTAAGAAAAATATTTGAATAAAATAAACAAAAACCAGCCTATGTTCATTGGAGGGTTATAATCAACCTGTATGCAAAGAGGCAGGATCATTAAATGCTCCATTTTGACGCTGGCTTCAGCCTAACATTTGCACACAATCAGATTTATAATATTATTAGGATTAGGATTAGGATTAGGATAGACCAGAAATGTTTATCACTTTTTTAAATTATTTACAGTTATTTAAATGAATAATCTATCATTTTTCACAGAGAAATAAATTAAAGTACGTAATATAAATCAATAATACATTATTTTTATTTTTATTTATTATGCAAATATTTTAAATATTTCGTGATTTTTTAAAAATGTTCTTTTAAATTTTAATATGATTTTTTTTTAATTTCGGCTTCTTGGTTTTGTTTTTACTGCCTAAGTAATAATTATTTTAGTAATTCAATAATGTATTTTCAATTAATTAATTAACCTACTTTTAAGTACATGGACAGCTTTTCTAATTATAAAACCCAAGAATCCAAGATTTATAAAATAAAAATAAACATTTTTTTTAAGTACCGTAATTTCCGGCCTATAATCCTTGGATAAAACTATTATATGTTTCGACCCAGCAATTTTATTTTATATAATGTAAGTTACTAGATTGCTGTTAATATTTGAATTCAATTTTTAAATAAAATTTCTGGGTCTAAACATAATTGTTTGATCCGTGGATTATAGACAAGAAATTACGGAACTATTATGACTGAAATACTATTAATACTAACAGAAAAATTCAAACTTGAAAAAAGCAGCGTGTTATAATTTTATGTAACGTATTTTAATTTATTTCACTGTAAAAAATAGTAGTTTATTTATGCAAAAATTAGTAAATAAATTTTAAAACAAGTAAAATTTTGTAATCTGTAGGAGTACCAAATGCCTATTTTTTGTTAATTTATTTATTTATTTAGACTTTACAATAAATATATAACTATGCAAAAGGGTATAGCCAGGTTTCCTATTAAAATATGCCCTTGAGTCAACAAGATCGAGTCCTACATGAATCGATAGCCCTTCAATAGAGATGTGTTTTTGCCAAGTTTGAAGCATATATCTCAAATTCATGGGCAGTTATGACTCATTATGTGCGTTTTGGAAAAATGTTCATTGTGAAGAAAGTAGTGATCGAATTTCCCCGAAAAAAAATCAAGGATGTGCCACATTAAAATATAAATAGTGGATATTATTTTCAGATTATTTTCTGCAAAATAGCCAGTTTTATAAAAATTTTCTTGTTTTTAATTTAACTTTTTAATTAAGAATATATCGAAATTTTTCAGTGACCACCTTCATGTTTTACCAAAAATACTACGAGGTATGACGTATATTTGGTGTGAGTTTCAACTCTCTACGATGGGTGCATCATAGAAAAAGAATTATAAATGTGTTCCAGGTATGGGGGAGTTGCAAATTGCGTGTGTTATTACAAGTTCATACACAGTTCTATGTACAGTCTACGCATGTAGTTATCTTATTGGTGGCAATCATTTGAAGGATACAATTGTGTTTTATTAGTTGACAGTTGACGGATTTTTTTAATAGTTTTCGGCTCAGTTTGACTTAACACTGTTCTTGATTAATCGAAAACAGTGTTAACACATTGAGGAAAACACAATCGGGGAAAACTTCCACCAGTAAATTTTAGTAGACGTTTTTGCCTTATTTAAACGCTCTAGTCACAAAAAAAATTACTGTCTTGAATAAGAACGAAATTTCTCTTCATTTTTACTGGTGGAAGATTATTTCGTTGGTATTCAGGCTCTGAACGGGAGACATGAATTCCCGTCTTTTGGAGATCTGTAATTCAGCCCATGGGCGGTGCTTTTGTGTTTCATACAGCGCGCAGCAAAAGTTTAGACAATGGTCGATTACGCTTCAGTACTGAGAAGTATGTAACGAATTGTTACAAGTCAACTGCCATATATTGCTTGTAATTTATTCTTTATTCACAAACAATAAGTTTTAAATTATACACTTTACATAATATATAATGACAAAAAAACAAAATTAACATTGTTGCAAAAATATAGACAATCTATATATTTACATTAAAATAACCATAAATTCAAATCGAATTGCACCTCCATTCTTTGCAGTTAGTTCAAAAATGCGACTTTCCATCGAAGAAATTAAATCCTGCATCACTTGGGGATCTATTTCGTACCTAGCACGTTCAACAGCAGCTCGAAGTTCATTAAGAGAGGAGTATAATCGAAAATTTGCATAAACCTTACGAGACATGATGACCTAAAGGTTTTCGATTGGGTTCAAGTCAGGGCTACACGCGGGCCAATCGAGAACAGTAATATTTTGAGAGTTAAACCAAGTTTTTGTTTTGTATGCAACATGAATGGATGCATTATCTTGCTGAAATACATACTTTGGGCCAGCTAAAAGTTCCCCAAATGGCTGTAAATTGTTCTCCAATGTATGTATGTAGTCTTGCGCTGTTTGGCGACAACTGAGGAACTCTAGAGCTACTTGACCATTAAAGCAAAATGAGGCCCAAATCATTAAAGAGCCATCACCTTGTTGTCGACTAAAGAAAGTCCTAGGCTTTTTACGCAAGTCGTGCCAATAATAGGCCCACCCATCTGGCCATCGAAATTCCACTTTTTTTCGTCACTGAATATCACAGTACGCCACTGGTGTCCATATGACATATGCTTACGAGCCCACTGCATTCTCGTCCATTTGTGGTAAGATTTCAAAGCTGGCTGTTTTTTCATTTTCCTATAAACTTATTTACCTCTTTCCTTAATTCGCCTGCGAATCGTATCTGTTGATACAGAAAGTCCTGACTCACTTTATTTCTGACTAGCACTCATCATTTGTGTAGATGCCAGTTTCTGGATCCTTCTATCATCTCGTTTTCTGGTCACACGAGGCCTCCCAGATCTACGTTTTGCTTTGTAGAAGTCGTCCTTAGACAATACTCGATAGACAGACTTCTTTGAACGATTCAAAGTAGCTGACATTTCTGCAACAGTCTTCCCTTTCGATTTCAACTTCCATATCTCAATTACTTCATCTGGCTGAAACTCTCTACCTCGCGGCATCTTCAGTAACCGATGCTAATGTAAAGAGCACTTAAATGCTTCATGCATGTGACGTCATAGGTTTAACATTTGCATTTTCCCGTGAACAGTTGTTAAAAAGCAAGAAAGTGTCTAAACTTTTGCAATATGCAAATTTCACTTTTTTCAATTAAATTAAATATTATCCTACATTAAAATCATTATTTCCGCCCTAAAATGTTTAAAATATATTTTAAAATAAGTATACCAATTTGTGTAATCCAAGAGTTCGTATTTTTTATTTAAAGGTTAAATATCATCAGTGTCTAAACTTTTGCCGAGGACTGTATGTTACATTATTTCTCAAAGAAAATGCACAAAATTCGCATTTTTACGATTAGAGTACTATGCATATTAATAGTTATATTAGAAACAATACCACTATTACATACATCTTTTTATAATAGAAACGGATAGTGATGATTTTTTTTGTTAAATAATGGAAAAAGCAAATGTAACGTCCATAGGCGGGGATTCATGTTTAAAAGACGAAACGCAATGTGTTAAGTAAATCTGTGCAGAAAACTAAAAACAAAATCAGTTAACTGTCAATTAACAAAACAAAATGCGTTTCTTCAGATGATTGCCACCAACAGCATAGCTACATGCGTAAACTGTACATAGAACTGCGCATGAACTTGTAATAACACACGCAACTTGCAACTCCCCCCACCCCTGGTAAACATTTTTATTTTATTTTTCTATGATGCACCCAGTGTAGAGAGTTGAAACTCACACCAAATATACATCATACCTTGTAGTATTTTTGGTAAAAACATGAAGGTGGTCACTAAAAAATTTCGATATATTCTTAATTAAAAAGTTAAATTAAAAACAAGAAAAATTTTATAAAATTGGCTATATTGCAGAAGATAATCTGTAAATAATATCCACTATTTGTATTTTAATATTACACATCCCAGATTTTTTTCGGGGAAATTCGATCTCTACTTTCTTCACAATGCACTTTTTTCCAAAACGCACATAAAGAGTCATAACTGCCCATGGGTTTGAGATATATGCTTCAAACTTGGCAAAAACGCATCTCTATTGATGGGCTATCCATTCATGTAGGACTCGATCTGGTTGACTCAAGGGCATATTTTGATAGGAAACCTGGCTATACCCTTTTTATAGAAAATTATATCTATATAATTAAACTGTATTATAAAAACATATAAACAACAATAAAGAATTTGAATTACTAAAAACAATTTTTAAGTAGACAGCTATTCTAATTACAAAGAAAATTAATCCGAGATTTTAAAATAATGATTAAAAATATTGAAGCATATTTTTAATACGACATGAAATTTTTTGTTTGGATAATGAAACAAAATTAAAATAATATATTATAGATTTATATCACAATTTATTTATATCATTGTTAAAAAGAGTAGATTATTTATTTAAATAACTTTAAATAACTTACAATAACTGCAAAATATTCTTGTCTATAGAAATATAAATTGTGTACTTTTTTTCAACTTGCCATTCAATATTTAAACATGCAGACTTCCATAATTAAAACTGTCTTTATATGGTACAAATCGTAATTTAATTTATATTTTTCGTTAATTTCAATGACTATACGTATTTTTTCAATTGTAGTTCAAAATTAATTGATGAAAATTTTCGATGCGAAAAAGGGGTCTAATGGGAATTTGATACGAAACACAAAAATCTCGAATCCAGCGATTTACCGACCAGACTACAAAACCGCGTCCCAAAGGAAGAAATTTATCCGATTACAAACTGTAACGTAAACTTTCAGACCTTTATTCTCAAGACCCCCTAGGTACTGCGTTTTATGGATTTCATATATTTATATACTAACTATACTCTATCGATACGCAAAGGTTTACCGCATTCTGTGACACCGACCTCGGAACCTCTAATTGTGAGTCAAACCTAGTCATTTCAGGGGAGGTTTTAATCCCTGTAAGAGAGATTTGACGTACTAATGAAAAAAAATGAATATTCTTAGAAGAAATTTTATTGAATAAAAATTAACTTAAGCCTGTACGGTGTCTTTAAAATGTCTTTTACCGAAAAAAATTTCTGGTACAAAGTACACATTTATTTGATCTGACCATTGGGTAAAGTTATTAATCTTCAACATTATATCTCTCTCTCCCTGTATTTATATATCAAAATTTAAAAACCAAAATATATTTAAAACAATTTAACATTTTATAAACTATTAGCTGAAGACAACCCGATTGGCTGTTTTTTCTTTTGGTACATGTGTGGAGTTTTTTCTATATTTAATATAGAAGGCGTGCAATAAAATACATTTATTTTATTATTTTTTGTTTTATTTTTTAGAGCCCTTTGATCAAAATATCAAATACCCTATGTCGACCACTTTCAACCACCATATCGCCTACAGCCCCACATAATGGTTTTCGAACATTCTTGAACGTTCTGTATCCTTCCGGTCCATATGTAAACCTAACAAAAAATACATATATGTATGTATATATATTTACTTACAAATATATATATATATATATATAATATAATTATAGTATATACTAGTGCATTCCACTACATTAAAAAACATTCTAGTACATTACAGAAGATTTCAAACATTTTTTAGAACACTTTGATCGAAATATGAAAACGCCCTAGCTCGATCACTTTCAACCACCATATCTTTCACACCCCTACAGAATGGTCCCCTAACATTATAGAACGTTATTGATCCTTCCGATCCATAAGTAAACTAAATAAAAAATATGTATATGTATGTATATATAGTAAAAAAAATAAATGTATGTATAAAATACAAAGAACATTTTAGTACATTCTAGAACATTCTAGCACATTGAAGAACATTCTAGTACATTCTAGAAGATTCAAAATATTTTTTAAACAGTTTGGTCGAAATATGAAGATATCCTAGGTGGACCATATTCACCTACCCTATTTCTCGCACCCCCAGAGCTACCTACTTGCAACCACCATAGTGCACGATGGCAGGCTTGAGGCTATTACTACACATAAACACCAGTTGTCTGCGCTGTGCAGTTGTGACTGCAAAGCGAAATATCGGGTAATATTGTTTAGTTTGAATTTTCATCGCCAGTAGTAGCGAAAATAAACAAATTCTCGTTGAAGAACATTCTAAACATTTTGTAGAACACTTTGGTCGAAATATGAAAGTCCTATGACCATTTTCAACGACCCTATCTCTCCCCACCCCTCCCCCCAGAGCTACCTACATGCAACCACCATAGTGCACGATGGGAGGTTTGAGGCTATTACCACACATAAACACCAGTGGACTGCGCTGTGTAGTTGTGACTGCAAAGTAAAATATAGGGCAATATCACTTAGTTTCAATTTCCACTGCTACTTTTCGTGAAATCATCTTTCTTAGTTATCTGTATCAATATCAAATAAATACTATTTGAAGATAAGATTTTATTATATAAAATTTCTTTTTTGAAATGGACAATTTTGCTGAGGCATTGTACCTCTTTTGATATATAAGTTTCGTGTACCAGAAACTTAAAAGTGTAAATAATAAAAAATATACCATTTTAAATAAGGCACACAGATAAAATTTGTCATGGAAGGTGGTACTTTTTACTGACGTTTACAAAATTGTCTTGCCGATAGGATTCCCTTAGCGTTGGCTCAGGGAATTTTTGTTTTATTTTACGGGAAACTGTTAATGTCCAAATAACATGCACCGTCAATGAATATTAGGTCTGAACGCTGACCCCCAAAATTGCGGCTATCGTAGGCGGATTTTTTTTTTCATGATTTGTACTGAGCCTTGAAATTGGCTACCAATAATTTCTAAACGTTTTCTTTGCCTTATTTTTCCGAGATTCAAAAAAAAAAATATTAGAAAATGCTGATGTGTAAATTCAGGGGACGGCACAATCGCTTAAAAAATCCCCCTACGAGCGCCGCCATATCTGTGGCAGGCCTATTATTCAGGGGGTACTATAACACGGGTTGGTGATATCACTTATTTTCGCTACAGCAATTTTTAATCAAAAATCTTCTACAACACTTACAAGGGAATTCTACCATGAAGATTATTGTTTGGAAACAGTCGCAGCTGAAAAAGTGACTGTGAAATTATGCTTTGAATACATCCGTTTTTTAGGATATCTGTTTACCAGCATCTTTTACCAGTAGAACAGCTATTGTTTTCAATTGCTAAAAAACGGTTATTGATTTATAATAATTGCACCGACCATTTTTTCAAAACGAATTACGATTATTCTCGCTTTTTTAAACAGCTTTATAAACAAATAATGCATGGCACACCGATTAGGATTATTGCACAGTTTAAAAGCAAGTTTATTAAGGTTTGGTTTAAATCGTGTAATTATTTAAACACAATGTAATACACGAGAAATGAATACAGATTACAGAACATACTGCCCAGTGTACAGAAAATAGGTCAAAAAACCTTTTTTCTGTTTTTTTTTTTTTTTTTTTTTAACTCAAATAGATTTTTTACATTTCTTTATTTATTTAATTTTAAAAAAAAACTAAACATCTTACGCCTGAGCAGTACAATTACACAAAAAAAAACCCAATTACGATTTACTTAAAAACATTTAAACACATATTTAAAAAAGAATACCTTTCGGGTTATTAAACCCCTAACGTGTCATTACGTAGAATGTACTGATGAGGGATGCAATAACTCGAAATTTCTACTTTTTTAATATGAGTTTAAATGTTTTTAAGTAAATCGTTTAAATTTCATTCGTTTTTATTGTGTAATTTTTAGAATTAATATATTTTCTAATTGCGCACTAAGAACACCAAAGTCATTTTTAGATCAAAAATAAGAATTATTCATATAATATTTTGAAATTTAGTAAAGGGGTCACTTTTGTATTAGTCTCATGCAGGGGCGTAGCCAGGGTGGGGGTCCAAATGCTGTGGATACCACAAATTGTATAAAGTTTTCTTTTCCTAATCTAATCAGAAAACTTTCTGTAATAATCAAACCGCAGAAAACAGTACAATATTATTGGTATCAAGAGCATTTGGACCCCCACCCTGGCTACGCCACTGGTCGCATGCAAGGGGTTAATAGCCAACGAAATCGCCAATGATTACAATATTTACAACAGCTTTTATTATTTTAACTATGTCAGTGTTTAAGCGCGTTTTTCGACATATATGTTAAATTTGTGTTTTAATTAATTAATTTATTGGTACATTTTTAATTTGGTTATAAAATATTAGACGGAAACAAATGCTGAACTATGATTATATTGTTTTGAATGCAAACAGGTTAATCTTAAGCAATCGGTCTGCACATGATAGAGATAGATTTAAAAAAAATCATGCTTGAAAATTATTTTAAAACTCATAGAATATATCAGTAAATTAAGATAGAATTAACAGACAATTTGCCTTTGAAAGTTTTTTTTTCTTTATTCAACGGTTTAAAAACTGAAATTGTGCGATGTTTAAAAGTTAAAATCAATAAAAAAAATCAGTAAATTGAGATAGAGGTTTCAGATAAATTGACTTTGAAGAAAAAAATAAATTTCCCTATTCAACAGTATAAAATCTGAAATTGTGCTATGGCTAACTATTCATAAATTTGCGAAATATGCGAAATAAATTGATCAAGTCGTTGCCACTGTCGATATGATGTCAGGATTACTCGTGGGAATATTTTTGCTTTATAATATAAATGTCACGTATCTCTCATAATTACACATGATTTTTAATTTAAAATAAAAATACATTACTCATGTTAAACTGTGGAATGAAAATATAACCAAATCGTGTGAAGATGAACAGCGCCTACAGTATGCATTCGATTAGTCTCCCATTTGGGGAATATGTTACAGGCGACTGTCGGAAAAACTGCTTTCATGGTCGAAAGAAACTGCCGTCGGGTTTGATATCTAAACCGTTTTTCAACCATTTTAAACAATTCTTGGACGATAACTGTTAAACGTTTTCTCTTACATCTAAATTATTATTTTTTTTTTTACGTAACGTTCATCTTACATCGATTTAAAACAACTATATTTCACCAAACAGTGACTTATTTTTTTAATGTTTATGTCGTATGAGAGCACGAGCTGAATATTTATTTATTTAAAATTACGTAATTATAAAAATTGTCTAAGCTTTATGAGTATAAGTACACGTTTTCTTTATGAGGTCATTTTCGCTAGTGGAATTACAACTTTTGTAAAATTAGGATACATGATTTTATTTATTGCTTCATTACAATTTTTTGGAGCGCACAGTACCCTGTAAAGCATATGAAAGACAGCAGAGTCACTCCATATTTTTTTTCTATAAGCTGTTTTACAAAACAACTCACTAGCTTGATGGATATTGACAATTTGATTTGGAGTACGAAAGCAGCAAGCATATTTTTTATTTCAAATGTTCACATTACTTAGTTTCTGGTTTCTATCTTATTTTATTTAACCTGTACGATTCTGAATTAAGTACTAATTTCAAAGAATTATGATGAAAATCATTCACTCAAAAAATATTTAATTATTGAGTATTACATATTAAAAAGTTATGACAATTTTTTTAAGCATTGGGCAGTTTTGACTAACTAGCAGACACCAAATACATTTTGTGTCTACAGAGTGAGCCTCAGCTGACATTTCGGCAACTGTCCACGTCAAATAGCTCTGGGGCACTTTCTATTGGTCAGCACAAATGTACTGACTGGGGTTTAAAGAAATAGCAGATGAAATTTGCAGTAAAAGCGTATTAGCTGATTTTAATAACCCCAAAAAGTTAATTTAAACTATTAATTTAAGATTCAATTTTTAACATGAAATATATGTCCAACTAAACTAACTATTAAAGTAAATGTATGAATTCCATGAAGGTTAAAATTAAAGACAACTATATTTAAAACAATCAATATATTTATTCAAAACTTAACACATGTTAAAAACAACATATTATAATAACATATTAACAATGCAAATATAGTAAACTTAAATATATATAATCACTTACTTAAAAATAGAAATAAACTCATTTAAATTGTTTAGTTCTTAAAATTCCATTTCATTTTAAAGCGAAAGAAAAATAAATGTTTCTAACCCTTTTCCCTCTGCGCAGGGAAGATATAAACCGGTACACTATTTTTCCCTCTGCGTAGGGATAATAAATTTTTCTTTTCCTTTTTTGTTCTCAGTTGAGCATGTAAGACTCGACGTGTTGTTGTGAATTATTCGCCTGAAATGTGTCAGGCAAAGCAATGTGATTCATTCAATTTTAGTACAGATTAAATACCTTTTACCAAGCAGAACGACGAATTTTTTGTGTTTATCAAATCCAGCTTACAGTCCATAAAGAATTTAAGTTCAATCAGTTGAATCCAACATATGGTCCGTCGAGCCGGAGGTGTGAATTTATAAGGTACTTCACTTTCGTTTTTCTGCTTGTAAGTGTTCTATTATTGCGCAATGTCACTTCATGTGATAATGAGGAATTAATTTTTTCTTCTCTTGGATATTTCAAACAATAAGTGAGTGGTTTTGACTCGTTTTATTATTTATTTCATGTTGTTGTTTATCCGAATTCGTATTATTCGTTTCATATTGTGTTTGTTATTCATTCATTAGTTCAGTTTTAAGGAATATTTTTGATTTTTCATTTCTGTGTTTGAGATTGTATTTCTGTATTTTGTTTATTGTAATTCATTATGGATATCAAAGCATTTTTAAATCAAAAAAAGGTTGCAAAATCGGCTCTTACCCGATTAAAGAATAAAACTACGGAAGAATTGGATAGTTTAGATTCAGCTAAATTAAACGTAATTCGAAACAGATTTAGTGATATAGGAGAGGAATTAAAAACTATTTTCAGTAATATTTTTGGGTTATGTAAGGATGATGAGATTGAGAAATTTAGTAATGAAAGGGAAGAACTTTTTGAAACTTTAGATGAAATGTTGGCTACTATTGATAGAATCAATTTAAAGAGTAGTGAGTGATAAAAGGAATGAGATAAACAATGTCAATTCTAATTCTAATTCTAATTCTAATGAGATTAAATTACCTACGTTATCACTTCCAATTTTTTCGGGAATTGTAGATGAATGGTTGACATTTTCCGATTTGTTTAAAGCTGCTATTATAGATAATCAAAAACTATCAGGGGCTCAGAAGCTACAATATCTTAAGGGAGTTTTAAGGAATGATGCACAAAAAATAGTGCATTCACTTTCGATCACTGATGAAAATTTCAAAATAGCTTGGGACCTTTTGACACAAAGGTATTTTCATAAACGCGAAATTTTGTGTTCTTTGATGAAGAAACTCTTAAACATGCCTCAATTAAATAACGAATCGCATGCTCACATTTTAAATTTAGTTGATTCGACTAAAGAGTACGTTAGATTGTTAGAAACTTTAGATTTAAAAATCGAGGACGCAGCAGACACCATGCTTATGTTTATCGTGCAATTTAAGTTGGATCCAATTACTAGAAGTTGGTGGGAGAGATCGTTAAAGGGCGATGAACTTCCAAAATTAAACGATCTGCTGGAATTTCTTTCTAATCATTCCAGATCAATTGTTTCAGGTAATCAGGCAATAAAAAAGAATGTTTCTAAAAGTGTGACATTGTTAGCTTCAGGATTTCAAACTCAGTGTATTTTTTGTAAGGGTTCTCATTCATTAAATAAATGTGATTCGTTCTTAAAGTTATCCGTAAATAAACGAGTGAATTTTGTGAGGTCTAATAATGTTTGTTTTAATTGTTTAACTCCATTTCATCGTAAATCAAATTGTAAAAGTACGGCTAGGTGTCACAAATGTAAACAATCTCATCATACTTTATTACATTTTGAGAATAATTTTGAGCCAAGATTTGATCGTGATCAATCAGTGACAAATTCATCAAATGCTAGTAGTTTATCTGCAACAGCTAAGGTGTTTCAACCTGCTGCTTCTATCGGTTCCAATAGTGATTCTAATTCAGTTAGTGAAGTTGTGAAAAACTCTAGTATTACTTCATGTTGTTCTAATTTTGGCTCAGATGCCCAAGTGCTACTCTGTACAGCAATCATAAAGGTGAATGATTCTAAAGGAGGAGTTCAATTGTGTCGAGCTCTTCTTGATCCAGGCAGTCAAGCCTGTTTAATCACAAATGATTGTCTTAGAAGGCTTGGTCTACCAAAAAAGAGAGCAAATGTGTTAATTTCTTGTTTAGGTGCTTCGGATACCTATACCAATGGTGTTTCACAAATTAGTTTTTCTCCCCATTTCCCATCCAATTCTTATTTTTCTACATCTGTTTATGCAGTACAAAAAATTATTGGTCAACTTCCTCATGTTAGTTTGGATTCTGCCTGGTCTGAACCCTTTGGTGATTTAAGGTTAGCGGACCCAACATTTTATAAAAGCTCTACAATTGACATTCTGCTTGGTGTTAATATTGCATTACCTATGTTAAAGGGTCAAATGCTATCATCGGGTGAAGGAAAGCCTTTTGCTATTCGTTCAGACCTCGGTTGGATCATTGCAGGTAATGTCCCTGCACCTGAAGAATCGCCTATAATTCATGTGAACAATATTAATTTAGTCAACGAGCAACTAATAAATAAGTTCTGGGAACTGGACTCCGTTCCGACCGCCAATTTGCAAACAACTGCCGAAAAGGCATGTGAGGAACATTTCGTATCAAATCATTCCAGAGATGAAACTGGAAGGTATATTGTGAAATTGCCTTTCCATTCTTCGCCATCACAATTAGGTGATTCTAGACCGTCAGCCTTACTTAGATTAAAATCTTTGGAACGTTCATTAACTTCTAACCCTGTGAAATATGAACAGTACAGACAATTTATGGAAGAATATCAGGAGCTAGGACATATGGAACTTGTTCCTCAATCAGAGTATGCTATAAAAGAGGCATATTACCTCCCGCATCATGCTGTCTTAAGAGAATCTAGTAGCACTACAAAACTACGTGTAGTGTTCGATGCTTCATCTAAGTCATCCACCGGATTTTCACTTAACGATTTACTGATGATAGGTCCACGCGTACAACAAGATTTATACCCTATTCTACTTCGTTTTAGAACTTTTTTAGTGGCCGTATGTGCCGATGTAGAAAAAATGTTTCGTCAAGTTAAGGTACATCGTGATGATATCAATTGGCAACGAATTCTTTGGCGAAATACTCCTGAAAACACAGTACTTGAATTTCGACCGCTCACCGTCACTTATGGGACAGCTTGCGCCCCATTTCTTTCTACTAGAGCAATGCAACAACTAGCATTAGACGAAAAGGATAATTATCCTTTAGCCTCTCATGCTGCTTTGAATGACTTTTACGTAGATGATCTTTTATCTGGCGCTGCATCGGAGGAACAAGCAGTTGAGCTTGTTAATCAACTAAAGAAAATGATGAACCATGGGGGATTTAATCTGAGAAAGTGGAAGTCTAATGTTTCTACAATTGTTGAAGAATCGTCTGAAGAGAAGCAGATGATACCCATTGAGTCTGAAAGTGAAGTGAAGGTCCTCGGTATCAACTGGAATCCAAAAACAGACAGTTTTAGTTTCTCGGTATTGCCGATGGAAGAGAAGGTAGATAATAGCAAAAGAGAAATATTATCTGAAGTTTCTCGTATGTTTGATCCCTTGGGCTTAATTTCGCCATGTGTAGTATTTCTGAAAATATTACTTCAAGAATTGTGGAAGCATAGGCTTACGTGGGATGAACCAATTCCTAAAGATCTCAATAAAATGTGGATCTCATATAGAAAAGAGCTGCACCTTATTAAACAAATGAAGATACCAAGATGTGTGCTAAATCCCTCATGTGTTCAGATAGAGTTGCACGCATTCTGCGATGCCTCTGAAAAGGCATATTGTGCTGCAGTTTATGTGCGTTGTATTTTGTCAAATTCTGACATTTGTGTCTCCTTACTTACCTCCAAGACAAGAGTTGCTCCCTTAAAGACCCAATCTTTACCGCGCTTAGAATTGTGTTCAGCATTATTACTGGCTAATGTTTTAGAAGTGGTTTTAAGGGACATCCACTTACCAATCCAAAGCACTATGGCTTGGACAGATTCCACCATAACACTAGCGTGGCTGTCAACCGAACCTTATCGCTGGCAACCATTTGTCGCCAATAGAGTTTCTAAGATACAAACAACTATTCCCTCAGTGAAATGGTATCATGTTCCTGGAACTTCCAATCCAGCTGATCTTGGTACAAGGGGGTTACTACCTTCTCAACTTGTGACTAATGACTTGTGGCTTCATGGACCTGACTGGTTAAGTCAGCCTTTAAATGGAATATCGGAGTCTAACATAACTGATGCATCATCTCCGTCAGAAAGTGATTCATCTTTCACCAATCCAGAATCACACTCATTTAGTGGTTTGTGTGATGAAGCTTTACGAGAGCAAAGAAAAAATTATTTTTGTGCTACTGCTCAGTTAAATGAAGAAATGCCTATTCTTTCACAGATATCGTCATTTACCAAATTAAAACGTGTAATTGTTTGGTGTTTGAGATTTCTTGCGAATTCTCGTTTACCTGTTTCTCAAAGAAACTTCGGTAATCTTATAATTTCAGAAATTCAGTGTGCTTCAAGGTTCATAATTAAACAAGTTCAAATATCATCTTTTAGTGCAGAAATTCAGTGAAGTGTTTACATCGCAACAGTAAACTTTTGAACCTATATCCATTCCTTGATAAGGAAGGAATACTCAGGGTGGGAGGACGTCTTCGTCATTCAAATCTGACTCAAGATCAAATGCACCCAATCTTATTACCCAAAAGTCATCCAGTAACTGCTTTAATTATCCGATATTTTCACTTGTCCCACTTTCATGCTGCCCCCCAATTATTATTGTGTGTTTTAAGACAGAGATATTGGATTTTAAGTGGAAGAAGTGTAGTAAGAAAAATCGTCAGAAGCTGTGTTACTTGTGCTCGTGCTTCTGCTTCCATGTCTAAACAGATCATGGCTGATTTACCCTCTACTAGAGTGAAACCTTCACGTGCTTTCCTTTTTACAGGAGTTGACTATGCTGGACCTATACTATGTAAACTTAGAAAAGGTAGAGGTGCTAAATCATTTAAGTGTTACATTTCATTATTTATATGTTTTTCTACTCGTGCAATACACATCGAATTAGTTTCTGAGTTATCAACTCAAGCCTTCTTGGCTTGTCTCAAAAGATTTGTAGCCAGACGAGGTAAGCCAAGAAAAATTGTAAGTGATTGTGCAAAAAATTTCGTTGGTGCGAGCAAGGAGTTGAAAGAAATGTACAAACTTGTAACTTCTTCTCAGCATAATGAAGAAGTGGCAAAATACTTAAGTTCTGAAGAAATTATTTGGCATTTCAATCCTCCCTCAGCTCCTCACTTTGGAGGACTTTGGGAGGCCGGTGTTAAATCTATGAAATTTCATTTAAAAAGAACCATTGGTAATTCAGTTTTAACCTTCGAAGAACTTTCAACTCTTTTAGCTCAAATCGAAGCATGTTCAAATTCTAGACCCCTTTGTCCTTTAAGTTCTGATCCTAATGATTTAACGGCCTTAACGCCTGGCCATTTTTTAATTGGGGCTCCTCTTACTTCAATACCTGAAGGTGATATTTCAGAGGTACCTGAGTCAAAATTGGCCAGATGGCAATTAGTACAACGAATGCTTCAGCACATGTGGAAGCGATGGAGCAACGAGTACCTCTCTAATTTACAACAGAGAGGGAAATGGCTAAAGGAAGAGCCTAATATAAAAATAGGCGATTTGGTAATAATAAAGAATGAGGGCCTTTCCCCTTTACAGTGGAAATTAGCTAGAGTAGTTAAAACTCATCCTGGACCTGATCAAAAGGTTCGCGTAGTAACTGTGAAACCTGAAAGCAGTGAATTACAAAGGCCGATTACTAAATTGTGTAAATTACCTTTAGAATAGCTGTTGAAACCCTTTCGGCTTTCAAGGCCGGGAGAATGTTTAGTTCTTAAAATTCCATTTCATTTTAAAGCGAAAGAAAAATAAATGTTTCTAACCCTTTTCCCTCTGCGCAGGGAAGATATAAACCGGTACACTATTTTTCCCTCTGCGTAGGGATAATAAATTTTTCTTTTCCTTTTTTGGTCTCAGTTGAGCATGTAAGACTCGACGTGTTGTTGTGAATTATTCGCCTGAAATGTGTCAGGCAAAGCAATGTGATTCATTCAATTTTAGTACAGATTAAATACCTTTTACCAAGCAGAACGACGAATTTTTTGTGTTTATCAAATCCAGCTTACAGTCCATAAAGAATTTAAGTTCAATCAGTTGAATCCAACATAAATAAACAATAGACAGACATCATGACGTGTAACCAAAGCTTCATTAAACAAATCATATTTCCTTTCTGGAACCCAAGGTAAATAAATTAAAACGTTCATTTCTAACTTTATTTGATTTGTGAAAAACTTGAATGAAACCTGTTTTAATATCCAAGAAACAGCAAATAGATCTCCAGCACAACTTTAATTGAAAACACCACATAAAAGGAAAATCCAATTGAAGATATTTAAACACTTATATGTCGATACTTTAGAACAATGAGCACGTTGACTAACACAAAGTTGACACCCGATGTTCACTCGATGAAGAAGATATCCAGCCAGGTTCACCACACGTATTTCACCTTAAAAACATACGGGGAAAAACCATCAGGCTTCACCATTATCTATCATCGTTAAAATACTAAAATGTCCAAAGTTCCAAAGCAATCAAACACAGCTTTACGATTTTAATCTTAACAATTATATTCCTTCACATGTAAAACTAAAACAAAACTTCATAAACGAAACTCCGTTCAATTGCGTTATACCGGCAAGATTAAAACAACAGCTTTCTCATTTCTCCAGACGCCACACGAGGATAAAAACAAAACAACTAAAAACGGATTGCAAGCCACGAATGTCAATGGGCAGAACTATTTATACTTACAACACCCTAAAAGAAAAGCTTCCACGCATGTCCGATCGCTTCTTTCATCAGCTTCTCGAATGCCGTATGCAAATCTGACAACATCGGCACGAGGCAAGGAACGAACCACGACTGCGTTGAAACGCACCGCCATCTATGAGCATTCGTAAGAACCACTCAGAGAAACATGAGAAATGTGGTTGATGTGACGATACGAAGTTATCCGGAAACGCCATGAGTTAAAGATTGAAATGTGAAGTAAAAGAGCTTTAAACATTATAAAATATGAAACTGTAGTTTGAAAGAAAGTTTATTAAAAGTGACTTAATGTTATTTTAATAAAAACATTTATCAAAGATGTCACTGAAAGATATTTATCAAGTATATTTCTTAAGGATAAATTAAATAAAAGGTAAGCTTTAAAGTAATTATATTTAGTATATATTTAAAGCATTGTATTATATTTAATGATTAAATAAAGAATATTATATCATGAAAGTATAGTATAAAATGTATTATAAATGACTTTTAATGAAATGTAAATGAGGTAATGGAAAGAGTAAGCATGGTGATAAGATCCAAGGACTGCTTTTTCCTAACAAATGCCCCCCCCCCCCCTCTTATCATCCATGCACATGGAAAACTTTGCCAACAGAAAAACCACCTACAATCACAAAGAATTGTTACCTAAAACCAATGATCCTCTAATGGCTAAAATAAACTCTCCATATGTTCAAGAAACTCTAAACATCAACCAGTCAAAAACATTCCACCTCAAAATTTTACCTGACACAAAAAAAACTGAATTAAATGAAGAAAGAAGGCTGGAGAAACCTAAACATTACGATGAGTTCCAGAATGCTACAAAAACAAACACATATATAGACAAAATACATTAACACACATAACAAAATATAGAAAAACAGTCCAGTTCATCATCAGTACCTCTTCCTTCAGGTCTAACACTATCAAAAATATGCATATACACTGCAATATAACATTTTAACACATTCAAAGATTTAAAGTTCTTTATAGAAAATCCTAAAAAAATAAATACACCCATCTAAAACAAATTTGAATTTACTCCTGCCACATACATATCATACTTCATTAAGCATATGTTACCATTATAAAAAAAAAAATTTAACTTGTTCATACTATACTTATTACTAAGCAATGCCGGTCAAATACTTCAAATTCCACTCATTTCAGATTTGTAAATCAATTAATCCGTATGGCACTTGTTTTTCAGTCCAGAGTATATTCTCCAGGAAACATGTCAATCCCCAGCTAAAAATGAACTGCAGTTTTTCTACAGAAGTGAAGTATTTTTAAAGTTTTTCTACAGGCAACTGTAGATTTTCTGTAGTGCAATCTTGACTGTAAAAATACTTCAGTTATTTTGCAGTTAATGTGAAGTAATTTTGCAGTAATTTATTTCAAAAATACTGTGAGCTTTTATCTGCAAAAATACTGCAGTTTACGTGAATTTATGTTATATTCATAAATTAAAAAAATAATGAGACTTTACATCTGTAGTAAAACTGTAGTAAATTTGAAGTATTTTTACAGTCATTATTTCAGTATTATATTTTCTGATGTATCTGCAGTATAACTGCAGTTACTTTAAGGTAATTTTACAGAACTTAATTTTAGTAAGTTTGTGAGATATTTTCTGCAATTTATCTGCAGTTTTAAAAGCTAAGCAATATTAAAGTCTTTCAGTTTTTGACAATATTGCGTATTTACTCTGTTATTAATAATTAACACTGTTTTCAAGACTTTTAGTTTAATGGGACTAAATTGAACAAAAATCAAAATCCTCAGGTGGGGGGGGGGGGACACTGCTTTGAACCACCCATTTTGAGATAAATTTTTAACACATAAATATATATATAATAAAAATAACTTTCATGGGGAATTTAAGGGGGAAAGTCCGCCCTTCCGCCCAACGGGAAATTTGTACTTTCTCTTAGTGTTTAATTACTTTAAATTACTCGGAAAAAGAATAAATTTACTGTTTTACAAAATCGGTCAAAATAAAAAATTAAATAAAATTTTAAAATCCCGGGAGGGTTAATGACGCAACCCCCCCCCCTCCCCGCCTCCAACGGAAAATTCTTAGTTCCTCTTTTAAGTTAAGCGAGGAACAGCGAGTTAAGCAGCGGACACTGCTTTGAACCACCCCTTTTGAGATAAATTTTTAACACATAAATATAAAAAATAACAAATAAATAGCTTTCATGGGGAATTTAAGGGGAGAATGTCCGCCCTTCCCCCCCCCCCCCCCCCAACGGGAAATTTGTACTTTCTCTTAGTGTTTAAAAGTCTTAGTCTCTGTACTTTAAATTACTCGAAAAAAGAATAAATTTACTGTTTTACAAAATCGGTCAAAATACAAAATTAAATAAAATTTCAAAATCCAGGGAGGGTTAATGACGCCCCCCCCCCCCCTCCAACGGAAAATTTTTAGTTCCTCTTTTAATTTACTCAAAAGAACCAATTTTATTATGCTGTTCAAAAACTGAGAAAACGTAATTTTAGTTACTTAAACTTTAAAATTCAGGAAGAAAGTAGTAATTGAACACCCCCCCCCCACACACACACACACATATATACACCCTACACACAACGAAAAATTCTTAGTTCTTTTATTTTAAGTTTTTTATTATTATTATTATTATTTATTTTAGTTATTTTAATTATTTAGTTATTTAAATTTCAAAATCGAGGGAGGGGGAAATTGCCTTTCCACTTATTAACTACAGGCATGATGACTTCCAGTTTTTAAGAAAATTTTACTTCAAAAAACAAGTGAAAAATGTAAATCTCCTTTTGAACATTTGATTTTTTTTTTCGTAACTAACTATGTGAAGAAACGCTACATCTCAACTCAACTCAGATTCTGATCGTTCTGTTTACATTTTGACGGCGACGGCACGGCGGTAAGCGGTAAGTGCAAGCGTTTGTATATTATTTTTCTTATTCGCTAGCTTTGTTAATATAATAATTAATGCCGTAATTTTTTAAATGTTTATATATAGCCATAAGATGGCTAAAAATATGTACCGACAGACACCTCTACAAATCTAGATAGATTAAAAAATTAGATACATTCAACGTTATTTATAAAGTACCACGTTGTCTTGCCAAAAAAAATTATTTCGGAGGAGATTTGTATTGTCAATGTGTCGTCCATATTGTCTTATTTTAGACTTTTTTTTTAAATACTGTAATAGCGATGGAGTTAATTTAAAGTTTGTTGCCCCTACAATTACGATTATGCCAAGGTTGCAGCTATGATTTTATCAAAATCATCGCCAAGCTTACATATGCATCGTATATATGAATATATATATATTACACACCAAACACTCATATTATGCGTAATTAATACGTCATTATATATATATTATTTGCATCATATGACTATAACTTTCGGCCACATAAATCACGAAATGTTGAACACATATAGTATTATTATAATGTCATATATGCTTTATAATTTGATAAATTTTGGTCACTAGATGTTTTTTCTTATATTAATTTTACATTATTTTGTAATACAAAATGCAAAAAATGAATCCTGAAACGTGTTTTATGGTGTTCAATGGATAAATAAGCTAAAAAAAAATTATTTTCTTTAAATCCAAAGTTTTTATTATTACAAACAAGTAACAGCATCCAAAATTTTAAAATAAGCTATCAAGCTGGGGTGTAAAAATCTAGGAGTCAATGGGCCAATTCTCACCACTAAATTTTATTAGTATTCTTCAGCTAAATTTTATTATTATACTTCACCTAAATTTTATCAGTATTCTTATTAGTCGAAGAATATTAAAAATTTAGTGGTAGTAATCTACCCATTGGCGACTAGATTTTTACACCCCTGCTATCAAGTATAAAAATATAGCAACAAATATTTTGTTATTAATTGAAAAATGTTAACTGACACCTGTAACATACCAATTTGGCAAACTATCTTGGAAAAAGAAGAAAAAGCTTTTAATCACATTTCATGTAACATATCATCATTCAGGAGGACAATATTTAAAATAGCATTACTTTAAATTAAATTATAATTTTTATAAAGTTATTTTCCTCCTGGTATATTATTTGTAAACTTTGATTAAAAGCAATTGAAAATATATGTAAAAACCTTGAGAAACCATTAATTGTATTGACACACAGGCTAAGTACAGTCAAGAACAACCCAAACAATATTATAAATTTCATTGTAACGATAAAAGGCTCAAATATTTAATTTAATTTTGTAATAAATATGAGTTATTTGAATTCACAATAACAAACTCTAAATTAACTCCATCACTATTAAAGAAAAGTTTAAAATAAGATAATATGAACAAAACTTTGAAAATACAAATATCCTATGAAATATTTTTTCTAGTAAGGCTTTTATAAATACGTTGAATCTATCTAATTTTTTTTTTAAAGAGAAACCAGGGTACTTTTCGGTTAGCCGGGCGCCAGTGAAATGTATATATCTATATATACATATATATGTATACATACACACATATATGTATGTATATATATATATGTATATATACATACATGCATATATAAATGTGTGTATATATAGATATATGTATATATATCTATACATAGATATATAAATTTCACTGGCGCCCGGCTAACCGAAAAGTACCGAAACCAGTTTTGAAGAAGTGTCTGTCGGTACATATTGTTAGCTATCTTATGGCTATGTATAAACATTTAAAAAATGAATTAAGGTGTTAATTATTATATTAACAAAGTTAGCGAATTACAGAAAATAATGGACGAACGCTGTCACTTATTGCTCAATGCCGAGAGTCGCATGTAAAATGTAAACAGGTTTAGAATTTAGCTATAGGTGAAAATTAGCAGTAGCTATTCACCACATAGCGATTAAATTTGTAAAACGGCAATTAAAACATTGTCATTGTTTACCACCTCTGCTTTCAGGTAACACATTCCATGGCAATCCTTGAGCGACTAATTTTGCGATTCCCCCCCCCCCCCTAAAGGTGAAAATAAGCAGTCGCCAGTTGTTGATTAAACTTTAAAAACTGGCGATTAAAAATGTGGAAAGCACAAGCCAAATGCAGGATTTCCCAATTACCATTTTCTCCTAAATTTCAAGATTTTTCAGCGTCCATTCGACGAAATTCATAATTTTTATGCGTCCGTTCGAAGAAATTCATGGTTTTTACGCGCCCGTTTGAAGAAATTTACGATTTTCCGAGCATAATCGAAGAAATTCATGACTTTTACGTGGCGATCCATAAAATTCATGATTTTTATGCGTTTGATCGACGAAATTCAGAATTTTTACACTGCCGAATGACGAAATTTGATTTTTACGTAGCCAATCGACAAAATTCATTATTTCTCTCCGGCCGATCAAAGAAATTCATTATTTTTATGCACACGATCGACAAAATTCAAGATTTTTACACTGCCGAATGACGAAATTTGATTTTTACGTAGCCAATTGACAAAATACATGATTTTTACACGCCGATCGATAAAACTCATGATTTTTATGCACTCGGTCGCTAAAAATCATGATTTTTACATGCCCGATCGACGAGATTCGTGATTTTTATGCATTTGATCGATGAAATTCAGGATTTTTACACTCCCGAATGGCGAAGTTTTTTTACGTAGCCGATCGACAAAATTCATTACTTTTTCTGAGCATGATCGACAAACTTCATTATTTTTACGCACACGATTGAGAAAATTCATGATTTTACACGCACTATGGATGAAATTCAGGATTTTTGCACTCTTGAATGGTGAAATTTGTAATTTTTCTTCCGAAATTCAATTTGTGGGTTTTTTTTTTTTTTTTCGGTTAATGTGCGTGAAGTGCACATATATATATAAGTTACTAACCGCTGTTTGAAGGAATTTCATGCATTCTAGAGATTGCTGCATTGTGAGTTTTGTGCATCCAGGAGTGTTTTTTTTTGGGGGGGGGAGGGGGGGAGTTATTGTAGGCGAAGTGTACATATATATATATGTTACTAACTGCTGTTTGAATGAATTTCATGCATTCTCAAGATTGCTGCATGGTGAGTTTCATACATCCACGTTTTTTTTTTTTCAGTTAATGGGTTGGGTTGATTATTGCCGGCCAGTTATCCACACTAGGGATATAGTCCCGGGGGGAGTGCCCTTCGTGGGGGTCTTTCTAAGGGAACCTAACCCGTATTTACGCATGGATAAATCCACGGCTCGAAGAAAATCATGAAAACTCCGAACGATTAGGCCGACGGGCACGATTGGGATCGAACCCAGCACCTCCCGTCTATCAGCTTCGAGAGCAGAACCTCTCAGCCACTGGTGGGGCTTTTCAGTTAATGTATGCGAAGCATACATATATATGTTGCTAACTGCTGTTTGAATGAATTTTATGCATTCTAGAGATTGCTGCATGGTGAGTTTCATGCATCCAGGGTTTTTTTTTTTCAGTTAATGTATGCGGAGTTAATGTTCGGTTAATGTACCTGCTTAATCCGGTAACGGATAATTGCATATATTTGCATTTATATAAGTGTTTTCGCGGTCTACTCTGGTAATGGGATCCAGGATAATGGATATTCAGGGCCATGTTGCCTGCAAGTTTGTTGTAAATGTATCACTTGTACGTGCCACTATTCGAAACAAGCTAAATTCAGCAGCAAAGGCTGTGAAATGTGAGAAGAATTTGTAAATACATTTGGTATTTAAATACAATGTAAATTATAAAGCATAAACATCAAATGTTAATAAAATGGTTTTTTTTTTTAAATTTAAACGTTATTTGCACCATAATTGTATACAAGATATAATTGGAAGGACAAATCAGGACGCAGGTAAGAGTAATTTTTGTAAATTTTAGCATTTTTTTAGAAAAACAGAAAAGCATATATTTGTTTTGCTTTTAATATGAATTTTATACAGTTATTTTTTATTAGCTGTAATATATGTAATACATTTTATTTCATAGTAAATGGTATATAATTTAGAAATTTACATATATGTATGTATCCTTTCATATAATTTATTTTATATATTCAAAATTATATAAATATTCAATGCACATATAGATAATTTCTTTAAGAGATGCAAAAATATTCAAATTTGAAATTTACATTGTGGAAAAATTAGTTGCAATTAAAATTAATTTTTGCATTTAAATTTCGTGTAGGGGAGACCGGTACACACTGGACCTATGGGCACAGTAGACCACCCCCTAATATTTTATTTATTTAAACTTTTTAAAAGCTTCTCTTATATCCTAATAGACAACAGCACTGCACTGATTATTTATAGCCTTCAGAAAATATGTTTAGCTCAGATTGAACTATTTTATCCTGATTGGTTGTTTTGAGCTTCTAAAAGTAAAATTTTTCATCATATTTGAATTTTTTTAGTAATTAAAGGTTGTAGATAAATAAGATAAAACAGCTTTTTTGTAAAGCTAAGATACTTGTTTTTATTTAACTTTAAAGTTAATATGTTTAAAAGGAAGCTATAAACAATATTAATACGATTATTTATTGAACTTCAACATGGGTCACAGTGGACCACCCACTCCTGGGCACAGTGGTCCACAATCCACTCTGCTCCTGTAATGCAGAATGTTCAAAATATTTAATAATTGCTTATTTACTATAAAGAAATATTGTTTAAAAGTAGTTATTTAACTGTAAAATAAAGTAAACAAAGAAAAATGACAATTTATTTAATATAGTAAGAAATATTTTGTTTTGTATTTACTGCCTTTGATAAATATAACTGTAGTCTAAATTGGTGATTATTCTATTCAAGTAAGATTCGTGAGATGCAAATTGAATGGAAATCAGTTTATTTTTCCCGAAACTGTAGATGAATCTATTGTTGATGTCAATGATTTCATAATATTGCTCTCAGACCCAAAAGTATTTCAGGAAAGGCTCAATCATACTCATAAGTATTTTGGAATTTCACTTGCAAATTGTAATGTGCGCTGATTGTTTCGTACTTAAGTAATAACTTCAACTAAATTGCAATTGTTCCTGTATTAATCTGTTATTATTTTCAAAATATAATTCATTTTGTTTTTGTTTCAAAATGTTACTCGTAAATTTATATTACTATGTTATTTCGTGGGTAAAGGGAAAATAAAAAAGACTTAGATTAATGAAAAATAGACTTATATTGTATATTTCAGATAATACCTAATAGCGGTCCACTTTACGGATGCATATAAAAAAATTTCTTTTGAAAAATATATTGAAAACTATGTTATGATAAATGTATAAAGGTTTAAGGAATATTCAAAAATATTTTTTATGCAGATCGGTTTGTCCATTAAAGAGAAAAAAAAAGTTTAACTGAAAAAGTGGTCCACTGTGTACCAGTCTCCCCTACATTTAATATTTAAAATTATCATCTAAATCTGCCACAATAGACTTCATTATGAATTGCTTATGAGATTAAAAATTTGTAATCCCTTTCGCACAATATATATATTCTCACAAGCTTCGTAATATATATTCTCACAAGCTACAAAGAAAATCATTTTTGTTTTGTGGAGGGGGGGGGGGAGGCAGTAAGTACATATTGAATAATCAAACAGTTACAGCAATTAAAAAAACAAGGATATTTTATAAAAATGTTTAAATGCTTGGGTAACAAAATTACAATGGACAAAGAAAAAGTTATGTCCACTCTGATTTAAATTCTTGTGCATCTATTTGCTTTATCAATTTGAAATTTCTGTAGAGGATTGAAAAGATATGCCATTATATAAAGAATTATAATTTAATTTTTTAAAATTCATATACAATTATTTTTAATTGCAATTTTTATTGTTGCAATGGAATTACTAAATACACATTATCAATTTTCTTCTTCACATTGAATTTATTTATAAAATTGCACTTTTTATTACAAAATTTTAAAAGTAAGATTTTAATTTTTAGCCAATAACCATGTGTCCTTGATTTCAAAGAAATTGCCCAGTAATGAAACTATTGAAAAAATAAAAACAATTCAATACCATAAAAAAATCATTGCTTGAAGATTGAAGTACTATGATTATTATGAATACTTCACTCATCTTTCAATATTATTATTTTGAGTAAAGTCGTTCATACAATTTCTTGAATTCTTTCATTTTTCAAAAGGTAACCATAATAATTGAATAAGTCAGCCATGATCAAAAAATATTTTTCAGTGATGATTAATCGTTGTATGCATGATATATTTTATGCACAGATTGCATATAAATTGAGATATGAAAAAAATATTTAATTAGATTTTAGTGCTGATTTTTTCATACAGAAAAATTAATATTATTTTATATATATACATATTTTGTAATAAATTTCTAAAAGGCTGCAGTGAAACTGCAAAAAAATGCAGTTGAAAGACCGCAGTGATTTGTCACAAATCATTGCAGTTTTTTTTAAGTCGACATAACTACACATTTACTGCAGTAAGTGTGTAGTTAAAATGCAGTTGGAAGTCTGCGGTGATTTGGCACAAATCCCTACAGTTTTTTTGAAGTCGACATAACTACAAATTTACTGCAGTAAGTGTGCAGTTAAAATGCAGTTGGAAAACTGCGGTGATTTGGCACAAATCTCTGCAGTTTTTTTGAAGTCGACATAACTACAAATTTACTGCAGTAAGTGTGCAGTTAAAATGCAGTTGGAAAACTGCGGTGATTTGGCACAAATCTCTGCAGTTTTTTTGAAGTCGACATAACTACAAATTTACTGCAGTAAATTTGTAGTTATGTCGACTTCAAAAAAACTGCAGGGATTTGTGCCAAATCACCGCAGTTTTCCAACTGCATTTTTTTGTAGTTTCACTGCAGTTCATTTTTAGCTGGGTCCTTACTAAACCCGGAAAAATGCTCTTCACAAACACCCTCAACAACATATTACTTATTAAATCAATTAAAAACAATTTTTAGTGCTACAAATCACCTTATCAAAAACCAGATAGACCAGGCACATATAAAGGGGAACATAACATTCATTCAACACCAACGTCTCATACCTTTTGCCGTACATACACTCTCTCCCATTTGCTCTAGCGCTAGAGACTTCACACACAACCTCTCAAAAAAAAATTGGACAAAGGTAAATTGTAGACTCGGATGAGTAAAAACTTACTCAAAAAAAATCGACAACAACTTTAAAAACAAAACCCTTTAAACACCAGTAGTTTAAAAACTGAAATTACAGCATTACAGCTGTTATGGTAATAGAGCATCAACCACGTTCACCACTTCCAAAATTTTCAACTATGACTACAACACGCACCACACCAACACTCTAAAAAATTCTTACACTTAATCTATCAAGCATCCGGACACCTGACACAACTTTCCTTAAATATTCGTAAAAAAAACTTCCTCCCTTCTCTTTAACATCATTTCACACCTAGGTCTTAAAAATACAGAACATCTCTGAAGCCCATTGTACCAGCATCACTCACCAACAAATACCATCAAACCTTTCAAACTACAGGAATTCAACACCTGCCAAGAGAAAACAGCTTTACTTAAATTACATTCCATTATCCAAACAACCTAAGTTTTGAACAGCAAATCACCATGTCCCTCGAATCCTTATCCTAAAAAAATGATTCAACAGGACTTTAATCTCTTAAGGTTCATTAAAAATTAACCCCAATTTCCAAATAGGTAATTATTCAACCTCTTACGCAATTTGCATAAATAATTTAAACTGTTTCTCTCTAAAAAAATTTTCTAACACTTATTAAAAATCCAACCATTAACCTTTTGCTTACGGTGGGATAACGGTAACCCCAAGAAAAAATCTTCGTAAAATACGGGGTAGGGATTGCCGTAATCCCAATCTTTTACACCCCCAAAAGCGGAAGTAGAGAAGTCGTTTAATGCTACTTACACAGTAGGTGTCTTACCTGCTTTGAAAGCAAAAGAAAGTTTTAGGGACAATATCAGTTCGCATTAGGGTAAAAGTGACTGAAAATCCCGATTTTGATTTGTAAAAACTTTTGACGATTGCACGAGAAACAGCTTGTCATAGTTTGAATTTCAACTTAATTTGATTCATAATTTCTTCCGCCATGTTAAACTTCGAATATTATAAAATAAATATTAATCAGTATATATTGAAGCGAAAAATATCAGTTTACTTTAACATAATTTAAATAAGCATATATATGTGTAAAAATTATTTCGTTTAAGTGTATGTTGAAATATGAAAATTACTTTTTATGATTTCATAATTCTTGCACACGAATATGTAAAGAAATTTTCACATATTTAATCCCGTGTAGAATAAATTCTATTTAATGTAATAATAATAATTATTAATGGTTTTACATTCTGTTTGCAGTGAAAGAGACAATATATGAGCGATGCAGTACGGTATCCAAGCCTTTATTCTTCGGAGAGACAGCTTCAGCACTCTAAGCGCCCCCCCCCCCCATTCTGGTACACTCGTGAAAATTGCGAGTATTTTGATATTGTATTATTAATTTGAAATATTTTATCATCGTTTAATATTAAATATGATGCTTATTTCAGAGAATAAGTTTCATTTAAAAAATAACTAAAAACTTTAAATAACCAAAATTGTACCAATAATTTTTATCTCACTTATCAAAATTTTGAAGTACGACATAGCAATTTTATGTAGTGTTTTGAAAAAAGAAGATGTTAATTCTTCTGTTAAAGATAGGTTTATCGGTACTGCTAGCTGACGGTACAATTAAGTTCAGCGCCGTGTGCCAGGGCACCACTCCTGCTGCGGCTGAATATTATAAAAATAAATCAATCTTTAAAATTATTTGTTTAAACTTTTTGGAAAAGCTTGGTAGTAAGTAATAGAATAAATTTTAATAAAATAATTAATATTTTTTTTCTGTTTTCAGAGAAAATAACATTCAATATACAAGGGACATTATTTTTAATCTGTATTGTTAATTATTATTGAATCATCTACGTCGAACATATTTCAACATCATTTAATAAAACATTTTACTAAAATCACCTACACTTTTTAACATAATATAATTATAAAGGTTTCTTTCTAATACTTAGCCGTGAATAGAAATTTGCAATTCCTATTCGCACAACTTAAATTTAAAGAATGTAAAGATTTTTTTTTTCTTAAGCAAGATTTAAAAATATTTTACACACAATTTCCGTATTCCAAAAAATATTTTACACACAATTTCCGTATTCCAAGAATGGCTTACAATGGAAATGTGGTTCAAACTGATCTTTCTAATGCCAAATGTTGCCTTTTTCCGTATAAAAATATTTTTTACTTTGTATGATTATGGTTATTTCCATCATTGTCTGATCATCATTATTGCTCGAAATTCTAGATTTTAGTGCACATACCTTAACGAATATTCCGTCCTTTAATCATTATTATCGAATTAATAATGAACATTAACTTCCATCTTCTAGTTAATAATAGAAGTATTTCCATGATTACATTTAAACAAAAAAATATTTATTTTAATTTTTGGTATACCCTTACAAACAAAATACGACCATTTATAAAATGAATAAAAATTCTAAATTTATGAAGATGTATATACTTTTTATGGCTTATTTTATACTAAAAACTATTTATACTAGTTTATTTTATTTAAAGTATGAGACATTTCAAAAACAGAATATGTAAAACTATAATATTTTCTTTACTATATTTAATGGAAAATTTTATTTAAAATATACATATCGCAGTTTAAAAATTTAAACGCAAAAGATTGTTATATAGTTATAACCTAACCTTTACCATACGTGTCCTTCAATTGCTGGAAAAATAAAAATTCAGTGCAATAAACTTAATACTCTTTAATACTTTAAGAATTCACATGCAAAAAAAAACAAAAGTACAAATATTTTATTAAATATTTTAAGAAAAATGTAATTTTATTAAATGGCCATAGTGCATTGTGTCTAAAATAATTCCAAACTCAAATTTAATTAAATTAAATTCCCCATAAAAAATTTAAAAAAAACAATGAGGCATTTTTACGTTACACTCCGTTTATATCTTCTTTTATTTATTATATGGTAAACATTTAAAAATTTCATGAAATCGTTCAATTATGCTGCTCAAAAACTGTATTTGACTACCGCAATTTAGTAACATTTTCATCGTAAAAAGGTATTTTCTAAATATCATTCACATTTAAAGCGGAGCCATAATGTGTTTTCTTCCGTTTACATTCGGGGAAAAAATCCCCTGGTGAGATCAGATTTGGTTAACGAGAAACAGATGTGCTAATTACAGGCTCCCTGCATTCGTCACCTGTACGCAAAAGGGGGAGGCAGACATCCTTATCTTCTCGTAAGGAAACAACAAGTATAGATTCCTGTTCCCGAAGTTAAAAGGTTAATACGAGAATTAACATCTTATCAAAACAATTAAAAACCACAGGGCCCCCCCTTTTCAATTTTTCCTTCACTAGATTTTACATCTGCAAAACAAAATAACCTCTAACACGTGTCAAAACAAATCTATACTATATAAAAATTTATAATTTAAAAACTAATTCACAAAACCTAAAACCATTTTCAACAAACATTGCTCATTAAAAGAAACCATCCGATCATTTCATCCGATTAAGACAATGCAAAAAAAAATCTCACCTAGCAATTCATGTGACATCCTTCATACAGCTTAACTAGCCAAACACATAAATCCACATTAACAATGGATTATATGCAAAACTGACACTCTCCAAAAACACCACTCCCCGTTATACCATTCTCAAAAACTACTTTAAAAATTTATGTAAAAAAAAAATATATAAATAAAAACCGGGAAATGTCAATACTGTCAAAAATGAGAACTAACGTAACAAGATTACTAACTAAAATATCTCAAGATGGTCTATTCATCATGAAAACAGAGCATTTAGCTCAAAAACACCAGTTAAGACCGTTCCTATGCACACGATGCCAAGCAAATATTTCCCGCATCTTTATTACCCGACAGAAGGAGTATCAAACATCTGAAATCAACTCCCCCCGGTCGAAACATGACAGTCATAGGAGAAATCCTAAACTCCCCACATTAACTGTTCCCTTAAAACCATGTGAATGATGGCCAATTTCAATAGAGCAATTAAAACAGAAACAAAACAAAAAAATTAGCATCAAATCCAGGAAATCTAAGTTTAAGCCTCCTTTCAATGATATCTCACTGAGCAACCATCTAACATACAGCAACCTAAAAGAGCTGTCATTTAGTATACTCAGGACACTCAAAACTTCAAACACTGGAAAATTTAAAAAAAATTCCAAATATTCTAGAAAACCCTTATTCAAAAACACAAGATCCCCCGGACAAACACTAGTAAATTAACAGAATATAATCATTTAAATAAAAATTTATTCAACGAAACAAAAAAAATATATCACTAACCAAAAAAAAAATTCATTACGATGCAATTGATTAAAAATAGTTATAAAAATAACTTCAACATATTAAAAACATGAAGACCAAATCTATTCATTTCATCAATAAAACCTTAAAGTTATTCTGTATAGTCCATATATACAATCTGCAATCTTAATACAAAATCAAAAATATTCAGGACAGGAGCAAAATATATATATTTAACAATTTTTCAATGAGTCAGCAAACACAGGATTCATGCAACATACCATAAATTGGTTGTATAATCAACCCAATATGACCTAACCTTAAAAATGTCATCAATCCACTTAGCAGTATGCAAAACCCAAATATTCACTAAACTCATTTAAACTTTTTATATTAAAAGTAACATTATTGAAAATTTAAACATTTATATGATTCCCTTTTATTAACTAAAAAAAATTAAACCAATTCAATATTGCTCTAGAAAAAAATTCAAGCTTAACTACTATTTATCTTTTCACTATCTAAATCTAAATAACTGGAATTGTATATATCTAAAACAAACATCCAGATTTATAACAGAATTAAAAAAAATCTATAACCATTACTATTTAAATTAAAGTTCATTAAAATTAAGATTTTAAACATCAATGTAGAAGGGTTTATAAAAATATTTTACTTTCTTAAACAGTTGTTAATTTAAAATTTTAAAAAAAATCACAATTTTTAATTCATCAATTAAGCCAATTGTCAGACAGACTGTGTCAAAATGGCACTCTTAATTACCTAACCTCAAAATTAGCCTAAAAAAAATTAAGGCTAAAAAGTTACCACTTCATTCAGACACTTTAAATGGCTACCTGACAAAACAAAACTCAATAAATGACAAATCAATTTAAATATTAAGTTAAAGAAACTGCAAAAAAAAAAATCGATTTCTTAAAAACATTTCTTCTAGTACAATTAAAAATTTTTAATTATACATCAGTTTAGTTTAACCTTCCATTATCTTAAAACATATTTAATCTTATTAATTTCCATATTTAAACATATACTACTTTAGTCTAACCATAATATCTCAATTAGAAATAGTTACATTTTAGTTGAAGGCTCTGTAATTTTCAATTAAAAAAAATACATATGCAAAATATAACAACATTAAATGCATCAGCAGGTAAAAGTATTCACAGATGATGGGGCATTTACTTGTAACACATATAAAACATTTCTATGCAGTAGATATCCTTCTAATACACCTTTAACACTTTTTCTAACACCTTAAAATATCCTTATAACATGACGATAAACTGGATAAAAATAAAACGTTAAAAAAATCCTCGTGAGATCATCTTCTGATTAAATGGAGCAATCTAGGATACAATGTCAGTCAGATACTATGTCATATACAGTTCACTATAGTTCTCTTCTGGAAAACATGTTAAAAAAAACTGGAGCAAGAATGATCATGACACTACATGAAAAACCAGCATAACTTCAAGCAGCAGGCTATTTCTTTAAAAAAAAAAACACACCAGGGCGCCATCACGCTCCACTAGCTCACACTTTTCAAAGTTACGAAAAAAATAAACCTTACACCAATTTCACTATCACCAAAACTTCAAATAAAGCAAATTTCATACATTCAAGCTTGCCTCACACATTCTTGACATTCCAATAAAAATCCACAGAAGAGTAATTTCCGTAGTTGACTTCAATTAAACAGCACAGATTCATTAATCCTCCATCAACCTCAACAGAAAAATTCTTGCATCTTTCACAATCCTCCTGTATACATATACTTTCGTTCCAAAGGTGCTAATCATATTCAAAATAAATTCTATTGATATTCAAAACTTTTTCCAAACACGCCATGAGTCCGTAAAAAAAATTAGATTTATCTCAAATTTTCAATTCAATTACTTAAAAAATTTACCAATTTTTACATTTTTATGATACTAAACTTATATACAAATAGTTACATTATCATTACATTACATTAAACTGTTAACAATTATATCAATATTCCTTAAAGTTAATAGTAATTTCAACATAATTTATGCTTCGGCCCCCCCTACTAAGCATATCGCTAACATCCTTTAATGGCCGAAGTTATAATTTTATCATATCATATACTAGACCTGTTAAGGTCAACAAGATAAAGCTGCAATTTTAAACAAATATTTTTATAAAAAAAATGAACATATTTTACTTTTACTTTAAACACTATTTCAAAAAAAAAAAAATAATTTCTTATTCAATTATATTTATTTATACTTTCAAAAACAATTTTTAATTACATATTTAAAGGCAAAACTTAAACTTAGGCAATAAATTTAACCAAAAGTAATCTTCACTTACCAAAATACATTTCAAGCAATTTAAGGCCAACTGTAAAAGCTATTTATATTTTAATTAATTAAATACAACTTATATTAATATATGAAAAAGCCCTATTGTTATATTAAAGCCCATAACCCTTATTGGTCAGCACAAATGTACTGACTGGGGTTTAAAGAAATAGCAGATGAAAGCGTATTAGCTGATTTTAATAACCCCAAAAAGTTAATTTAAACTATTAATTTAAGATTCAATTTTTAACATGAAATATATGTCCAACTAAACTAACTATTAAAGTAAATGTATGAATTCCATGAAGGTTAAAATTAAAGACAACTATATTTAAAACAATCAATATATTTATTCAAAACTTAACACATGTAAAAATGCAAATATAGTAAACTTAAATATATATAATCACTTACTTAAAAATAGAAATAAACTCATTTAAATAAACAATAGACAGACATCATGACGTGTAACCAAAGCTTCATTAAACAAATCATATTTCCTTTCTGGAACCCAAGGTAAATAAATTAAAACGTTCATTTCTAACTTTATTTGATTTGTGAAAAACTTGAATGAAACCTGTTTTAATATCCAAGAAACAGCAAATAGATTTCCAGCACAACTTTAATTGAAAAACACCACATAAAAAGGAAAATCCAATTGAAGATATTTAAACACTTATATGTCGATACTTTAGAACAATGAGCACGTTGACTAACACAAAGTTGACACCCGATGTTCACTCGATGAGGAAGATATCCAGCCAGATTCACCACACGTATTTCACCTTAAAAACATACGGGGAAAAACCATCAGGTTTTTACCATACCAGGTCAAACCATTATCTATCATCGTTAAAATACTAAAATGTCCAAAGTTCCAAAGAAATCAAACACAGCTTTACGATTTTAATCTTAACAATTATATTCCTTCACATGTAAAACTAAAACAAAACTTTATAAACGAAACTCCGTTCAATTACGTTATACCGGCAAGATTAAAACAACAGCTTTCTCATTTCTCCAGACGCCACACGAGGATAAAAACAAAACAACTAAAAACGGATTGCAAGCCACGAATGTCAATGGGCAGAACTATTTATACTTACAACACCCTAAAAGAAAAGTTTCCACGCATGTCCGATCGCTTCCTCCATCAGCTTCTCGAATGCCGTATGCAAATCTGACAACATCGGCACGAGGCAAGGAACGAACCACGACTGCGTTGAAACGCACCACCATCTATGAGCATTCGTAAGAACCACTCAGAGAAACATGAGAAATGTGGTTGATGTGACGATACGAAGTTATCCGGAAACGCCATGAGTTAAAGATTGAAATGTGAAGTAAAAGAGCTTTAAACATTATAAAATATGAAACTGTAGTTTGAAAGAAAGTTTATTAAAAGTGACTTAATGTTATTTTAATAAAAACATTTATCAAAGATGTCACTGAAAGATATTTATCAAGTATATTTCTTAAGGATAAATTAAATAAAAGGTAAGCTTTAAAGTAATTATATTTAGTATATATTTAAAGCATTGTATTATATTTAATGATTAAATAAAGAATATTATATCATGAAAGTATAGTATAAAATGTATTATAAATGACTGTTAATGAGGTAATGGAAAGAGTAAGCATGGTGATAAGATCCAAGGACTGCTTTTTCCTAACACTTTCCACTGTTCTAATTGAGACGAAATTAAAACTACGGATAAATCAAATTTTGTGTTTCTGCAGTGTTGCCAGCGTGCTACTTTTTTTTTAAATTCAGTTTTCTTGAGTGCCACTAAATTTTTTAGAAAGTTAAATTTGACTTATTAAAATGAGGGACTAACTCAGGAGAAAATAAGGCGAAATCTATTATTTTAAAAATGTGGTGCTAATCAAGCAATCTGAATTTTAAAAAAGTAGCCCACTGGCAATACTCTGCTTGTCACACATTGAATAAAAATTTGTAGGGCAAAACTTTTCCGAAAGCTAGAACTGTAGCATTAAATAAATGTTAAATAACTTATATATTTTAATTCCTGTGAATCTTCAGATAAATGTTTCATTGACTACAATAAATGCTCAATATGACTTTCTTCATTGTGGATAATCACAAAAGAAAAAAAAAGAAAGCAAAAGATCACAATGTGTATTAAGTCTGGCCGAAAATCTTTAAGATAGCGACAAATACTTTCTTCAAGAGTTGGTAACAAAAATATAATTATGCAATTATATCAGGTTGTTTACAATGAAAAGGGCACATTGAGCATTTATTGTGGATTATTCAACTTTATGTAAACTCTTATTGGTATTAAAATGTATAAAACATTGAACGTTTAGATGAGTGCTACAGCGCCACCTATTGCAAATTCTTATACTAAAAATTTTTATTTATTAAATGACAAGCTCATCATTTGTATTATCTGTAGCTTAAATTTATTTTCAATCAGAGCAGTAGATCGCCTACTAGAGAGCTTAGAAGTGGGTAACACACTTCTTGCTAATCCTATACATAGATAAAACATTATTATTTTAGATACTGTTAAACAAAGCATATTAATTTTTACAGGGTTCGGAAGCCTGGGAGAATTTCAACACCAATTTTTTTGTAAAGTTATGTTTGCTGAATTTGATCATTAATTCTGTGTTTAAATATCACGACCTTCACTTTACAAAAATCCTTTTATTCAAATCTCCTGAATCCCTGGAGGCGTACGAACTCTGCATGACTTTCAAAATGTGTCTGATTGTTTTCTTGACAGCGTACAAATATCCTTTAAGTTTTAACAGAAGCGCTGAAATATTTTATACGGCTTAATCCTTTGCTTACATTCCAGGACTGACGGCTATTTTTATTTTCAATCGTACCACAATTTAAAAACTTTTAATTTCTGGTACATTTGTCTTGAAAATATCCTAGTATACGCATATGGTAGAGATCATTTTTCAAAAAGTGGTACATTGAACTTATGCAATATGTCCAAAAAGTCTGGAAACGGTCGAAAAAGTGGAGATGTAGAATATCCGAAAAGTCTGGAAACGGTCGAATACTCGAGAAATAAACATCGGACTGGAAAACAAAAAATACATGTTAAATTTATTTAAAGAAGCTATTCAGTGATACCAAAGTTGGCCCCTCACACCAACCCTTGGGGTCGAGACGGGATACAACTTTGAAATCTTGTATAAGAAACAACATTATTTATTGCAGATTCGGATTCTATGGGAAAAAATACAAAACTTTCGCTTTTAACTTTTTTTTCGGATCATCGTATAGGGCGCTGTGACCTAGTAAATTGCGGTCAGATTCGTTTTTTGAGCAGGAAATCCTGTTTTTCATTGTTCTGATTTTCAAATTTGAAAAAATATATATATATACATAAAAACTTTGCTTCCATCCCTACATTGTGGATAGAAAGAGGCCACTGCTTAAATTATAAATGGATGCAATATTAAGCATTCACCCAAAAACAACGGCTTGAACATATTAGCGTCCTTTTTGCTTCGCAGAGTTGCCAAGTCTCCACTTTTTGGATACCAGTATTTTACTACAGAAAATGTTGTTTTATTTAACCCTTTCACGTTCAAGGGAAAAAATTTTCCCTTCTACAAAAATCGTTATCGATTGTTCAATTATTATTGAATCGATATTTTTTTTACTGAATGTCAAAATAAAACGTATGTCCAAGGCGGCAAATGTGTTTCTGAACGAATAAAAAAAAAAGAACTGTCAAACTTTATTGCGCCAAAACCAAAACATTCGCGGGCTGAACTAATAATACAATCTTGAAAGTGTTTTGGACTTGAGAAAATTAGAATACCGTAACTAACTATTTATTTTACTTTTCTGATAATTTTTATTATGCTTTTTGTATTACAAAGCAATAAATAAAATACCGATATAATAAACCTAACTCTTCGTTTATTTACTTTTATGGTCCATAGGGAAAAATATTTTCCATGAAATTATAGGAAACCTATACACCCTGCTATGTTTTTCTGGTGATATTCTCTTACTTTACACCCACAATAGCTAAAATATTGTGTTGTATTGGCATATCTAGTCTTGGACATCTTATGGTCCTGTAAGGGTTAATCGGAGCATTCTTCGATTTAAAAGAACAATATTTTCTCTAAGAAAATACTCGTAGGCAAAAATCCGGAGATTTGACAACTCTGCCTTCGGTCATTAACGTGTATCTGCTTGCCTCTCACGATTGGGAATGTGGATTTTTTTCGCATTTTGCTCGATTACATCGCCATACAGAGGGATTGACAGAAAGACGGCCAGATAAACCAAATTCATAAACACTTTCAACTATGTTGAAAAGTATTAAAAAAATAAAAAATAAAAAAAACTCAATTCATTTCTGATAAAGATGCGTATACTCCTTCAAATTTCTAGAGCGTCCTGCGTCACTATTTCACATTTGAAAAATTCTATTTAATATTTCACTAGCACAATTTGAAATCACCTCCGCTAATCGTAGGGTTCATAATTTTTATTTCTGCGATGGAATGAGACGGAAAATTCTGTTAAAAATACGTGGTATAAAAGTAAGCACTGTATTTCTAAGAAAACAGAATAATAACATCTGCAATTTCCATGTGTTTATATGTGAAAATAGGTCGTGAATGTTCCAAACATTTTGCGTTGTTAAAGTTTTCTCAAAAAGATAAATAAATAAATAATAATTAGAGATTTAATAATTAGAATTTAATAGAATTAGATTTCGTAAAAACTATAAATTGTTACCGTTAATTTTTCCAACAAAAATCGTTTATAGACACTTTATTTAAGCGAATTCAAATTTACAGTTCCTTTCCTGAAATAATGTTTGAGTTATAGCTATTGAAATATGTTTTGCAACGGTTAAAAATTAATTTAACATTAGGAATTGGGACAGCCGCAAAGTGCTGCGGAATACTTCTGTTGAGATAATGTTGAAATCATTGATTAAATACCACCATATTTTACTAACAAATGTATTTCTTAATAACTAAAATTAGTTTCTTCACATACATTATAAAAGCAAAGTTTTAATCGAAAATTCCGGTGGGAATAGGGCATTTATGGATTAATTTATATATATATATACAGGGTGTTCCGTTAAAGGGGTCCAATATTAATAGGGGTAATAGAGGAGATCACATGGAGCATAAATCAGTATATAAAGCCTGGTCGGATCTCAATAGTTTTCAAGTTACAGCAAATAGAATGACAATTCGGAAAATTGTAAAAGAACCCTCATTGCTAAACTATCGATAATGCTACATAAAAACGAAGCACATATTTAGAAAGAGCAGAAAAAAACCTACAAAATGACATCAATTGTATTAAAATAGCAATATTTATTGACGAGTTACAAGCGCTGAAACAGTGAAAAAAGTACGAAATCCAATATACATCAAAATAGTTAATCGTTAATTCCAAAAAGACAACTCTAGCTACAACAAGGAAAATGTAGTAAAATTTGGTCCATTCCGAAAACTTTCGAAAAAGCTTACAATGAACCATATCGGTTTAATTGTGTGAGAGAAATTAATCAGTTTCTTAGTTACAACTCCGCTTTGTTTGACACTAGCAAAGGTTAAACTCCGCCCATCACGATTGGAAACACCGCCTTTTTAATTACTCTCAACTATACATTTTCGATCATGCTTCTTCTGAGATGCAACATTTTTAATTATTCAAGAGTTGAAAGAACCAAAATAACTTTACAATAATAGTCTACATTTTAAAGTGGTCTTTTATTGATGTAAAGCTTAAGTTAAATTCCTTAAAATTAAACTGGTGGTGAAAATTCGGAAATAATTAAAAATATTGCGATTTGTAACTATGCAAGAAGTTTCAGTACATGTTTTACATGGACAATTATTGTATGTATATGTGCATCATAATTTATGATAGGAAATAATAATAACAAATAGCATAATAATTTTATTAATTATAAATTTAAAAAAGACACTAAATTTTAAATTAATTCATACAAACTTTGTAATTTACAATTTGAGTACACCACAGTCTGTGACTTACAAAATACTGTGCCAAAAAGTGTTGAAAATAAAAGAAAAATGACAAATAAAGAATTACATTCCACGTACTTTATGACATATGTGAAGCATAGTCTTCTGGCCTGCGCTGCACAGTTCAATGTCGGAAGGCAGACGAATGGACATTATTATAATAGGTGTTCGAAGTTGCGCCCATTAACAGAATCGCACAGCCGACAGCGACGTCGTAAAGATTGGCGAACACGCCGAAAAACTCCGACGGAGTTGGGAATGTCTCCTGCAGCGACAACGATTCGCGCTAGTAAATCCTCCGGTGTATCCACAGGCGTTTCATACACAAGCGATTTAAGGTGTCCCCAAACAAAAAAGTCTAACGGATTGAGGTCTGGAGAGCGTGCAGGCCAAGCAACAGGTCCACTGCGTCCAATCCATTTCCCAGGATATGTTGAATTGAGGTGATTGCGAACACCTATGAAAAAATGTGCCGGTGCGCCATCGTGCATAAACCACATATTGTGGCACAATGTTGCTGGCACATTTTGCAGTAACTGCGGTAAGATATCCCGTAGGAAAACCAAGTACGTACTGCCATTGAGTACATCTGGGAGTAAATATGGTCCTATGAGATAATCGCCGAGGACACCTGCCCATATGTTCACACTGAACTTTTGTTGTGCGTTCGACGGGAAAACAGTGTGCGGATTTGTATATGACCATATGTGCATATTGTGCGTGTTTACCACGCCCTCTCTCGTAAATGTTGCTTCATCAGTAAATAAAATATTTTCCAGAAATTGTGGATTATTTTCTGTTACATTAAGCAACCAGCGTACGAATTCTGTCCGCTGAGCACAATCTGTTACTGATAACAGTTGTACCCGCTGCACATGAAAGGGGTGCATGTTTTCTGCACGCAGAACACGCCACACACTTTGGTGAGAAAAACCGACTTCAGACGCAGCAGCTCGTGTACTCGTGGAGGGGTTATCTTTAAAAATATTCAGTACATCTTCTTCCATTGCAGGTGTTCGTACATGTCGAGGTTTCCCTGCATCAATGCTTGCTGTATTAAACGATCCAGTCTCCCGTAATCGTCTATCGATTTTTATGAAGAGTTTCGAACTTGGGCAACGTCTCCTTGGAAATTGCTCACGGTACATGCGCTGTGCTAGACATGCATTTCCATGAGCTTGCCCGTACATCAGATGCATGCCCGCATATTCTTCGTTAGAGTATTCCGGAATAATTATTATACATCAACTTACTACAATCCCACTTACAACAGCCTCCCTTTAACATAACGCCCACTGATGACTGCTGTTTTATTACACTTTTCTTCCTATACACATAGAAAATTTGCATAAAAAGTACTTCTTCTTCATCATCCTGAAAGTTCATGGAGGAAACGCAGCAGTCACGGAGTTTGCTTTAAGACAAGGCGAGAGCTGCACAATATGTCATTCACTTGACCAGACTGAATAATGAAAGGGTATTGATAGAGGTTGATCAGAAATGTATAATTGAAAGATATTAAAACGGGGTGTTTACAATCGTCATGGGTGGAGTTTCGCTCTTTCCGAGCGTGCAACAGTACAGAGTTGTAACTAGGGAACTGCTTGATTTCTCCCATACAATTAAACTGATATGGTTTATTGTCAGCTTCTTCGAAAGCTTTCGGAATGGACCAAATTTTATAACATTTTCCTTGATGTAGGTAGAGTTGCATTTTTGGAATTAACGATTAACTATTTTGCTAAATATTTGATTTTGTATTTTTTCACTGTTTCAGAGCTTGTAACTCGCCATTAATTCTCAATATTCTAAAACAACTTATGTCATTTCGTAGGATTTTTTCTGCTCTTTCTAAATATGTGCTTCGTTTTTATGTAGCATTATCGATAGTTTAGCAATGCGGGTTTTTTTACAAATTTCCGATTTTTCATTCTATTTGCTGTAACTTGAAAATTATTGAGATCCGGCCAGGCATTATATACTGATTTATGCTCCGTGTGATCTCCTCTATTACCCCTATTAATATTGGACCCCTTTAACGGAACACCCTGTATATATATATATATATATATATATATATATATATACACAGGTGGCGATATTTTCGACTAATTTAAACCTGACATGCGACTAATACAAAAGTATCACTAATGAATTTTAAAACTTTATTTAAATACATAATTGATAATTTTCATATGAAAATTATTTTTGGTGTTGTTAGTGGACAATCTAAAATAATGTAAAATAAAAAAAAAAGTATTAAATGTAAAATTAGAATTTTCAATTTCAGAATATATCTATCTATATATATGCTCTATTCTATAACCCGAGGAACCCGGGTTGGATCCCCTATTTGTTTCAATTGTAAATTACGGCAGAAAATAATATACAGATGGGGTAATTAAAGATTTGTTTTGTGAAGGGAGGTAGGTTGTGATAAACAAACATTTATTATAATAAAAACCCTTGTATATTTCCAATAATAATTGTTTTTCTGTTAGTGTTTAAGTAGATTAAGTACCTCTGCCAATATATATTTTGGTACTTGTTTCATACTTCTTAAATAAATTTAACATTTTCCGAAAATAAAATGAAATATACGAAACGTATGCAAAACGCATGACATAAATAATTATTTATCTTTTCCCTTTTCATTTATCAGAAATTTATTTTTAAAAAATATTTCTATTTTACAAGCTGTTTTATTCTACATGATATTAATAAATAAAAAAAGAAAGGTTGAAAAAGGAAAAATGCCTCCTCCCATCTCCCGCGATAAACCTTTTCTATTTTTTATGATCATATTTTGCATTTATTACGCGTGATACAAATGTTACTGTTTTTGTTAACCGATCTTGCATTATTGCCCATTAAAATATTTATTATATACACCAAAATTTAAACAATGTTTTATTTGATATGCCATAAATATTATAATATCATTGTTTTAGTTTACAAAAAAGGAACTTACAAATCATTTAAATTGAAATTATTGTGAAACTAATCGAAAAAAATAAGATCAAATGCATAAAAAATACTTCTTCAAATAATCAATTTTAATTGGAGAGAGTCTCAAAAAAATATTCCGTATTTAACTTTCTACTCTAACCTAAACTATATAAAAAGAAAAAAAATCATCTGCCCTTCTAAGTAGGCAGATGTTTTGAAAATATCGTCTGCAGATCGACGTCAGAGTACGAAATTCTTAATAAGTAAAAAATAACAGTGTAGGGATGGAAGTGGGATGTGAATGAAGTACTTGGACAATAGACGTGTATAATGAATGTGGAATTAAAATTTAACAAAAACCTGCACAGAACTTCGCATATACATATTTGATTGAAAATTACGTTCGAGAAAGGTACAGTTTTTATTGGCGCGGTGAAATTTGAGTCCGGTCAATGATACTGTACCAGATTTGGACGAATTATTTTCGCCGAAAGAAGCGAAGCTTTCGTTATTTGGATTATATCAAAACAGAATATTGAAGATGATGACAAAGGAAAATTGGTATGAAGAAATATTATTTTACTTGTTATATTTTTATTAAATTATAAAGTTTTCAATTAATTCCAAATGAGTTTTTTACAAAAGCTATATATTTCATTAATTTAATTTTTATAAAAATAAAGTTTATTAAATTTAGAATGTTTATTTTTTTTTAAATAAATAGCAGTATGTCAACGATTTTAATCAGATGATTAATATTACTGTTTCATTTCCTGAATCATTTTATAGTTATAAATTTCAAAATATGTAGGCACTATTATTAAACATTTATTATTAACAGGGGCATGTTATTTTTAATTATCATATTCTGTCTATTCAGATTCTATTAAATCTACTTGTTCTATTGATGGTGATATCAGAATTACAGAAGGTTATTGTGGTTATTGTCCCGTCACCAAATATCAAACCAGATAGATCCTTCATCGGCGTCATATGATACATATATGTATCACTATCGATGCATCTAAAATCTGCAGTAAAACGTTAAAAAATGACTCACATTAGACGCCAAATAGAGTAGGTGTGGTGCTGTGTCATTATAAACAATTATGATCTGTGTTTTCAAAAAATAATCCCTAGTAAGATCTATTACTTATATAAATATATAATTTCCTAAATAAAATTATAAATTTGACAATCAATTAATAAAATTATATTTTTAATAACCAAAATATTGTTTTTAAGTAATATATTTTACTGCGTTCAAACCCTGTTGCAAAATGAATTAACCCTTTGTATCACCGTGTTGCATATCTGTACACATACCCAAAAGTCAAAGTTTTTTACAGTGAGCTTAAAAAGGCGATTTTATTTATTACTGTTATATTTCAACACAGAAGTTAATATAAATTGTTCACAGAATTCTCAACATACGACAATGCTAAATTAATTTTTCATATAAAAGTCTTATTTATCATTTGAACAGTTTCACCCCGTTATTGTAAACTAAATTTTGTTGCATTTAAAAGTCCAGAGACATTCAAAAATAGATTTTTTACAAAGGTAAGTTCGTACACTTTAGAATTTTGTATTAAAAAATGACAATATTTATGAGAAGTAGCTATGTAATTTTCTGTTTATTACAAATATGAAAAATACTCTTTTAGCCAATAATTTTTTTTTTATGATTTAATTTTTTAAATTACTTTTTACTTTCGTAAAATGATGTATTCTATCATGTGAGTATATATTTTTCAAATCTATGTTGTTGAGCCCCAAAGGGTTAAAATATAATTATAAATAATAGTCTATTTTGATCTGTAGGTTAAATTTTTGTTTTTCTCTTTCAAAAAGGGCAACTTTAATCAAATATTTTTCCAAAATCATCCTTATTAAATTAAACGTATCGTTATTTTTTTAAAATATCATCTAAAATCTGGACCCCAGAATATGATAGAATGCATGGTGTTGATATTTTTATTAATTAAATATATAAGATTAGAGATGGGAATACTCGGGAAAAAAACGGAAACTTTGGGGGAAAAAACTGGGTTTTTTCCTTTTTTTTCTGAAGGGGTATTTTTCAATTTTTTCAAATTGGAAAAATTGAAATTTAATTTATAAAATAATGTATTCAAAATGTAATGGCTGCATTCTGATACTTTTTTCTTTATATATTTTCATGTTCAGTGAGTACCATTAAAATGTTAACATAGAAAATATGATATGTAAGCAGTTCAAGAAGAATTTGAGTCCTTTAAAAAATCCTTTATAATTTTTTCACCTTAAAACATAGGACCCTTCAAAAAATTCATAGTTTTTTTTCAATTTCCATTCTAAATCCTCCAGAAATGTGATGATTTTAGAATAACAAAACATGTCACATAACAGCTGAAATCGCCAATGAATCTCGTATCTAGCTGTATATACAGTAATGGCCAAAATTGTGGAAACCTTTTGGGAACAATGTTTTTTTTTAAAGTTTGATGGCTCATAATGTGACTTACTTCTGCTTAGAACTTATTTGACTTCTTATTTTCAATAAAATTTCCGGTTTGAAAAAGACTTAACTAGGGTGCGGCGCATACGCGCGAAATTACGGTATTTTTATATCAGTATGCGTTTTTTACATTTATAATTGTCTTGCTTAACGGCTACATTAGCCGGTTTCCCAATCAGATGCAAAGTTTTAATTTGAATGCGAGTTGCATCAATAAAAATTATTTCCGATCCAATCCTTATCGTCGATCTTATCCGGATTTGGTAAAATCTTGTTATCCGAATCTACGAAATCATTTGTCAGGTTCGGTCGGGTTGTGGGCCTACAGATTTTGTTGTTGTTGTTGGGTTAGGGTAAGAATATGGGTTGAATCAAAATATAATTTCAGTCAATCATCATTCATGCTCAAGTAGACATTCAACCATGTTCAAAAAGTATATAACCGGATTCGTGCATGACTCTAGATCCGAGCCGACATCAGAAATTGTGTCGTAACACCAATTTCTGATAAAATCTGGTTACTCTGTCGTATGCAAGATTCTATTCCGAACAAGACTTACAGTAAAAACATTATACCCGACTCGGGTTAGTTCGGGTTCACGAAAATCAGGTCACCCGACCACTAATCCAAATCTATTCTGTAGCCAAACAAATCCAAAAAGATCGATCCGAACTTTCTGGATTGGATTCCGGTAAAATTTGGTCACCCGACCCGGTGCAGTGTCGTCACAAACGTCACAAATATGTAGCATAAAAAAATGTCGATCCGAACAATCCGGATAGGATTCGGGTAAAATCTGGTCACCCTATCCGATGCACATTCGTCACTTTTTTCACATTGAAGTCGCACGGTGACTTCACAAAGTAGTCACATTGTGAGGTCACAAAAAGCCTTGAAAACGGCCATAACGACTTCACATTTAGGTCACAGTGACTTCACATCGACGTCACGTGACGTCACGACGACGGTCACAAAGTTACAGTGTGACTTCACAATGACGTCGCCGTGACGTCACCATGCCTTACGGGTGAAGAGAAATTAATATACGTTTAATGAAAACATGATTACCTAGATTTTTCAAATTTTGACTTGCTCCACTATCCTTCTAATCCCCTCAAATTATTGTTAATACATCAATTTATTTTTTTTTATTTTACAATTTCCGCAGATAGTGTGTTTTTTATAACTCAGAAATTAATACACTGAACAAAAATTAATATACGCATAGCTGCCAACTTTTACGCTTTCTTTTTTACCACTAAAAATTAATAGAAATATTTGTATTATTGAATCACATGATTTCGACGATTTGATAAGTAAAAAATTACTATAAAATTTTAGTGGTATAATAAAAACGTAAAAGTTGGCAGCTATGTATACGTTTAATGAAAACATGATTACCTAGATTTTTCAAACTTTTGACTTACTCCACTGTCCTTCTAATCCCCTAAAATTATTGTTAATACATCAATTTATTTATTTATTTATTTATTTTACAATATCCGCTGATAGTGTGTTTTTTATAATTCAAAATCTAATGAAGCTATTTTGACCTTGCAGTTTTGTTAATAGTATGATTTATTTGTCATAAAATATTAGTATGCAGTAAATTTTTTAACAAAAAGTTATTGCAGAACGGGTTAGCTTAAATTTAATCTTATACTGACGCATTAAACCCGTCACACCCATTATCATCTCCAGGTAACAAGTTTTTGACAGGACCGGAAGGCATACATTTCAAGTAAACATTTATCCTGGTATTTAGGATATTATACCTGAAAGTAGGAAAAAGTCACATATCTCTGGTATTTTCTAATATGATTCTATAATTTTTCAAACTCTTGTACCACCTTCAAACAAATAAGGCCTTGAGTTGGGCTTCTTTTTTTATGATAAACATATCAAAAAGTATTAATTTCTAATATTAATTTTGACTGAATATTGATATTAACAGGCCTCGACAATACAACATATGAATTTGAAATATATATATATATATATATATATATATATATATATATATATATATATATATATATATAAGTTTACTTATGGTCGTTGGAGCGTTAAGAACCTCAGATATTTTAATCTTGATTCACCAAAGTGATTTCTTGATATTTTATGTCAGTTTTACTACAATGGTCTTTTTGCAGCAAAAGGGGAAAACATCTAATTGACCAATTTTGTATAAAAAGGTCGTGTAAAAATTTAAATTGTATATATATTTTTGAAAATTAAGAGAGGACTTTATTATATATATGTATATATTTTATTTAAAACTATTTTGAAATTTATATCGACTAATAATCTCCAACAGTTAAAAAAATAAATCATGTTTGAAACTTTTCAGTACATCCTATATACAGTGGATTTTACGACAGATGTCACTAAACAAAGCGATTGTTTCTAGTCTGGAATAGTTGTAATCGAAATAGATAAACATGTCCGGTATGTATATTGGGAATGTAGATTTGTCGAACCCTGATATACTCCTATATTTGACTTGATTAATAGCTACTTTCATGTTAGTCGGGCGCATTTTATTTATTTTGTTTTCTAGCCCATAGCAGACTTTTTTGTTTGTGTATAAATTATAAAGAATGATTTGATGTTGAAATAAAATAATATGGTTTTTGTATTATGTCTGATAATTTTTATTTTTATTATTTATATATTTATTTATGGAATTTTCAATGAAATGAATGAAAGTGTAATATATAAATACATCTGAAATTTGCAATCCCCTAGATTTTGTAATATTTTTTCTGCGATTACATAAGGCGAAATATGTTTTTAAAAAATGTGGTAAAAATGTAGGAAGTGTAACTCTAAGGTACTAAAATAATAATATCTACAATATTCTTGCATTTATATGCATAAAAATGTCGATGTTTCATATAGTTTCACGCTTTTTAAATTTTACTTCAAATATATATTTTAACCCGGGAGAAGTCGCATGGGGTATGACATACCCCGAGTGCGTACAGATTTTACAATTATCACCACTACTTTTCGAAAAGTAATCTTTAGCGTATTTTATCCTACAATTTGTAACAGTTGTCACTGACTAAATAAGTTGATAATTATTGTTTGTATTTATTGGTTGCAAAGTAAAAACTATTCATACCCTAGATATGCGCGATTTCTCCCGGGTTAAAATAATTTAAAAAAAAATAGAATTGTTAACTATTGATTTTTAACAGAATTAAATTTCTAAAATCTTTTAATATGAGAGTCCAAAATTATAGTTTATTTCGCCTAGTAGTTATTCAGTTTTACTTAAACAGCTATATCCATTGAAATTTGTTTTGAAACAGTTACAAATAATTTTAACATTAGGAATTCCATATTTAAAATCTACATAATTTCCAAACTAGTTGATCGAATGACTTCTCGTTTGCTTTCCGGAAATAAAGTTTACCGAAGTATCCAAATTGTTTTTGTCGCAAATTCTATATGTAGACAACGTCTTAAACAACATTTATGTACATCATGCATTAGTAGAGGTTATTACTCATCGATTGGTACCAGTCAAAATTTTAAAACATTATTTGTCACAGGGTGATTTGGGGTGTATCCTTTTATTTATTTTGTTTTTTTGTTTCACGGAATGCACAATTTTGTATGAAAGTATTGAAAATAACTTTTTAAAATCTTGCTTGAATCTAAAAAGTATATCCTTTAAAATTAAAAGTATCATTTTTACCTGCTGTTGAAATGAAAAGGATATAAAAAGTAATAACTGTCTAAGTACTGAAAATCATAGAAAAAAATGTATTCCATTGTATCTTTATAACAATATAGTTATATTCATAAATCTAGATAGTTTAACACGTTCGCTGCCAACTACGATTATACTCGTAGTGCTAGCTACGTTTCTTCAATCTAAAATTAGTTATTTGCACCGGAAATTTCAAAAGAAGAATTTTTATTTTATATAATCACGAAATGTCTGTAATAAAACAAAGTAAATATTTCTATTAGTAATTTCTGGTGTGAATTTGAACTTTCTAAATAAAATGAAAATTCCGGCATTTTTAGCTTGGCAGCGAACGTGTTGAGAGAAATTATTAGTTATACAAGCAAGTGAAGTTTCAGCACTGTAACTTTAACAGATTTTGTAAAAGTATACCTAAAAGTGTAAAAAAAAAAAAAAAAAAAAAAAAAAAAACGTTTTGAGAAAAACTGAAACGAAGTTACACATACATACGTGGTTTCATTTATTTAGAGGTTAACAGCTTTGTTTTAGAAGTGCAGGGCTCCCAAATGATCCGCTTTTTGAATACCGGTATTTTCTTCCAAATTGGTTCGAAGGCAATATTTTGTGGAAATGTTATAGAAACCTACCATGAATCTTTCTATTAAAAATTTTGGTATTCAGTTGGCGGATCATTTGGGAGCCCTGGAAGTGTGAATTGCGTGAAACTATATAAATTCAAAGCGGACACTGGTCCACATTTTGAGTAACAGTATTTCTCATGAAAATATTTCGTGTTGTGCTTTTACAACATTCGTAACAAAAATTATCTTCCGTGTATGTCTAAGAAAGATCTCAAAATGGCTTAGAACAAAATTTTAAAGTATCAGACAAGCACGCATGCGCGCAGCAGAGTGATCCGTTTTTTGAAATCGTAGCCAAAAGCAAAAGTGCAGGGGCTAGACGCTACTATATTAGAACAGTGTATGTGTGGCTCAACGAGGTCAACAGTTCGAACACCTCTTCTCAAGTATAACTCCGAAATTTTAATAAAGCTGGCTGAAAGCCAGCTTTCTTACTTGAGGATTAGAAAATTGCCTCATTACTTGGTAGACAGATCATTCCTCTTAATGTAAAATTACATAATTCAAAAACATTTTAATAATTCTGGTGAGAATTTTATTTCGTGGCTAATTTTTTTTTTTTTTTTTTTTTGCGGGAAAAAAACAGAGCATCTTGCAAAAAATATTTGCTTAAACCTATACCGAATATACCAAATATAACATTTAGAGTCATGGAAAAGTACTGATGAGTTAAAATTGTTTATAAACCGATCTATACGTACGGTTATTGTCAATTAAATTTGTTTGTAAATCCTGGTGTTAATTAATCATTTGTATATTTTAGTTACAGAAGTAATTTGCCCCTTAAAGTTTGGTTGGCTTGTAGATTTTATGACGGCCGATTATCTGCACCTATTATCTAGGGATACAGTCCCTAAAGGTAGTGCCCTCCGTGGGGGTCTTTCTAAGGGATCACAACCCGTATTTATGACAAGGTTCCAAGAAAAGCACAGAAAACTCCGAACGGTTACGTCGACGAGCACGATAGGGGTTTGAATCTAGCACCTCCCGCCTACCAGCTTTGAGAGCAGAACATCTCAGCCACTCGTGGTACCTTGCCCCTAAAATGGTTAAAAGAAACAAGAAAGATTTGTCATTCATGAAATATTATTCGTTCATTTAAGTATGGAATTCACAGGTATTCTAACTCTGTTTCCAAAAAAAAATTACATTGTTCCAGAGTTTTATAAAAATGGAAATACAATTTTAAAATTACTAACAAATTTGATATTTTGAGTCAGTTTTTCGGATGCAACTGTCAGTGAAATATTGTCATGAGGCAGCAATCGCTTTATCACATTTATGGACAAAGGTGCAAAAACATCTTTGAATATTTAAGGAATTGCCCACCAATATTTCAGTTTAGAAAATTTCTATATAATCAGAGTTGCCCAGACTCCGGCTTTTTGCGCACCAGTAATTATTTAGAGAGAAATGTTATTCTTAAAGTCACAGAATGCTAAAATTAAATAAAACAAAATTTTCTGTACTAAATACTGGTATTCAAAAAGCCAGAGACTTGGCAGGTCTGTATAATATTTCAATTTCCTGATAATTTTCACAATTCTCTGTAATCACCTCGTTTAATAGTGTAATTCGCAATATTTTTCTGTGAATAAATAAGACGAAAGTTCTGTTATTATTTATTTTTCTTAAAGCCGCACCGTATTTCCTAGAAGGCACTATAATAATAATATCAACAATTTTCATACAATATTATGCAAAAATTAGGTCGTGCATTGTTCAAAATTTTTCACATTGTTGAAATTTTCATGACAAAATACAGTAGTCTCCCTAAAATCCACAATCCTAAAATCTGTAAATACCTGAAATCCGCACAATGTTTCAGATGCAAACAGAGAAACTAACATGTAGGGGGAAAATTCAATATATATTTTTTTTATATCACTCCATACACATTTTAATATGTGATTCTGGTTAATATCATTAAACTCATGCTTTTTCTTGAAGGAAGTATAAATTTATTTAAAAAAAAATTCACCACTGCAGTCATATTATTGGTGATTGTGATATTTTTATCAAATACATTCATGTATTAATCAAGATTTTTGGGTTGTTAAATCTGGCTAAACATGAAATGAAATTTCGTTGTTTTACAGTTTTGATGTGAATTATTAGTGTATCTTTATGAGACGAGGTTCATTGAATAATTCAAGAAAAAATTATCTCATCATTTTATGTCAGAGGTGATTGTCTTTCGGTATTTTGTACACCGCTAAATTAGCAATATTCTCAGTACGTAATCACAGAATTCATCGATTAAAGAAGAAAAAGATTCGTATATAAATTTAGCGGTGTGCGAAATATCGGAACACAATCACCCCTGTTATGTATATTTAGTCATGCATTATTAATTATTTATTTGAACTTCACTTTTAATATTTTATTATTTTTTAATTTTTATTATTTTCCTTAATTATTTATATATTTTGCGTTATTGTAAGCATTCATTATAATTCCCAGTGCATTAATACATTCAAATTACTGTTTAAAAAATATAAACAAAGTAGTGACCAGAAATCCGCAAAATTCTAAAATCTGCTCAACCTCTTGTCCCAAGCTCTGCGGATTTGAGGGAGTCTACTGTATATATTGTGAATTTATTTTTTATAATAAATATGAATTGCTACGAATGGTTATTTTAACCGAAATCGTTTCTAGAAGCTTTAGCTGTGCGAATAAAAAAATACAGATCATTCTGCTAATAGTTTTTGTGTTAAATATATTCTAGTGCACTTTCTGTAACATTATAGTTACATTCATAATTTTAAAGAGTAACAGAAAAAAAAAATAATTTTATAAACATGTGAAGTTTCAACTCACAAGCATTAACCGATTTTATAAAAGTGTACCTAAAATTGCACAAAATGCATTCCGAATAAATAAATAATACTATTAAAATAAATAATAAAAGTTTCGTACGCTTTTAACTCAATTTATTAATAGAATTTTTCGTCTTATCAAGGTGCGTACACCCCTTCGAATTTACAAGAAGTCTGGCGCCACATTTTCTGATTAGAAAATTTCTTTTTAATATTTAAATATCAGAACTTGTAGCAGTTTATATCGTCAGTGCAAAATTCTACAAATCAGTTTCTTCCTATTATGGTACCCGATTAACCCTTTTTTTCAAATAGCATAATTATTTTATCGCATGATTTCTGGGATTAAAGAATGCGATGATTACTATTCGGTAGCAATGTCACCATGAGGGCTAAAGTTTGACCCTCTTCATATAAACTATACATGTTTGGAATTTTTCGCGATTTCGCGATTTCCACAATAGCTCTATCTCAAGAACTAATGCTCGAAATTTAATAAAACTTTATATTTAGTTAGTCTCTGATATAAATTGGTGCTGATTAGGTTTTGGTAAAAATCACCCAGCAGATGGCGCTGCTATGCAGCATTTTTCCGGATTTCCATAATAGCTCTATCTCAAGAACTAATGCTCGGAATTTAATAAAACTTTATATTCAGTTAGTCTCTGATATAAATTGGTGCTGATTAGTTTTTGGTAAAAATCGCCCAGCAGGTGTCGCTGCTATGCAGCATTTTTCGCGATTTCCACAATAGCTCTATCTCAAGAACTATAAAACTTTATATTCAGTTAGTCTCTGATATAATTTGGTGCTGATTAGTGTTTGGTAAAAATCGCCCAGCAGGTGCCGCTGCTATGCAGCATTTTGCAAGATTTACACGATTTTAGCGATAATCATATCTCAAGAAATATTGCACGGAATTTAATAAAACTTGATTTTCAGTTCGACCTTGATATAAATTGGTGCTGATTCTTTTTAGTGTATGCGAAACCTGTGTGAGATAGAAGAAAGTTTGGGATTTACGCATCCGACTAGTTTATTTAAATGTGCGTGCAAAATAATTACGAAAGTGTAACGCGTTTTCACTTAAAACAATGTAAATAATTTAGCATTTGTTTGTTGTCCTGCAATATTCCATGACAAAATTGCTAAAATAAACTAAAAACTTTACAAACAAATAAATAAATAAAACATGAATATAACAAATATGTAATCGAACTATGCGGTTCTTAAACGCTTAAATGCGATTAATGCGAAACTATCAACAATGCGTTTCTGTGTAAGTGGTAGGAATTCTAAGAACATACCATAATACCGCCGCATAATCCGCGGATCAAACAATCATGTTTAGACCAAAACTTTTATTTAGCCCCCTAATCGTCGCGCCCGAAAAGTGTAGGCCACTTTCATTAAATTCAGTTTGCTTGATTGCCAACATTTTTCTGAAGTATAAATATTCCCCTTATTTAATGGCAGGTAAAATAATGTGAGATTAAAGCCAATTACACTATTTTAAAAAACTCGTGAGAATCGAACTATTGAATTATAAAAAAAGTAGCCTACACTGTCCACACATTTATTGGGTGCACCGATTAAGGGGTTAATTGAAGTCAATATTTACGGTGACCTATAAGTTACTTTTCTTAAAATAGAATTTCGTTGTTGTCTGATCCTCGGATTGTACGGCGGAAATTTCGATATAATAAATGCTAAAATAAAAATATTTTAGAGGTTTCAATTAAAAGCGGTCTCCATCTAAATTGTGTACATCTGGCTTCATATCGCTCGCATCATTTTACCGGAGTAGCTCGTCTTTGATTACCTTCAATTTCCCAATTGACAAAAACTTCCATGTCCGACGACGCATCGTTGACGACGCGTCGACTTATCACATTGTACTGCGCAATAGCGTAGCCAGGGTGGGGGGGGAGGGGTCCAGATGTTCTGAATACCACAAAATTGGTAAAGTTTTTTTTTTACTTATCTAATCAGAAAACTTTCTGCGATAATCAATGCAAAGAAAACTTTACATTTTTACTGGTATCCGGAGCATTTGGACTCCCTCCTTGGCGGCACTACTGGTACTGTGCGGATTAAACTGACCCATGCAAAACATTTGCATGTCTTCTTGGAACGGAAACGAAAAATTCTTAAAATGTAGAAAATATTTATTCGTAGATCAAATCCGTTTTAGTTACTATACCTGTAGTTTGTGTGTTCTCAGTTTATCTCTTTAAATATATTCATTCTAAAATCTAGGACAGCTAAAAACCGAACTTTATCACAAATATTAAAATCATAAGCTTTCCCTAATAAAATAAACTAAAAACTTTACAAACAAATAAATAAATAAAAACATGAATATAACAAATATGTAATCGAACTATGTACTTAAACGCTTAAATGCGATTAATGCGAAACTATCAACAATGCGTTTCTCTGTAAGTGATGGGAATTCTAAGAACATACCATAATTCCGCCGCATAATCCGCGGATCAAACAATCATGTTTAGACCAAAACTTTTAGTTAGCCCCCTAATCGGCGCGCCCGATAAGTGTAGGCCACTTTCATTAAATTCAGTTTGCTTGATTGCCAACATTTTTCTGAAGTATAAATATTCCCCTTATTTAATGGCAGGTAAAATAATGTGAGATTAAAGCCAATTACACTATTTTAAAAAACTCGTGAGAATCGAACTATTGAATTATAAAAAAAGTAGCCTACACTGTCCATACATTTATTGGGTGCACCGATTAAGGGGTTAATTGAAGTCAATGTTTACAGTGACCTAATAAGTTACTTTTCTTAAAATAGAATTTCGTTGTTGTCTGATCCTCGGATTGTACGGCGGAAATTTCGATATAATAAATGCTAAAATAAAAATATTTTAGAGGTTTCAATTAAAAGCGGTCTCCATCTAAATTGTGTACATCTGGCTTCATATCGCTCGCATCATTTTACCGGAGTAGCTCGTCTTTGATTACCTTCAATTTCCCAATTGACAAAAACTTCCATGTCCGACGACGCATCGTTGACGACGCGTCGACTTATCACATTGTACTGCGCAATAGCGTAGCCAGGGTGGGGGGGGAGGGGTCCAGATGTTCTGAATACCACAAAATTGGTAAAGTTTTTTTTTTACTTATCTAATCAGAAAACTTTCTGCGATAATCAATGCAAAGAAAACTTTACATTTTTACTGGTATCCGGAGCATTTGGACTCCCTCCTTGGCGGCACTACTGGTACTGTGCGGATTAAACTGACCCATGCAAAACATTTGCATGTCTTCTTGGAACGGAAACGAAAAATTCTTAAAATGTAGAAAATATTTATTCGTAGATCAAATCCGTTTTAGTTACTATACCTGTAGTTTGTGTGTTCTCAGTTTATCTCTTTAAATATATTCATTCTAAAATCTAGGACAGCTAAAAACCGAACTTTATCACAAATATTAAAATCATAAGCTTTCCCTAATAAAATAAACTAAAAACTTTACAAACAAATAAATAAATAAAACATGAATATAACAAATATGTAATCGAACTATGTACTTAAACGCTTAAATGCGATTAATGCGAAACTATCAACAATGCGTTTCTCTGTAAGTGATGGGAATTCTAAGAACATACCATAATTCCGCCGCATAATCCGCGGATCAAACAATCATGTTTAGACCAAAACTTTTAGTTAGCCCCCTAATCGGCGCGCCCGATAAGTGTAGGCCACTTTCATTAAATTCAGTTTGCTTGATTGCCAACATTTTTCTGAAGTATAAATATTCCCCTTATTTAATGGCAGGTAAAATAATGTGAGATTAAAGCCAATTACACTATTTTAAAAAACTCGTGAGAATCGAACTATTGAATTATAAAAAAAGTAGCCTACACTGTCCATACATTTATTGGGTGCACCGATTAAGGGGTTAATTGAAGTCAATGTTTACAGTGACCTAATAAGTTACTTTTCTTAAAATAGAATTTCTGTGTTGTCTGATCCTCGGATTATACGGCGGAAATTTCGATATAATAAATGCTAAAATAAAAATATTTTAGAGGTTTCAATTAAAAACGGTCTCCATCTATATTGTGTACATCTGGCTTCATATCGCTCGCATCATTTTAACGGAGTAGCTCGTCTTTGATTACCTTCAATTTCCCAATTGACAAAAAGTTCCATGTCCGACGACGCATCGTTGACGACGCGTCGACTTATCACATTGTACTGTGCAATAGCGTAGCCAAGGTGGGGGGGTCCAGATGCTCTGAATACCACAAATTTGGTAAAGTTTTTTTTTTACTTATCTAATCAGAAAACTTTCTGCGATAATCAATGCAAAGAAAACTTTACATTATTACTGGTATCCGGAGCATTTAGACCCCCTCCTTGGCGGCACTACTGGTACTGTGCGGATTAAACTGACCCATGCAAAACATTTGCATGTCTTCTTGGAACGGAAACGAAAAATTCTTAAAATGTAGAAAATATTTATTCGTAGATCAAATCCGTTTTAGTTACTATACCTGTAGTTTGTGTGTTCTCAGTTTAGCTCTTTAAATATAGTCATTCTAAAATCTAGGACAGCTAAAAACCGAACTTTATCACAAATATTAAAATCATAAGCTTTCCCTAATAAACCTACGCTGTTTCAAAACTGCATATCTATATTTTATCAGAATATCTTAAGTTTCAGTCCCACGTGCTATCATACGATCTGATATACAGGTATTGTCTCTCGCTTCCTTCGAGGGAATTATTTTCGCTGTAAGTAAGGTTATTTTGAAGGCTGAACGGAACCCGTTAATGTAAGCAACAGACAGGCCATTTGGGGTGTAATCGCTTCTAAGTGTTTCAAAAAGTTGTGTAAAGTCCAGGGATGAGATTTTTCCGCTTTTTTCATACCAGTATAATCTTAGAAAAAACGTTGTTTTGTTAAATCGCAGAATGTTCCGATTTAAACGGGAAAAAAATTCTATAAGATTATACTGGTATGGAAAAAAGCGGAGAAATCTCATCCCTGGTAAAGTCCAAAACCTTCGAACAACTATTTTTTATAAAGCTGTTATTGGTAGAAATGAAGTTGATATCTATTGTAGGATATAAAAATAGTACCGTCCGTTGATTACTAAGGCTACGCGCTGATATAAAAATGGCGGCTCTCGGCTTTTTGAGTGATATTTAAGATCTCTCTTGAATTTAAACACCAGTGCCTTCTGAAAGAATTCTCAGCTTTCTTTTTCTAGGATCAAATAAGAAGAAAAATACTTAAAAAATTACTAGCATTAAAATTTAAGGGACCGTATGAAAGCTAAAGAAATACACCTAAAACAGCCGCCATATTTTGCAGCACGAAGCCTAGCATTCAGAAGGCGTTGCAAATAGAAAATTAGGTAAGTTCGTCTTTGTTGAATTTACGAGAGGTACGCTATCAAACGGAGCGTTTTCGAAAGTTATCTTCTGAAACACCTGTTAATGAGGAAATCTCTGATATTATTTAGGATAGAATAGTTATGCAGCATGTTAACGCAGAATGTTAACGCAGCATTACATACCTTGTCAAGTCCTTTGTTTTCTATATAAGACAGGCTCTAGCAGCGTGTTAAATCAAGATATATTAAATATACAAATATTCACAATAAAATAAACAACAAATATTCACAATTAAATATTCACAATAGCAATGGGTTGTGCAGTCAATCCTGTTCAATCAAGTAGGGTTTCCAAATGAGCCTATTTCCCACACTATTGGGCTACGAAGATTTTAAATTTGCGTGCATTTTCTTTTCGGATATAAATAAAAGAAAACTAAGAGAAATTTACCTACGAATATGAATAAACGAATTCAAAAGGAGAAACGTACTGTTTAAATTTAAGATTGTCCAGATAATCGGCATGCCGATCGGAGGGGATAAATAACTTTTGGATATTACTATTTGCTCCATTTAATCGCAGACTTTCCAGCAGTGATTGTAATCAGAGAAAATAACTTAGTAGTATCAAAAGCATCATGACACCAACTATGGCTACGCCACAGTATCCAGAATTTTAATGTTTCACAATTGCTGTTAATGCTACACTTGCCGTTTATAGAATTTCCTTTTGAGTACTCACGTGTTCAGAAATTAGCATTTTGTGTTTGTTGCTTAAGTTTTGCACACTAGTGTATGTTTTTATTATAAAGATATACTAAAAGAATAGCCTCTGTTCAGTCAGATTTGCAGGGTAAATACCAGTAGTTTTTTATCGAAAAATGTGCCTTCTTTGATCGCGCAATCAAAGAAGACAAATATTTCTATAAGAAAATACTGCAATTTATCCTGAAAAATTCCTGATCGGTTGTCACCCCGATAAACATTTTGATTACGAGGCAGGATTGGTGACTATTTTTATATTCAAACATACCACAATTTACAAAATAGTTTATTTGTGGTAGACATCTCTTGAAAATATCCTGGTATAAGTATATGGCAATGTTCATTTTTTATTTAGTGGTGCAAATGCTTTAAAAGTCAATATTAGGTGGGACGTACTGTGTAGAGACCCCGAAATCCAAATGTTAAGCAATTCACTAGAAAAAGAAAAAAAAAATATTTTCTTACCAGGAAAATACCCCATACCGTAATAAGGAAAAAATGTTTAACTAAGCAGGAATCGAAAGAGCATAGTAATTTTTTTTTAAACATAAATCATTGTGTCACATAAATCATTTTGCTAACATCGAATAAGTAGCGAATAATCTTGTAATATGCAGAAACATATGTTTTTATTATAAAGATATACTAAAAGGATAGCCTCTGTTCAGCCAGATTTACAGGGTAAATACCAGTAGTTTTTTTTAATCGAAAAATGCGTCTTCTTTGATCGCGCGATTAAAGAAGACAAATAGCCCTCGTCTCGTTACCAAAGCCCTCGTCTACTCGTTTCGCAGATTTAAAGTTTGCTAATTTATTTCTTTAATTTAGAGAGAAAATGTGTGGTTCTGATTCAGAAATTGTAATAATCAGATTAATATATAATATACTAAACACATTTATATATAGTAATATAAAAATGAAAGAAGCCAGCAAAATAAAAAGCTATTGACAAATATGGTACTGAACCGAAAAAAATGATTGAAGCATAGAAAATAGTGGCACCAAGAACATTTCATGAACTCAGTTCTAGTGCAATGAAGTTATGTGTTCATAAACTAACAGAAAATGTCTATTACAACGGTTAACCTCCTGCGTAAAACAAAATAACAAGGGCGTTTCAAATAGAAGTGGCCCAGTTTGCACAAATCCAGACCTGTACCGAGCATACCGAATCATGTCAGAGTATTGGGGCACACTAAACTGTAAATGGAGAATGACTGGAGCTTGATTATGTTGTTATGTTGAAAATGTAATAACTCCTCCTTCCATTCTATTAAATTAATGAATAAGCAAATTCTAACATTTTATATCTCGATAACGGGGAGACGAGGGCAAATGATTTATGCTTCAAAAAACACGTTTCGCAACAGTTTTTCGATTGCTGCTTATTTAGATTTTTTTCATTATTACACTAACGGTGTAGTTTCCTGGTTAGGATTACCTTTATGCTTAAGGAATTTCCTGTCTGTTCTCAAATACCTACTCAATTGGCTACTTTCTGACACATTCACGAACTTATAAACACATGGAATTCACCGGTTATCTAACTCTGATAAAAAAAAAACAAGAAAGAAAAATCCTGCGTCAAGCATAGATTATGTAACACTTTCCAACGCTTCCAAAATAATTTTACAAATCATACCGTTTAATAAGCTAAAAGATAACATCTAAGTAAACAATTTGGAAAACGCATAACATATTTAAAAACATAATTTCAGGAATTTCCAACATATACAATATTCGGAAAAATATCCGAATACTTGTAATCCGAAGCCCTGTATAGGATCTATAGATTTGTATAGATATACTACATAGGATGCTAAATTTTAGTTCAGTTAGGAAACGCGTAGCATAGTTTAAAATTGTCCGTCTGGAGTTTCTGTCAATAAACGGAAATGTGTTCGCAAAGTTTTGTGCTTCCCTGTATAGGATCTACAGAATTTATACACACCACGTAATAGACAAAAAGCGAGTTAAAATTAAAATCGCGTTCAGTAACTTAAAACGCACTTCCAGGAATTATTGTTAACAAGCTAACTACGATTATACTCGTAGTGCTATCTACGTTTCTTCAATCTAAAATTAGTTATTCGCACCAGAAATTTCAAAAGAAGAATTTTTATTTTATGTAATCACGAAATATCTGTAATAAAACAAAGTAAACATTGCTATTAGTATTTTCTGGTATGAATTTGAACTCTCTAAATAAAATGAAAATCCCGGTATTTTTAGCTTGGCAGCGAACGTGTTAATTGTAACCCTATTCAGCTAGACAGCTTTTGCTGTTGTCATTTGCACAAGAGCAAATTTTCGGCGTTCGATATTTAATTTTTGAATCTTGATTAATATTTATTATTAAAATTACTCTTTGAAGATCAAATAGGTCATTATAATTCTTCTGATTTTTAAAAGAATCTAGTACCACAGTTTCAGATAAGAAAATTATAAATATTTTAATCGCACAAATTGCTATCACCTAGTTTAGTCATAAAATTTGTAATATGTTTCTTCGATTAAATAATGCGAAAATACTGTTTACAAATTTATAATAAAATGGTGGTATTTCCTAAGGCATTCTATTAATAATAATAATATAAACAATTTTCATACATTTATATGCCAAAAATATGTCCTGAATGTTTCATAAAATTTTACGTTGTCGACATTTTTACGACAAAATATATATTTTGAAATGAATTTTCATAAATATTATGACTTCTTACCTATTGCTTTTTTAACAGAAATCGATTTCTAGAAGCTTTAAATATGCGAATCCCAAATTATAGCTCATTCCCCCAAAGAGTTTTGAGCTTTTCTCAAGCAACTATCCATATTGAAATCAGTAATGCAAATATAAAAAACGAGTTTATCATTAGCAATTCCAAACTTTAGAGCTACATAATTCCTAAGCTATTATACGGAATGGTTTTTCGTCTGGCATCCGAAAATGAAATTTACCGAATGATAGTAGACGATATGTAGATGACCTGCTAAACTGAATTTAAGTACATCATTTATCAGTAGAAAATGTTACTAATCGATTGGTACCAGTAACAATTTTATACCGTGATAATCGGTAAATTTAGTAGGCGTGCATTCCGTTTTATTTATTTTATTATTATTTTTTTTGGACGCGTATTGAACGTTTTTCGATGAAAGTATTGAAAAAAAAAAAAACCCTGCTCAAAATCACTCTTAAAACTACATCGTTTAAATTTAAGAAGAAGGATATTTAATTGTTGCTGAAAAGAAAGGGATTTAAAAAAAAACATATTAACAAAACATATTAACAAAAACGTACCAAAATTTAAATTCCAGTGCAGCTTTTGTGACATTATAGTTACAACCATATTTTTTTGAAAGTATAACATAAAAAAATATTAGTTATACAAACATGTGAAAAATCAACTCTCTAGCATTAATGGATTCTTTAAAATCGTACCTACAATTGCACTAAATGTATTTCGGAAAAAAAAACTGAAATAAAATTATATACACATGTGTGGTTTCGTTTGTTTAGAAGTTAAAGGTTTGTTTTAGGAATTTATATAGTCAGAGTGAAATTTTATAAATCAGTTTATTCTAATGCGGCCGCGGAGTTCCGCCCTTTCCAAATACGATATTTTATCGGATGATTTTTGGCATTAAATAATGCGAAGAATACTATTACATAGCTGCCAACTTTTACGCTTTTTTCCTATCATTAAAATTTGATAGTAAATTTTATCTTATTAAATCAACAAAATCAAGTGATTACATACGCAAAAAAATTCTATTACATTTTAGTCGTAGCAAAAAAGCGTAAAAGTTGGGAGTTATGCTATTAGCAAATAATGGTAACTTGTGGGCTAAATTAGGACCCTATTTATATAAATTATATACGTTTGGAATTGTCTGAATGAGCTTTATTTTTAAACTCATAATTGGAAATTCTTAAATTTGAACCATTTTATATCCTTTGGGCCGTTAATAGCGTTTATAATTTTTCAATTACTGATGAGAAAATAAATAATGCAAAGGAATATCATAAATAAACAAGATAAATTATTTTGTAATAATAAATAATCACTCTTTTCCTCAAACGTACGAATATCTCTCACCTATTTTTGAGAAACATATTTTTCCTGTTCCGGATGATCAAGATTCAAAGGAATTGATCATCGATTGGTAGCTGATCTGCCCCTGTTATTGAACTGTAATATTCGGAATCATGGGGTTTAAACCAATAACTTAGCAAGCTATATTCCTTCTGAATCCATTTAGTTACTAAAAACATTTTAACCAGAATTATTATAGTAATTTTTAATAATGAAATTTTACAGATTCTCCAGTGGATCAGCAATAGTGCAGTTTGCGAAGTGAACTTGTCATGTCGTAAGTTTGTCTTTTAGCCAGCTTTGCGAAATATGCGAACTCTTATTGAATATGAATGTAGAAACTTGTGATCTCTTCTGAGCAGCAAAAGGCTAATGAATGCCACTCGGCCCAGCAAAGCCAGGCCGTTGAGCTTTAGCAACTCACCTGGTATGGTCCCCGGCGCGGAGGATTCGTTGTGGATGATTCTAGCCACCGGCGGGCAGGGAAGACAGGCAGCGCAGGACGCACACGGCCCGGACAAAAAATATTGAAAAAAAAATACAAACTAGGCCAAAGGCCGGCACTGCCAGTACAAGCCTAAGCGCGACAATGGGCAGGCAAGAAAGCTAAAAACAGAAAATGAAAAAAATTCCGGAAAGAGCCTGAACCAATGGAGCCAGGTATTCTATATAGATAAGATACAGGACAGTAGAAAACATCTGGAGTTTATTTGCGTTTATTGACGGAAATATCTGAAGGGGAATTTTCAACTGCGCTATTCGTTTGCTAAATGAACTAAATTTTAACATTCTGTGTAGTATATATACAAAACTATAAATCATATACAGGGCTGCACAAAAGAATTCGGATATTATTCCAAATATTGTTGATACATCCTGAAATTGTATTTTTAAAATGTTTTATGAGTTTTCCAAATTGTTTACTTAAACATCAGACATTAGACATTACTAAAGGTAAGAATTTCGAAAAGTATTTTAGAAGTGTTTGAAAGTGTTACATGTAATGTGTAATTAATGTTACATATAATGTAAAATTTAATGTATGCTTGAAGCATGATTTTTCGTTCGTTTTTTAGAATACTTTAAATTATACAACGACTACTAATCTGCAACAAATAAAAAAATAAATTCCTTTCTCTCTCTTCTTTTTTGACACTTTTTATATGAATGTATTCAAAAAATACTACTTAAAATCATACATTAATCTTAAAACTATAACATTTAAAATTAAGAAGCAGGCTATTTAAATGTTGCCAAAAATAAAGGAATTAAAAAAATAACTATTGACGTATTCAAAAAATCAAAGGAAAACATATAACAGTGTAGCTTCTGTAAAACTATAGCTACATTCATAATTTAGGATAGTTAAACAGAAAAGATTTTAGTTATGCAACATGTGACGTTTCAGCTCTCTAGCATTAACAGATTTTATAAAAAATATCTAAAATTGTGCAAAATGCATTCTAAAAAAGAAAAAAAAATCAATTACACGCACATGCGTGATTTCATTTGTTTAGAAATTAAAGATTTTGTTTTATAAGATTTTGTTTAATAATGTTTCACTATTTTAAACGCATTGAAATTTATATATATCACTAAGGTGCATTAGAAGAAGCTTAATATGGAATAGGGTGTGCACAGCACTTATAGTTACTTTACAGGGACAGTCAAAAGAATTCTGTTACATTACGTCTACGGAGAAAAATCGTCTGCGGTTTATTTAAATAATTTTTCCCTATTTTAAACGCATTGAAATTTATATATATCACTAAGGTGTATTTCAAGAGGCTTACTACAGAATAGTGTGTGTACAGCAGTCATCGTTCATTTACAGGGACACACAAAAGAATTCTCTACTGTAAGTTAACAATAATTCCTGGAAATGCGTTTTAAGTTACTGATCGCGATTTTAATTTTAACTCGCTTTTTGTCTATTATGTGGTGTGTATAAATTCTGTATATCCTATACAGGGAAGCACAAAAGTTCGCGAACACATTTCCGTATTATTTAACTCCAGACGGAGAATTTTAAACTGTGCTACGCGTTTCCTAACTGAACTAAAATTTAACATCCTATGTAGTATATATACAAATCTATAGATCCTATACAGGGCTGAATAAAAGTATTCGGATTACTTAGATGTTATCTTTTAGCTTATTAAACGGTATGATTTGTAAAATTATTTTGGAAGCGTTGGAAAGTGTTACATAATCTATGCTTGACGCATGATTTTTCGTTCTTGTTAATCTTGATATGACGGAACTTTTCACCTATTCTCTTCTAGATGATCATATTTTCATTTATTTTTCTACGAATGCCGTATATCGCATTATAATCTAATGCTAACTCATAGATGCCTTTAGATGATTCTAGCTGTAATATTCTGAATTATGATTTTTAAAAGAAGAATTTAATTTTTTTACGTGTTGTATTTTTTAAATTAATTTAGTTACTAAAGAACATTGTCACTAGAATTATTAAACTGTTTTTGGAGTATATAGTTTTACTATCCGAAAATGTTAATGTACTTGAGGGGAAAAAAAAATTATTTAAGTTTTCAAGAAAAAAGCTGGCCGTTATCCAGCTTAGGTAAAACGTGCGAATTGTTTGTCAGCCGTTGTTCAAGATTTCGACAACTTCAAACAGCATGTGCTCTTCATTGTTATTAACTGTAGTTCTCAGTGTTACTAAATTTGGCACTTTTTCTATTCAGAAATTACGAATATTAATTTTAATAATTTTGACTTTATGTAATCGCGAAATATCTATCATTATAATTACTATTGGGAATTTCTAGAATGAATTAGAAATTTCTGAATTAATAAAAGGGGTAATTGGCAACTCCTGTAGTTGTTACAAAAAAGGTCTGGTAAGATTTTAATTCTTTTGTAATAGAAATACTTTTAAAATTATTGTACATATGAACCAGAACATTATTAAAATCCATCATTTCCATCGTTGGTACCCAGGAAATATTATGTGTATCTGTCTATATTAAAAAAAACGGAAACTTCTTTGTGAGCACTACCATCCTGAATACAAGGCACTGCGCGCTGACACGGAAATGGCGGCAGTCGTAGGCAGAATTTTTTTCTATGTTTGTACATTCCTTCGAATTTGAACACCAATAAATTCTAAACGTTTCCTTCGCCTCATTCTCCTCAGATTAAATAAGTCAAAGATAACTTTTGGACAATACTGGTATGTAAATTCAGAGGAATGTACAAAACACGGAGGAAGATAGATGGAGGGGAAATTAACGTTGAAATTTTACAATACAGTTTTTCTTATCATAGATGGCGCTACGGTAAACTGACGGCGATCATAGCCTGCTTCTGCAATGCGAAAAGCATTCATTTTTTAAATGTTTTTGATTGAAAATTTGAACTTTAAAAAAGTCAAACAAGTAGAAATTTAATAAATAAAGTTTTCTTCAAGCCATGCATATATTTTAATAGATATTTGGCGTTTCGATTGCTTTTTATAACTCTTTAAATAAGATTTCATCCTGAAAAAAAATCTGAATAGTCATTTAAAAATAAGTATCACTGATATTGTACTGCGAATAAATACGGAATGGACGTATAAATTTTAGAGATTAAAAGTATTATTCAAATTTTCTGGAATAAGTTTTAATCTTGCGTATATATCGATAACCTTTGAATAATTTAATAACTCATAACTTTTTATATCTATGCAATTAATATTATGTACATTTAAAAACAAATTTTTATCTTAATTATTTGGGAAATAAAACTTGAATAAATTATAATAGGGTCTATTAACTAATTTTTGCAAGAATCGTAAATTGTGACTTTAATATAACATTAGTTATGAATGGTCCAAAAACTCTCTTTTTTTATCATACATAAATGCTTCCTCTTTCATACACACTGCTGCAGATAGAAAAGGTAACATGCTTACCTTACAATTTGAAAATTATACAGTTATTAAAAACCATATATACTTAAATCTTTTTTTCTTTGTGAATATTAAATTTGTTGTTTAAATGAGTTCTTTTTCCTAATTTACAATCAAAAAATCTTTTGATTTAAATGAACAGCCAAGTAATCAAATTAAATTTTTAAATTGCAAATAGCACTCTATAAGACAATTTAAATGGCCATGTCAATTAGCCACAGACATTAGCATTCATTAAGTATAACATTTCAAAAACATATATACTAAGATAAATATACTAGAATAAAAATTTCTTAGTTTAAAAATGATTACATGCATATAACTTTAAATTAAAGTATAATAAAAAGCACTAACCTTTGGAGCTCTAAACATACTAAGTTTTTTTTTTCCTTCGACTTTTCTTTTGTTTATCTTATCATCATATCCCGATCTACATCCCGGAATAAAACATTTATACCCCATTTTAAATTTATGACATATAATTGCTATAATTAAAAATAATCGAGTAAAATACTTTCGGAATTTAACATGTAATCTAATGACATTTTGTTTAACCCCTTAATCGTCGCGCCCTTTAAGTGTAGGCTACTTTTTAAAAATTCAGATTGCTTGATTACCACCAATTTTTTTAAGTAGAAATGTTCGTCTTAATTAATACAGATAAAATAATGCAAGAATAAAGCCAATAATACTATTTAAAAAAAATTGGTGGGAATCAAACAATCTGAATAAAACAGGCGTAACCTACGCTGCCCGTGAATATCTCGGGCACGACGATTAAGGGGTTAAACGCCGCCGCCAAATTTTACAGCGCCCTCTTTCATTAAAAAAATATGACTTGCATTCTACTTTGCTATTCTAGTTTCCCCTCCAGGTTCTTTCTCCGTGGTACAAACGCTTACAAAAATCCGCCTACGACAGCAGCCATTTTTGTGTCAGCGTTCAAGCATCGTATTCAGAGGGTGGTGCCATGAGCAACGTGAACGCCATATTGACGGTGTCAACTACCTGACGAATAAATATTGGGATTACTGCATATTTTTAAACATCGGAAAAACACACAATACACTGTCAAATAGAGATAAAATGCAATTTCATCTGCAATTTAATCGAAAACTATCTGAATTTAATGACATTTTACTGTTTAAAAAAAAAATCAAATATGAATATTTTAAAATTTGCGTACAACCCAAATACGAAAGATTAACTCGTTTGTACCTAAAATAATGTAAAAATTTAGCGTTTGTTTATTTCTGTGCATTATTCGATAACTATTGGGTTGTTCGGAAAATTCTATCCCATTGGGAAAGGTGGTTTGTACCGGAAAATTCAATCATTTAATCATTAGACATTAATTATTTTCTTTGTACATATTTTTTATACATTTAAAAAATAACAAAACACAGAAGGCCTTAAATATTAAAGGGTTTGTATATTTAAAAATGATGATTGCACGATAAACTTAGATAGCAAAGAATGCTTGAAAATTATTTTAAAAAACATAAAAATCAGAAATTTGAAATAATGTTTTCCAACTGCATCTGAATTTTTTACTTACCCATCATACGTAGTATAGGGTAAGTCTTGTAATCGTTTTGAAAATCGAAAAACAAAACGGATTTTTTTGACGGATTTACACGTTTCAGACACTGTAGATTCCGAAAAACATGTTTTTAGAAAAAATGTTTGCTGTCCGTCTGTCTGTGTGTGTGCCTGTAAATGCTCTATCTCCCGAACAAATTGAGATAGAGACTTGAAATTTGGTATGTATTTAGTATGTAATAATGGGAAGAAGATTATTGAATTTCAGTAACCTCGATTATCCGTAACTATTTTTTTCGGATTCTCGAAATATTTGTTTTGATAAAAGGTAATAATAATTTTCGAAATTCTTTATTTTAATTAGTGAACATAAAAGACAATAAAAAAATATAAATTTTGCATAAAGAATGAAGTTGATCGGATATTTAGTTGCCGAGATATTTGTAATCATATTTTCCCCACTCTTCGAATTTTCATGACCCTGTACTTCATTCAAATTTCAATTAAAAGATATATTTTAATTGGAAATGCGAAGCGTAATCCGACGCAGTACATTGTTAGTTAATATAATTATCAATTTTGGAGTTATAAGGATGTTTCTTTTACGCAATTCAGTAATACAGCACCGCCCCCTGAATACTAGCCCTGAGCCCTGACAACAATGGCGGCTGTCGCAAGCCAATTTTTTTTCAGCGTTTGAACGGTCCCTCGAAATTCCACACCAATAATTTCTAAAAGTTTTCTTCGCCTTGTTTTTCGGAGATCAAATAAGTCAAAGATAACTTTTAGATATTATTGGTGTTGACGTTCGAGGACTGTACAAACGATTCCGCCTGCGACAGCCGCAATTTTTTTCAGCGCACATGTCTAGTATTCAGAGGTCGGTGAATAAATCATTTATGACGTCACCAAGCCACGAATTTATTCGAATTGGAATGCATTTTATAAACAGTTTACACTTGTTTTATTTTCATATTTTATATTATGCATATCCATGATGGGTAAGTATTACGGTGACTCCCAGCGACTAGTTTTTCTTATTGACGGTATAAAAATTTAAATTATTCGATATTTAAAAGTTAAACAAATTGCAGAAAAAGCGAAATGTATTGGTCAGGTTTTTCACAGTGAAATTGACTAAGATTACTTACGGACACTCTTTTGCTTTATGATATAGATAAATATTTTATTTCACTTTTGTTTTGTTGTTTTATAAATGAGTGGGTTAGAATGACAGTGGAGAAATAAGTCAATATTTATTAATTTGAAAAATGAAGGGTTTTGTGAAACTTGTCATATTGCCGTTGCATTAAGTGGTCCAACTTGTTTTGCTCTCTAGCGTCTCCCCAAGCGAACTATGCCTATTTTGACTGTCACACTGAACAGAAATTAATATACGTTTAATGAAAACATGGACACCTAGATTTTTCGAATTTTTGATTTACTCTTCTGTCATTCTAATCCCCTCAAATATGTTATTTTTAATACATCAATTTATTTATTTGTTTATTTATTTTACAATATCCGCTGATAGTGTGTTTTTTATAATTCAACATCTAATGAAACTATTTTGACCTTGCAGTTTTGTCAATAGTATGATTTATTTCTCATAAAATATTAGTATGAAATAAAATTTTTAATAAAAAGTTATTCCAGAAGGGGTTAGTTTAAATTTAATCTTATTCAGATATATTTAACCCACCACGCCCATTGTCTTCTCCAGGTAACAAGTCTTTGTCAGGATCGGAAGGCATACATTTCAAGTGAACATTTATCCTGGTATTTAGGATATTATACCTGAACGTAGAAAAAGTCACATATCTCTCGTATTTTCTAATATGATTCTATAATTTTCCAAACTTTTGTACCACCTTCAAACAAATAAGGCCTTGAGTTGGGCTTCTTTTTTTATGATAAACATATCAAAAAGCATTAACTTCTAATATTTCTTTTGACTGAATGTTGATTTTAACAGGCCTCGCAGCATATACTCTTTTATAGTGAAAACAATACAACTTATGAATTTGAAATATATATATATAAGTTTACTTATGGTCGTTGGAGGGTTAAGAACCTCAGATATTTTAATCTTGATTCACCAAAGTGATTGCTTGATATTTTATGTCAGTTTTACTTCAATGGTCTTTTTGCAGCAAAAGGGAAAACATCTAATTGACCAATTTTGTATAAAAAGGTCGTGTAAAAATTTAAATTGTATACACACTTTTTGAAAATTAGGAGAGGACTTTATTATATATATGCATCTATCTTATTTGAAACTATTTCGAAATTTACATCGACTACTAATCTCCAACAGGTAAAAAAATAAATCCTGTTTCAGACTTTTCAGGACATTCTATATACAGTGGATTTTACGACAGATGTCATTAAACAAAGCGAATATTTCTATTCTGGAATAGTTGTATTCGAAATAGATAAACATGTCCGATATGCATATTTTGGGAATGTAGATTTGTCGAACTCTGATATACGCCTATATTTGACTTATTGATTAATAGCTAATTTCATGTTAGTCGGGTGCATTTTATTTTATTTTTTCTTGCCGATAGCAGACCTTTCTGTTTGTGTATAAATTATAAAGAATGATTTGATGTTTAAATAAAATAGTATGGTTTATGTTATTATGTCTGATAATTTTTATTTTTATTATTAATATATTTATTTATGTAATTTTCAATGAAATTAATGAAAGGGTATTATATAAATACATCTATTTTAAAAGAATTAAAATTTGCAATACCCTAGAATTTCTAATATTTTTTTGCGATTACATAAGGTGAAATATGTTTTCTAAAAATGTGGTAAAAATGTAGGCAGCGTAACTCTTAAGTACTAAAATAATAATATCTACAATATTCATGCATTTATATGCATAAAAATTTGAATGTTTCTTAAATTTCACGTTGTTGAAATTTTACGACAAATATATATTTTTTCAAATAAATTTTCGTAAAAAGTAGAATTGTTAAGTTTTGATTTTTAACAGAATTAAATTTCTAAAATCTTTTAATATGCGAGTCCAAAAATATAGCTCATTTCGCCTAGTAGTTATTCTGTTTTACTTAAACAACTATACCCATTCAAATCTGTTTTGAAACGATTACAAATGATTTTAACATTAGGAATTCCAAATTTAAAATCTACATAATTTCCAAACTAGTTGATCGAATTACTTCTCGTTTGGTATCCTAAAGTAAAATTTACCGAAGTATCCAAATTGTTTTTTGTCGCAATTTCTGTATGTAGACAACGTCCTAAATAACATTTATGTACAGTCGTGGAAAAAAAACCGGACACCCTAACTTTGCAACAAATTATAGTAGAAGGAAGTGACTGGTACCAAACGATTGGAAATAAAGTCTACTTTTAAATGATGTATCTAAAATTTGCTTGCCATCTACATATTAAAACCAGCCTAAACTTTATTTTTTTCAATGGCAACACCCACTTTCGACATGATATTTTAAATCTTCGGTTCAAACTATGCCTAGATACAAAATTTTAAGTCATTTGGATGATAAGTTTTTGAGTTATAAACATTCAAAATTTAGAGCTTCTAATGTTAAATTACATTTTCATATTTTTATTAATATCTCCTGAAATTATAATGCTAATGTGCTAACGTTTTTTTTTGGTTATAAAACTCAAAAACCCAAACATAACTAAGTTAAATGTGTAATTTTTAAAATTTTTAATATGAATTATGAATTATGAAATTAATATTCGAAAAAATTATGAATTGCAACCTACAATTTTTTTGATGAATTTATATTTATTATGTCCTGCTTTATGTGTATTCAAAATTTCAAATTTTTCTTCCAAGTAGTTTTGAAATTATGCTTAAAAAACGGCAAGATGCTGATTTAAGGGGCCGTCTATGATGTGCATTAAAGCATAGTTTGAACCAAGACTCCCTTAATAGATAAGACTTCACAATCCGGAGAAAGTCTATGGGAGAAAATGTCCGCGGTAATTGCCACTTATTAATTGACATTCTCTGGAAAGTATCGCCGCCTGGTGGATACTACCGCAGAGTTGCCAAGTCTCCGGCTTTTTGAACACCAGTATATTTTTAGAGAAAATGTTGTTCTTTTAAATCCCAGAATTCTCCGATCAAACAAAACAAAATTGTCTGTACTAAAAAACTGGTATCCAAAAAGAGAATAGAAAAATCTAGCAGCTCTGCTACCGCATAGCTGCCAACTTTTACACTTTTTTCTTACCACTAATATTTAATAGAATTTTTTTCGTTATGTAATCACACGATCTTGTCAATTTAATAAGATAAAATTTACTATAAAATTTTAGTGGTAGGAATTAAGCGTAAAAGTTGGCAGCTATGCTACCGATACTAGTTCATAAGCAAATGCATAGAACAAATGGAGCTGTGAAAGAATTTCATGTCGAAAATACTCCTATTACTGACGATTGATGGCGCTAGTAGCAGGAGAATATAGCGGTCAAAGGAAACTTGCTCATTGTGAGGCCTGATACTATGATAAGGAGGCCTTGGTTTGAACAGGGATGGGAACGCTCCGACTCGAAATCCCGATTGACACCACTAAATTTTAATAGTATTTGTTACCTTATTCAAGGACAATATTTTATGAAATTCATTACGTTGGAGAATACTATTAAAATTTAGTGGTAAAAATCGATATTCGGGTCGGAGCGCTCTCATCCCTGTTTGAGAAAATATTATACTCATAGGCTGGGATTATAGTGACTTGATAAACTTAGAGATTAAGTCTGTCTTACAATATAAACAGTGCGTAAACCGTATCAGTACAAAAACCCTTAACGTATTAAAAGTTGTGACGCAGCACTTTGTTTTGGCTCTATAAATTTTAAATATGGGTCTTAAAAGCAATGATATCAAATTTAAGTGACGTTATGTTAATAATATTTTTAAAAATCATCATTTTCTTTTTAGTTTTATTTATATTCACAGGTGCATTTATTATCTTAACATGAGAAAATATATAAAATTTATACGATTATGCTTTTTCATTCAGATCTCTCAGGAATTCAAAATGTGGGTTTTAAAAGAAATGATATCAAAATTTGAGTGACACCTTGACGTGAATTTAATAGGACACTTTTAAAATTCAATTTAAATTATTTTTGGTTTGTCTTCTAAAGTATATTTACACATACAAACAATACTTTTAATTTTTCAATACACTTTTAAATATATTACTTTCACTGAGCCTATATTATGTATTGAAATGTATTTATTTCAATAAATTGATTTATCTTCTGTGCCACGCTATCCAAAATCATAAGTAAAATTTATGTAAATGATTATTTTGCGTCATATTATCCACTTGAATACATTTCCCTTTGTTTGGATACTATGACGCAAAATAATCATTTACATAAATTTTACTTATGATTTTGGATAGCGTGGCACAGAAGATAAATCAATTTATTGAAATAAATCATTTCAATACATAATATAGGCTCAGTGAAAGTAATATATTTAAAAGTGTATTGAAAAATTAAAAGTATTGTTTGTATGTGTAAATATACTTTAGAAGACAAACCAAAAATGATTTAAATTGAATTTTAAAAGTGTCCTATTAAATTCACGTCAAGGTGTCACTCAAATTTTGATATAATTTCTTTTAAAACCCATATTTTGAATTCATGAGAGATTTGAATGAAAAAGCATCAGCGAATAAATTCTATAGATTTTTTTCATATTAAGATAATAATTGCACCTGTGAATATAAATAAAACTAAAAAGAAAATTATGATTTTAAAAAAAAATTATTAACATAGCGTCACTTAAATTTGATATCATTGCTTTTAAGACCCATATTTAAAATTTATAGAGCCAAAACAAAGTGCTGCGTCACAACTTTTAACCCGTTAAGGGTTTTTGTACTGATATCATTACTTTTTTAAGGTTATTGATGAAAATGTCAATTAGTCAAAATTAAGCATATATAAATTAATCATTAGAATAAAATTTTAAAGAAATGCTAAAAAAGACCCCTTGGAACCCAATCAAAATATGAGGGTGGTGGCCCAGGGAGAGGAATCCAAGACTCAACTTTTAAATTATACAGCAAGAGAGTAACACAATTAGAAGTATGAAAATGCATGGCAAAACCCGATTGTTCCATCTTCTTCCGCCAAAGGGCGCAATCTTTCCAATACAAACATAGCTGAAAATTTTCAGGCTGTCGATTCCGAGTCAAATGAGTCATACCTCGTCGTGATCGGTCCCATAGAAACCGATAGGAAAGTGCCCTCTGGTGGTGAAACTTGGAACTAAAATCGATATATCCTGTCGATGAATCAAACTACATTGTGATGGGACCTATAGAAAAAGAGTTAGCTACAAAATCTGTTTGTTCCATCTTCCACCACTAGAGGGCGCACTCTGTTCTATACAAACATAGCTGAAATGTTTGAGGCTGTCGATTTCGAGTCGAATGAGCCATACCTCGTCGTGATCGGGCCCATAGAATCCGAGATAGGAAAGCGCCCCCTGGTGGTGAAAATTGAAATTAAAATCGATATATCCTGTCGATGCCGAGTCGAATAAATTAAACTGCATTGTGATGGGACCCATAGCTACAAAATCCGTTAGTTCCATCTTCCACCGCCAGGGGGCGCACTCTGTTATATACAAACATAGCTGAAATCTTTGAGACTGTCGATTTGGAGTCGAATGAGCCATACCTCGTCGTGATCGGTCCCATAGAACCCGATAGGAAAGCACCCCCTGGTGGTGAATCTAGGAACTAAAATCGATATATCCTGTCGATGTCGAGTCGATGAATCAAACTACATTGTGATGGGACCTATAGAAATAGAGTTAGCTACAAAATCTGTTAGTTCCATCTTCCACCAATAGAGAGCGCACTCTGTTCTATACAAACATAGCTGAAATGTTTGAGGCTGTCGATTTCGAGTCGAATGAGCCATACCTCGTCGTGATCGGTCCCATAGAACCCGATAGGAAAGCGCTCCCTGGTGGTGAAACTTTGAATTAAAATCGATATATCCTGTCGATGCCGAGTCGAATAAATTAAACTGCATTGTGATGGGACCCATAGCTACAAAATCCGTTAGTTCCATCTTCCACCACCAGGGGACGCACTCTGTTCTATACAAACATAGCTGAAATCTTTGAAGCTGTCGATTTGGAGTCGAATGAGCCATACCTCGTTGTGATTGGGCCCATAGAACCCAAGATAGGAAAGCGTCCCCTGATGGTGAATTTTGAAACTAAAATCGATATATCCTGTCGATGAATCAAACTACATTGTGATGGGACCCATAGAACTCGAGTTAGCTACAAAATCCGTTAGTTCCATCTTCCACCACTAGAAGGCGCACTCTGTTCTATACAAACATAGCTGAAATCTTTGTGGCTGTCCATTTGGAGTAGAATGAGCCATACCTCGTCGTGATCGGGTCTATAGAACCCGAGATAGGAAAGCGCCCCCTGGTAGTGAAACTTGGAATTAAAATCAATATATCCTGTCGATGCCGAGTCGAATAAATTAAGCTGCATTGTGATGGGACACACAGAGCTCGAGTTAGCTCCAAAATTCGTTAGTTCCATCTTCCACCACCAGGGGGCACACTCTGTTCTACAGACATAGCTGAAATGTTCGAGGTGTCGATTTCAAGTCGAATGAGGCGTACAGCGTTGTGATCGGGCACATAGAACCCGAGATAGAAAAGCATCCCCTGGTGGTGAAACTTGGAACTAAAATCGATATATCCTGTCGGTGTTGAGTCGAAGCAAACTGCATTGTGATCGGACCCATAGAACTCGAGTTAGCTGCAAAATCCGTTAGTTCCATCTTCCACCATCAGGGGGCGCACTCTGTACTATGCAGACATAGCTGAAATCTTTGAGGCTGTGGATTTCAAGTCAAATAAGCCATACTGCGTGGTGATTGGGCACATAGAACCCGAGAGAGGAAAGCGGCCCCTGGTGGTGAATTTTGAAACTAAAATCAATATATCCTGTCGATGTCGAGTCGAATAAATTAAACTGCATTAGATACCAATTAATCTCGGAAAAAATTGCAAATTTCGTCATTTGGCAGCGTAAAAATCATGAATTTCATCGATCGGCACAGAGAAAACATGTATTTTGTCGATAGGGGGAGAAAAGATCATAAATTTCGTCGAACAGGCGGATAAAAATCATGACTTTCATTTGTTAGCGCATGAAAAACACAAATTTCATCAAACGCTCGCATAAAAATAAAAAAATTCGTTGATCGGGCATGAAAAAACATTAATTTCGTCAAGTTTGCACGTAAAAATCACAAATTTCATCAAACCGTAGCATAAAAATCAAGAATTTTGGCAATCGGGTGATAAATTTTTTTTTTGTCAATCCGGCCCGTAAAAAGTACGAATTTTGTCGATGAGGTGCGTAAAAATTGTCGAGTCGAATGAATTAAACTGCATTAGATACCAATTAGTCTCTGAAAAAATTGCAAATTTCATCATTTTGCAGCATAAAAATCAGGAATTTCGTTGATCAATGTGCAAAAATCATGAATTTCATCAATCGGCACAGAAAAAAATGAATTTTCTCTATAGGGGTGAAAAGATTATAAATTTCGTCGAACAGGCGGGTAAAAATCATGAATTTCATTTATCAGCACATGAAAATCGCAAATTTCATCAAACGGTCGCATGAAAATCAAAAAATTCTATGATCGGGTATGAAACAGTCATTAATTTCGTGAAGTTTGCACGTAAAAATCGCAAATTTCATCAAACGGGTGCATAAAAATCAAGAATTTTGGCAATCGAGTGATAAAATTTTTTTTTGTCAATCCGGCCCGTAAAAAGTATGAATTTTGTCGATGAGGTGCGTAAAAATTGTCAAGTCGAATGAATTAAACTGCATTAGATACCAATTAGTCTCTGAAAAAATTGCAAATTTCATCATTTTGCAGCATAAAAATCAGGAACTTCGTTGATCAATGTGCAAAAATCATGAATTTCATCGATCGGCACAGAAAAAACATGAATTTTCTCGATAGGGGGAGAAAAGATCATAAATTTCGTCAAACAGGCGGGTAAAAATCATTAATTTCATTTATTAGCGCATGAAAATCGCAAATTTCATCAAACGGGTGCATAAAAATCAAGAATTTTGGCAATCGGGTGATAAATTTTTTTTTGTCATTCCGGCCCGTAAAAAGTATGAATTTTGTCGATGAGGTGCATAAAAATTGTCGAGTCGAATGAATTAAACTGCATTAGATACCAATTAGTCTCTGAAAAAATTGCAAATTTCATCATTTTGCAGCACAAAAATCAGTAACTTCGTTGATCAATGTGCAAAAATCATGAATTTCATCGATCGGCACAGAAAAAACATGAATTTTCTCGATAGGGGGAGAAAAGATCATAAATTTCGTCAAACAGGCGGTAAAAATCATTAATTTCATTTATTAGCGCATGAAAATCGCAAATTTCATCTAACGGTCGCATGAAAATCAGAAAATTCTGTGATCGGGTATGAAAAAATCATTAATTTCGTAAAGTTTGCACAAAAAATCACAAATTTCATCAAACGGGTGCATAAAAATCAAGAATTTTGGCAATCGGGTGATAAAATTTTTTTTGTCAATCCGGCCCGTAAAAAGTATGAATTTTGTCGATGAGGTGCGTAAAAATTGTCAAGTCGAATGAATTAAACTGCATTAGATACCAATTAGTCTCTGAAAAAATTGCAAATTTCATCATTTTGCAGCATAAAAATCAGGAACTTCGTTGATCAATGTGCAAAAATCATGAATTTCATCGATCAGCACAGAAAAAACATGAATTTTCTCGATAGGGGGAGAAAAGATCATAAATTTCGTCAAACAGGCGGGTAAAAATCATTAATTTCATTTATTAGCGCATGAAAATCGCAAATTTCATCTAACGGTCGCATGAAAATCAAAAAATTCTGTGATCGGGTATGAAAAAATCATTAATTTCGTAAAGTTTGCACATAAAAATCACAAATTTCATCAAACGGGTGCATAAAAATCAAGAATTTTGGCAATCGGGTGATAAATTTTTTTTTGTCAATCCGGCCCGTAAAAAGTATGAATTTTGTCGATGAGGTGCATAAAAATTGTTGAGTCGAATGAATTAAACTGCATTAGATACCAATTAGTCTCTGAAAAAATTGCAAATTTCGTCATTTTGCAGCATAAAAATCAGGAATTTCGTAGATCAATGTGCAAAAATCATGAATTTCATCGATAGGCACAGAAAAAACATGAATTTTCTCGATAGGGGGAGAAAATATTATAAATTTCGTCAAACAGGCAGGTAAAAATCATGAATTTCATTTTTTAGCGCATGAAAAATGCAAATTTCATCATACGCTTGCATAAAAAAAAAAAATTCGTTGATCGGGCATGAAAAAACTCTAATTTCGTTATGTTTGCACGTAAAAATCCCAAATTTCATCAAACAGGTGCATAAAAATCAAGAATTTTGTCTATCGGGCGATAAAAAAATATATTGTCAATCCGGTACATAAAAAGTATTAATTTTGTCGATGAGGTTAAAAATAAAGGTAATATGAGTCAAGGGGTCTAACCTTATGAGTCTCCTTATTTTCTTTCTTGTTCGGATGCAAACAATTCATATTTTTAATCTGCATTTAGTCGAAAAATGAATTATCTTTAATTTTAAAAACGAGAAATTCGTAATTACATGTATAAAATTCGATTGGTATTTATTATTGGTATTTATGATTTCAAAAATTTTAATAAGAAATTGTTTTTTTGCTAGTATACAGTGGGCAAAGTCTCTAGCCATGCCAACCAACCAATCGGTTGCTTATGGATCTGCTTATGCTTATATCACTTATTCATATAGTTTAGCTTTGGCTTGGCTGTTATTATTTTGTCTTTGGCTTGCCTTTTATTAGTTTGTCTTGACTGCTAAATTTTTATATTTCACATTTCATAATTTTTATTGCAATACTTCAGGTAAGAATGCTTTTTAACTTGATTATTTCCTGTATTTATAATAATTTTTTGTTACTAACATTCTTATGTTTTAATGGGTGCAAAATTTAAGATTGGCGAAAAAGCTACTGAAGGTTCTTTATTTCAATAAATTGTTTTATCTTTTGTGCCATGCTGTCGAAAATTGAAAGAAAAATTTATGTAAAGGTTTATTTTGCATCATAGTATCCAAACTAAGTGAAATGTATGCAAATGGATAGTATGATGCAAAAAAAAACATTTACATAAATTTTTCTTTGAATTTTCGACAGCATGGCACAAAAGATAAATCAATTTATTGAAATAAATACATTTCAATGCATAATACAGGCTTATTGCAAGTGATATATTTAATGATGTATTGGGAAACTAAAATTATTGTTAGCATGTGTAAATATACATAAGGAGACAAATCAAAAATAAATTAAATTGGATTTTAAAACAAACCCATTAAAGTCACATGAAGGCGTCACTTGAATTTTGATATCATTTCTTTTAAAATTCATACTTTGAACTTATCAGAGATGTGAATGACAAGCATGTGCAAAAAACTTATATATATTTTTTCATGTAGAAAATAATATTTGCACCACTGAATATCAATATAACAATAGGGGGAAAAAAGAGAATATTTTTAATTTATAGCATACCGTCACTCAAAATTTGATATCATTAATTTTAAGACCCGTATTTGAAATTCTTACAGACAAAAGGTAAAGTGCTGCGTCACAAAACCCGTTAAGGGTTTTTGCACTGATTATAAATACAGGAAATAATCAAGTTAAAAAGCATTCTTACCTGAAGTATTGTAATTAAATTGTGAAATATAAAAATTTAGCAGTCAAGACTAACTAACAAGAGGCAAGCCAAATACAAACTAGTGACAGCCAAGCCGAAGTTATACGAATAAGCGATATAAGATATAAGCAGATCCATGTCCAGCAACAGATTGGTTGGTTGGCATGGCTAGAGGCTAGAGACTTTGTCCACTGTATACTAGCAAAAACACAATTTCTTATTAAAAATTTTGAAATCATAAATACCAATATAATAAATATCAATCAAATTTTATACATTTAATTACGAATTTCTCGTTTTTAAAATTAAAGATAAAACATTTTTCGACCAAATGCAGATTAAAAATATGAATTGTTTGCATCCGAACAAGAAAGAAAAATTTTAACCATAATTTAATTTAATACATATTTTGGAATGTATAATAAACTGTTTTCGTATTAAAAAAAGAAAGAATCTAAATAGTTTTTCAACGATATGGAGATGCTTTAACTTTTAACTGTAACCGTGATAGCCATGAACATCCTTACTGCGCAGTAATAAAAAAGGGTGAAAAGGCCGAAAATCTGTAATGTTAGTCTACCAGGAAAAGCATAAGAAAAGAGTCCGATTTTGAAACTGGATTATATAAAAAACAAGAGTTTTCCTACGTTAGCTCAAAATCTTACACGCTTCATCTAAAACCGATTAATATAATATATTAATTTAAAAAAAATACTTCGAGCCGTTTTGGAGATAACACCTCTGTGCCCATTACACCATTACATCTCCCATTTTCGCTTAAAAATTGGTTTCCAGATCTCAAAATCTACTGCATGTAGAAATCTATAAATTTCAGGATAGAGTAAGGCCACAGATAAAAGACTAATGTGAAAAAATCGAAACGGTATGCCTCATATTTACTGAGATATTAAATGTCGGCGTTTCGATTTTCCTTTGATGTCCTGCTAGCTGTATATATGAGAGTGACGGAATCTTCGGTTTTGGGCTTACGGTTTTCGGTTTTTCGCTGCGTCACTCAAGAAACTACCGTCTCTTATGATTTGAATGCTTCGCGATCTTACGTTAAATTAAAAGCTAGCTTAAACTGAAGCGTAAGTGATTGATCGCGGGAGAATAACAAACCTGACAACAACCTGTGATTGTAGTAAGATATAAGATAGCAAGGCACCAGAACCCCAGCCTTTATTAGTATATATATATATATATATATATATATATATATATATATATATTCAGATGTCTTTATAACATAGATTTAGTTTTAGGTTTTCAAATAAATCGGAATGTAAATCCTGCGAACATATCTCAAAACAAGACACCCCCCCCCACCTCGCTACTAAAAAAAAAACAATGTCTGGATTTATTTTCAGACTAAAAAACAATTTATCTGTTTTTTTTTTGTTTTTTTTACTTTGATTCCTTACGCTGCTTTATACTATTTTTTTTAATTCTAAATTTTGTATTTGTCAATATTATTCACGTTTCTGCCAATAAACTAAAAAAAAAGGGCGAGTTAAATAGATGCAAAATCTGAGAAAAAGCATTATAAAAGCACCTGTAAAATTCCAATAACATTTACATATTTTAAAACTATTTTAATTACAAATAATCTTACGGTTTTTTAACCCCTTCGTCACGAGCGTCTATTACAGAATTTTTAATAATTTACCACCAGTTTTTCAAAACAGAAATTTTCGTCAAATTGAATCATGGAAATGCTAAGATATAATAAGGCAAAGTTTACAATAAAAAATTACTGGTGGGAAAAATTGAGGATTCTGATCATCTTATGCGTCACGTATACGTGTCGCTCGTCCCCAAGGGGTTAAAATCGGATAATTCAACACTTGTAAACATTATTTTACCGCAAATAACAATAACCGAAACTTATTAAGTGAGTAAAATAGTCACATCGGTAAAACATAATACATTAAAAGAAGTGACATTCTGCAGCATTTCAAAAATCGAGTACCGAACTTCAATTTGGATACAGACCCTTAAATATGCTCATTATAAAGTAATTAATTTCTCAGAAACTAATCGTAGGAATTTAATGAAATTTGGTATCTAGGCATAGTTTGAACTGTAGATTTCAAATATGTTGTCAAATTTGGGTCTTGCTATTGAAAAAAAAACAAAGTTTGGGTGTGTTTTTATATGTAGATGGCCCCCTAAGCAAATTTTATATACATCATTTAAAAGTAGACTTTATTTCCAATCGTTGGGTACCAGTCACTTCCTTCTACTATAGTTTGTTGCAGAGTTAGTGGGGGGTGTCCAGTTTTTTTTCCTCGACTGTACGTGTACATCATGCATCAATAGAGGTTATTACGTATCGATTGGTACCAGTCAAAATTTTATACCATGATTTGTGATAGGGTAAATAGAGTTTTATTTTTTTAAATTTTGTTTCACGGACTGCAGAATTTTTTAGGAAAGTGTTGAAAATATTTTTTTGTAAATCCTGCATGAATCTAAAAAGTATATAATTTAAAATTAAAAGTATCATTTTTACTTCGTATTGAAAATATAATTATATAAAAAGTAATTACTGTCTAATTACTGAAAATCATTGAAACAAAATTTATTCTTTTGTAGCTTTTATAACAATATTGAACTACATTCATAACTACATTCATTCTCATTTAACCACATTCATAAATCCATATAGTTTAAAACAAATATATTAGTTATACAAGAGAGTGAAGTATCAGCACTGTATCTTTAACAGATTTTGTAAAGATATACTTAAAATTGTAAAAAAAAAAAAAAAAAAAAAAATCGTTTTGAAAAATCGTCGATGCTGAATCAAAGTTACACATACATGCGTGGTTTCTTTTATTTAGAGATTAAAGGCTTTGTTTTAGAAGTGTGAATTGTGTGAAGCTATATAAATTCAGGGCTGACACTGATTTCCACATTTTAAATACCAGTATTTCTGACGAAAGTATTTCGTGTTGTGCTTTTATAACATTCGTAATAAAAATTATATTCCGTGTATGTCTAAGAAAGATCTAAATAGAAGATTTTTCTATGAAAATATATTCAAAGAAATGACTAAGTGGGAGAACCCAAAACCTTTTTGGTTCAACTGCAGCCCGCGAATTAATCTAGATTTCGAAATAGTATAATTCGCTTTATTTTAACGTATGATTTCTGTGATTAAATGACGCTAAGATTACTATTAGGAAATAATGGTATCCCATGCGCTAAAATTGGCTCACGCTGACATATATTATATAATTTTGTAATTATCTGAATCTGATTAGTTGGAAATTCGAAAATTTGAATGATTTTATGTTTTTTATATCCTTAATATAATAGTATTCATATTTTTATAATTACTGATAACAAAATAAAGCGAAGATTACTATTTAGAAGTAATGATATCCCATAACCCGAAATTGGTCAAGACTGACATATATTATATTAGGGCGGATCAAAGAAACACGAAACAGAGGTAATAACTTGGTTTAATTTCGTATGAGTAGAGAGACAACTATGTCTAGAGGTAGAGAGGTTAGTAAGGAAGACAACCCCTACTGTGGATATGGATTTGCACTGAGTAGTTTCGCTGGGGCATGCGGTATGCGCTGGAGGTCGGCCAACAGTATCGTCCTGTAGACCGTCAGTTATTATTTATCAGCGTTTGCAAAATAAAGAGCACGTTGTGTTTGTTATTCGTTTATTAGTGGCAGATGGAGTGACTTTCAAAGCTTACATGTCATTTTCCTTAACAATTACCGGGGTAGATTATTTGTCATTTTCTTAATTCAGAAATTCGGGATACTATTTTTTTTTTAATGATAGACATTTCGTGATCACATAAAATAAACATTTCTATTCGAATTTCTGAATTAACCCCTTAATCTTCGCGCCCGATAAGTGTAGGCTACTTTTTTTAAATTGAGATTTCTTGATTGCCACCAACTTTTTTAAGTAGAAATATTTGACTTACAATTCGGTAGATAAAATAATGTGAGAATAAAGCTACTGACACTATTTTAAAAATCTGGTGGGAATCAAACAATATGAATAAAAAAAGTAGTCTACACTGACCGCCCGCATAGCATGCACAGTCACAGTGACGTCATTGTGACGTCACTGTGAGTCACGTACGTCACGTCACATCTGTGACCAAAATGACACCACTTTGTAACGTCACACTGTGATCAAAATGTGAACGTCTTGAAGATCAAAAGAAAACTTAAAATAAACTTTAGAACATCTTATGGAATCAAGAAAATTACTTTTTGACAGCTTTAAAAATTTTTGTGACGTTGCAATGACGTCACTGCAAGTCACATAAGTCACGTAAAACCTATGACCAAAATGCCAACACTCTGTGACTTCACGGTGTGATCGGAGAGGGAATTTGGGAAAAAACTCATAAAATATAGAATTGAATTATGTCATGTACCTAAATCATTAATAAAAACATTGTCCCACATTATTTAAATATATTGTATTTCCAAAATAAAATAATAAATAAATATTTGTCTACATATATGAGGCAGATATTTTTTTACAATTTTCATTGCCATTTTCATGAAATTTAACAAAATATACTATATAATACACAGGTAAAAATCCTTAAATAGAAATTTAGTAACGTAGGAAAGTTTTGGCGGAAAGTAATTCAGAAATAGATCTCCCATTCTAATAAAACTGTTAGTGATTTAGAGATTTGTTAGCATTTTAAATACAAACATTTAATTTTTGTTCCTACCACCGCATAGAACTCATTTGCTAATTTTTTTATACTAAAAATATTTTAAAATCTCCAATCTCTTATTATTTTGAGGGGCCACTCAACCCAATCATCAGCTTTCTGTTTAAAAAGTGAGGACACCATTTTTGCGAGTTCGACATCGGGGGTGCTCGGGGTGACCGTCGAACGCGTTCAAGATTTTTCTTGTACTGAATATTTAAGGTGGTGGTTCTCAACTGACCTGCTCCACAACGCGAAGCTTTCTGACATAATTTCTGACTCATTTTTAAACGCAAAGGCATAAAATGGGCAGGACTGACTATGGAAGCAATTTGGAATCGAAATGAGTTTTCCATTTTTTGATAAATAAATTACTTATCGAGTTATAAGCAATTCGTGTCACGTGACGACTGTTTTTTCTCTTTTCTTTCCCTGTTACGTCGGGTATTTGGTTCAAAACGCTGACTTTGACATTCTTTTCTGAAAGATCTTCTGATTTTACTAAAAAATGGAAAACGTCTTTCAATTACAGAGTTTCTGAATAAAAACGAAAGCCAATTTCATGCGTTTCCGAACAAAAACGAATTAAAAATATGTCATAAAGTATATGTCATTCCTATAGCAATTTATTCCAAAACTGGTAATATATTGCTCTTTTCAATAGAGTGTAAAAAATGAAAAAATCGTATTTAGGAAATCTGATTGCAGAATAGTATTTATATTTATGTCGTAATTATTTTATAAAGACTATTAAATCCATTTTTATTTAAAATTTATGTTTACTTTGGACGCCTAAAACAAATGCAACTGATTAAAAAATATATAAAAATTTAAATTTTCTCTTCTTATTTCCAAGAATATTAAACTCTCTCATATAAAAACAGAATATTATAGTTTTATTAGACGTTATTTGTCAGCCATATAAACTATAAAGCATTTGAAATGTCTTTATTTAACTGTTTTCTTTCTATTCTTTTTCTGGAAACACCTGCTAGATGTTACTTTGTGGTAAACATTACTGCGCAGATCATGATCGCAGATGTTGAGGGCAGACGATAATTTTCATCGGCGGATTAGAGTGTGTGGTTTTCTTTTAAGTTTGTGGAAGTATATTGTGGAATTTATACCGTGAAAGTAAATTAACGTTTTAAAGTGAATCATCCATTTTAACCTATCCTTATGTCTAGCTGGGTGCGTTATTAAGGTCTGCGTGATATTTGATATCTCAGATCTATGAACACACCTAAGCTGGACACTTTGAAAATTAAAGCAGTGGATTTGAGTCTCATTTTTCAATGAAAAGGAAGCAGTCAACGACCATTAAAACTTAATCCCTAGAACTGGTGGTTTTACTTATAGATTAGCAGGTAACTTTTAATGTCTTCGCAGTTTTGTTAATAGTGCATATTTAGCAATGGTACATTAATAGTGCATTATTTAAATGTTAAGATGTTTAAATCTTTTTTTTTTAATCACTTGTGTAAAATTTTATCTTTAATGTTTTAAATCGTTTTAAATAGAGAGTTTGGAAAAAAGCTTAAAGTATTTACTAACAATATATATTCTAAATGTAAAGTGTTATTTATAACGAGGAATGTATTTATATTTTGCGTTTCTCAGTTCAATTTTCATAGTTATTCATTGTAATTAAAAACATTGCAATTTTTAAAACTATTAATGTTTGATTTACAATTTGAAAATTTCTTAGCTAGTGGAGGTTTTGAGAAATAATTTTCTGGTATATTTGAAATAATTGCGACAATTTAACTCATTACAAATTTAGTTGTCAAGATATGTCAATATTAGGTGCACAAAAATAATGAATATTGATGAAACAATAAAACAACTATTCAGTTAAGGTAATTTTTCCAGTTATGTTATCGAATTTTTTCTATAGTAAAAATTGATATTTAAGCTCTGCATTTAGTATTCTATCAAAAACTATAAATAAAATAATTTGTAAAGAAAAAAAAAATATTTTTTTTTTCTTTGCGTTTATGATCCGAAGTTTTAAATTTCATTTGCTTCGAAAAATGTTTTATTGCTTGATACAATGTTTATTATTTAATAATATCGCACAATAGGTAGATCTATTATTTAAATGGATTCCTAATATAAATTTTTCACAATGCTTATTTAAAAATCTATACTTTTATTTTCATTAAATTTGTAATCAAATCCAAAATAACTAATTTCTGAATTCATTTTTATTCGGAAATACATGAAATTGGCAAGTGTTCTTATTCAGAATATATGTAATAGAATGGCATTTTCCATTTTTGAGAAAAGATGTTTCAGAAAACACTATCAAAGTCGGTGTTTTGTACTGAATTTCCGACGCGCAGCGTCAGAAACGGAAAAAACGTGACCAAAATTGCTCTTAAGCATTTCATTTATCTAAAAATGGAAAACGCTATTCATTCCAAATCGCTTTAATAATCAGGCATGCAAGTGCCAAGCGTTTAAAAATTTGTTCATAAATGTGTCAGAAAGTTTCGTGATACTGAACGAGGGGAAATATGGCAAAGTATACACATTTAAAAACTTCAATACTTAAAAGCAAAATAGCATAGTTTTAATTATTGTCAACATTTTTGGTGGTTACATAAAACAAATGGAAGTCGAAGTTATTTTTAAAAGTGGTTATTTGCACAATAGAATTTCATATTATTAAAATATTTAATTTTATTATAATTTTTAATGGATTCATCTATTATTTTTATATTAGTATGCGTTTTTTACATTTATAATTTTCTTGTTTAACGGCTACATTAGCCGGTTTCCCAATCAGATGCAAAGTTTTAATTTGAATACGAGTTCCATAAAAAAAAATGATTGCCCATCCAATCCTTATCGTCGATCTTATCCGTATTTGGTGAAATCTTGTTATCCGAATCTATGCGAAATCATTTATCAGGTTCGGTCGGGTTGTGGGCCTACAGATTTTTTGTTGTTGTTGTTGTTGGGTTAGGGTAAGAATACGGGTTGAATCGAAATATAGTTTCAGTCAACCATCATTCATGTTCAAGTAGACATTCAGTCAAGTTCAAGAAGTATATAACCGGACTCGTGCATGACTCTAGATCCGAGCCGACATCAGAAATTGTATCGTAACGCAATTTCTGATAAAATCTGGTTACTTGGTCGTATGCAAGATTCTATTCTGAACAGGACTTACAGTAAAAACATTATACCCGACTCCTGTCAGATCGGGTTCACGAAAATCAGGTCACACGACAACTAATCCAAATCTATTCTGTAGCCAAACAAATCCAAAAAGATCGATCCGAAGTTTCTGGAATTCATTCGGGTAAAATCTGGTGACCCGACCCGGTGCAGTGTCGTCACAAACGTCACAAACTTGAACAATAAAAAAATTTTGATCCGAACAATCCGTATAGGATTCGGGTAAAATCTGGTCACCCTATCCGATGCAGATTCGTCACATTTTTACATTGAAGTCGCGCGGTGACTTCACAAAGTAGTCACATTGTGAGGTCACAGAAAGCCTTGAAAACGGCCATAACGACCTCGCATTTACGTCACAGTGACTTCACATCGACGTCACGTGACGTCACGACGACTGTCACAAAGTCACAGTGTGACTTCACTGTGACGTCGCCGTGATGTCACCATACCTTACGGGCGTGAATGTATCGTGCGCGACGATAAAGGGGCTAAAAATGTCCAAATTGGCAACCCTGATGACTACATTTAACATTCGCACAGTAAACGTGTGGCCTGACATGACCAATAAATAATTCTGAATAACAGTACTCAAATAGCACTTGCATGTATTTACCAAAGCTGGCTGTTATCAGCTTCCTACCTTGATTTCTAAAGCATTTTATAAAGGTGCCGGAAAGCATCTTCAGATAGTAAAATTACATAATACAGAAACCTCTTAATAATTCTGGTTAAAATGTCTTTAGGTAACTAAATTTTATCAGTCAACATGCAAGGTCACACATAGTCCAAAGTGCATGGGCGAAGGAAAGCAGTGTATGGAGAACATGCACTGTCTTCAGTTGTTAGAAAGACTGGCTCAAAGATTTCTGCAAGGGATGCAATTCTGTGATTCGGTGAATAATGATACTCGACTTGGTCGAGATCAACTCGTCATCTTAAAGCCACATCGTCATCTAGTCGTCACATCTTTGTTCCGTTGAAAAAGGGATTGAGGAGTCGCCGTTTTTTCTCGGACATCGAAATCATGTATAATATTCGAAAGTGATTTCAATTTGAAACGAAATACTTCTAGGATATGGGTATTCACCATTTGATAAAACCGTGAATCAAGTACCTCTGTAACTTTGGTGATTTTGTTTGAAATAAACAATGTCATTTCATTCTGTGACTTCTGTTCCGTTTTTATTTGATCCACCCTAAAGTCATTTTGGAACTGTCTAAAACCGATTAGTTGGAAATTCAAGGTTTTGAACGATTTTATGTCCTTTGTATCCTTAATAGTATTCATAATTTTGTAATTACTGAAAACAAAATAAACAATATATAATAATAATATAAATAAACAGAATAAATTTTTTATAACTATAAATAATCGCTGTTTTTCTTAAGAGTGCGAATCTCACTTATCTTCACTTATTTCACAAACACATTCTCATTCCGATGTAATCCCAATATGTTATCTTCTAGATAATCAAGATTCCAAGAATCATTTTTTATTTTAATACAGTGTGAGATATAAGATTATAATCAATGCTAACTTGTTAGTCCTTTTCGATTACTTTCACTGTTATACTCGGAATTACGAGGTTTATAAAATGAACGGAGACAAAACTTTTTGTCTGGTGTTGCATTTTATCCGATAAAAATTTAGTTACCAAAAGACATTCTAACAAGAATTATTAAGAGGTTTTTGAATGATGTAATTTTACAATCTGAAGGTGCTTTCTTGCATCTTTCTATGAAACCTTTAGTTAATAAGCAGAGCTGCCAATCTCTTATTAATATTCCGTAATATGTGGGTTAATTTGTCCCAGGTTTAACACGTTTCGCACCAGAAATTTTTTAAAGAAAAGAAATAAGTTCTACCGGAAAACCTGTAATTAAATAAATAAAGATTCATCCAAACATTTTTATGGTGCCTAACGTGCTAAACCTGGGTCAAATGAACCCACGTATTACGGAATATTAATGAGAGGTTGGCAGCTCTGAATAAGGTAAAATGCTATCTAATAGCCAGCTTTGGTAAAAACTATTTATTGGTACTGTCAGGCCACACGTGCGCTGTGCTAATATTAACTGTAGTCATCAGGGTTGCCAAATTGGACATTTTTTAATTCAGAAATTCCGAATAGTAATTCTTACTTTATGCAATCACGAAATGTTTATCATTAAATTAAAAAAAAAATAGTATCCCGAATTTCTGAATTAAAAAAAGGACAAATACGCAACCCCGGTAGTTGTTAAGAAAAATACCATGTAAGCTTTGAATTCTTTTCTAATAGAAATAATTTTAAAGTTGTTGAACCTATTAGCCAGAATAATTATTAACACCCGTTATCCCCACCATTTCTTACAATGTGAAGAAACATTCGTGCTTCCACGTAAAAATTCCTTGTTATCAAAGCTGGCTAACAACCAGCTTTTGTTCAAACCATGCAAGTGCTATTTGATAGGTGCATTTGTAATTTGTCGGACAACAGTATCGTCCTGTAGGCAGTCGATTGTTATTCAGCAGCGTTTGCAAAATAAAGAGCACGTAGACGTAGTGTTTTTTATTCGTTTATTAGTGGCAGAATGAGTGAGTGTTTCCAAAGTGCATAGGCGAAGGAATACATTGTACGAAGAATATGCACTGTCATTGACTTGTTTGAAGGAATGGTTAATAGATTTCTTCAAAAGATGATAATTCTGTGAATAATGATACACAACCTGGTCGAGATGACCTCGTCATTACGTAGTCACATCGTCATATTGTCGTCAAATCTTTGTTCCACTGGAAAAGGAATTGACGGGTGGCCGTTTTTTCTTGGATATCGAAATCATGGATAATGTTCGAAACTGATTACAATTTCAGACAAAAGACTTCTATGATCAGGGCATTCACCATTTGATGAAACCGTGAATGAAGTGCCTCTGTAACTTTGGCGATTTTGTTTGAAATAAGCAAAGTCATTTCAATCTGTGACTTCTGTTCCGTTTTCATTTGGTCTACCCTATTATAATTTTGGAATTGTCTAAATCTGCTTTGTTGGAAATTCAAGCATTTGAACGAGTTTATGTCCTTTGTATCCTTAATAGTATTCATATTTTTGTAATTATTGAAAACAAAATAAACAATATATAATAATACTATAAATAAACAAAATACACTGTAACCAGAATTAATAAGAGGTTTCCGTAATATATAATTTTACTATCTACAGATGCTTTCTCATTGCTTTTCATAAATCTTTAGTTATCAAGGTTAAAAGCTGACTAACGGCTAGCTTTGGTGAAAACATGTAAGTGCTATTTGAGCAGTGCTTTTCAAAACTGTTTTTTGGTCGTGTCAGTCCACACGTGCACTATGCTAATATTAACTGTAGTCATCAGGTTTGCAAATTTGTGCTTTTTTTATTCAGAATAGTAATTTTTACTTTATGTGATCACGAACTGTCTATCATTAAATAAAGAAAATAATAGTATCCCGAATTTCAGAATTAAAAAAGGACAAAGAAGCAACTCAGGAAGTTGTTAAGGAAACTGTCATGAAAGATTTGAATTCCTTTCTAATAGAAATACTTTTACACTTGTTGAACATATGAGACAGAATTATTATTGACACCCGTTATCCCCGCCATTTTTTACAATATGAAGAAACTTTCGTTTTTCTACGTAAAAATTGCTTGTTATCCAAGCTGACCAGCTTTAGTTAGACCAAGCTAACCAGCTTTTGTTAAAAACATGCCAGTGTTATTTGAGAGGTGCAAATGTTATTTGTCGGCCAACAGTATCGTCCTGTCGGCAGTCATTTGTTTTTCATCAGCGTCTGCAGAATAAAAATCACGTAGTGTTTGTTATTCTTTTATTAGTGGCAGAAGGAGTGAGGGTTTCCAAAGTGCATCGGCGAAGGAAGGCAATGTACGGAGAACATGTACTGTCATTGACTTGTTTGAAGGACTGGCTCAAAGATTTCTGCAAGGGATGCAATTCTGTGAATGATGATACACGATCTGGTCAAGATCACCGCGTCATCACATGGTCACATCGTCATCTTGTCGTTAAATCCTTGTTCCGCTGAAAAGGGAATTGGTGGGTCGCCGTTGTTGGGAATTGATGGGTCGACGCTCGGACATCTAAATCATGGATAATGTTCTAAACTGATTCCAATTTCATACGAAATACTTCTAGGATCAGGGTATTGACCATTTGGTGAAACCATGAATCAAGTGTCTGAGTAACTTAGGCACACTTTATCACACAGAAATCACAGGAGAAATTTCTGGTTTAAATTGAAAGATTTTAATTTGAGTCCGGTCAACTGGCACTGCTTTTTGGTATATTTAGTGTTAATTAAAGACTTTTTAATCGGTTTAAGCCAATTTTTGCGATATAATGCGAATAATATTATAAATTATACAAGAGTTCAGGCGAAATTTAGATTTTTCGTCATACATTTGTTTAGAGCCTGCTTTTCACATCTTTTGAACCTGGTAGTCATAGTTCCCTGAAGGTGTCAAATGTGCGATGAAAAATAGTTATAACCCATTACCTGCAACTGTTATGCACCAGCGGATGGTTCCATTAGATTTATCAAAACAAATTACATAAGAATCGGCACTGAAATATATCATAAGGAAATATATTTTATTTCTTTGAAATAATCAAAAATTAAAGTACCAAATATCGATAGAAAATTGGTTATAACTCGTAAACAATGTGTCATATAAATTTGCAGTCTCATTCGATTCCCCTAGAAAATATATGAGTTGGAAACAGTGGCCTGAAATGTTTCCTAAATTATGGCATGAATTTGAGAAATTTTGCCGCAAAGTTTGCGTTTTAAGTCTATTTTTGGGATGCAGATGTCGGTGAAACGCAGACTAAAATATATCAAATTACGGAAAAAAAACAATTAATTTGTGAATAAGGTTCGTATACACTCCTTAAAATTTCTAAAGAAAATTACACCACTATATCATTAGAAAATATTGATTTCATATTTCAATCGCACAATTTGCAATCACCCCCTTTAATCGTAGAGTTTGTCATGTATTTCTGAAATCAAAGAAGGCGACAAATTCTGTTAAAAGTTGTGACAATAATGTACGAACTATACAGGGTGTAACTATGAAATGCTTCAACAAACTTTGAGGGATGATAGTACTCATGAAGACGAACAAAAAATGCAATGGAATATGGGGTCGCAAATGACGTTTAACCCCTTCAGGGGCAGTGGTATGTTTATGAAAGCGCTTAATTTTAATTCCAAAACGCCATAATGGCACGAGAATTTTGCTAGAATCTTTTCCATTTAATATGTATGTGAAATATAGCCTTTTTCTTATTTACAAACAAATTTTTTTATAAATTCCGGTGCCAGTCATTTATTTCAACATTTTAGTACTAAAAGTAGTTTGCCCCTAAAAGGCTTAAAGGATAAAAATAGAGAAAATGCGTCTGAAAATGGACTGGCACCGGAATTTACAAAAAAATCGTTTGTAAATAAGAAAAAGGCTATATTTCACATAAATAATAAATGGAAAAGATTTTAGCAAAATTCTGGTGCCATTGTGGCGTTTTGGAATTAAAATTAAGTGGTTTTTTAGACATACCACTGTCCCTGAAAGGGTTAAATGTCATTTGCGACCCCGTGTTCTATTGCATTTTTTGTTCATCCTCATGAGTACTATCATCCCTCAAAGTTTGTTGAAGCATTTCAGTTACACCCTGTATTTCTAAGACCCAATAAAATAATAACACTTGTTATTTTTGCGTATTTATAAGTGAATATTAGGTCGTGAATGTTTCAAAATGTTTCACGTTGTTGAAGTTTTCATGAATACTATCACGAATACATATATTAATTAGGTTACATTAAAAATATAAATTGCTACGTGATTATTTTAATAGAAATCGTTTCTAGAAGCTTTAATCATGCAAACCCAAAATTACTGCTTATTCCGCCAAATAGTTTTGAGTTATACTTAAGCAACTATTCACAATGAAATCTGTTTTACAACGATTAAAAATGTTTTAAAATTAGGAATTCCAAACTTTAAGTCTTAGATAATTTAATAATTACTAAACCGAATGACTTCTCGTTTGATGCGCGAAAGTAACAATTTACCGATGGATCCAAATTAGTTTGTAGCAATTTATGTATGTGGACGACATTCTAAGCAAAAGGTAAATATAACGTTCATTTGTAGACGTTATTACAAATCAAGTGCCGCCAGCCACGTTTCTATTCGATGATTTTCAGCAGAGTTAGTAGCGGTGTATCTTTTTATTTATTTATTTATTTTATTTTTATTTTAATTTTAATTATTTTATTTTATTTTAATTTTAATTTTTTATTTATTTTAATTTCATTGATTTTATTTTATTTTATTGTTATTTTTTATTTATTATTATTATTTATTTTTTATTATTTTACACGGACTGCACAGTTTTCAAAGAAAATATTAAAAATAACTTCTTAAAATTCTTCATGAAAATTCTGCATGAAAAGAAACCGATATAAAGAGTTACTGACACATTTAGAATAATTCTAGAAATATATATTCCAATGTAGCTTTTATGACGCTAAAATTACATTCATAATTCTAAATAGTTTAAAAGAAAAATATTAGTTATACATGTAAGTGAAGCTTCAACAATCTAACTTTAGTCTATTTTAGAAAGCTCTATGTAAAATTGTAAAAAATTCATTTTCAGAAAAACTGACACAAAATTACACACACATGTGTAGTTTTTTTCTCTCTTTAGAACTTAAAGGCTCTGTTTTAGGAATGTGTATAGAGTGAAACTATAATTAACGGCAAACGCAGTTCCACTTTTTTAATACCATTACTTCTGAAGAAAATATTTTGTACAGTGTTTTTGCAGCATTTGCAACGAAAATTAGCTTCCAGCTATATTTCTACAAAATGTAAAAAAAAAAAATAAATAAATAAATAAAAAAAATAGAATAGAAGAATTTTCTCAAAAAAAGTGATATTCAGAAATATGACCAAGCGGGAGACCTATAAATCAGTTTTCTCCAACTGAAACTTATTTTATCGCATGATTTCTGTAAAAAAAGATAGAGGGTTAGAAAAATAATTAATGCAATATGAAATATTATTAAAGAATGAAAAGATTGCTCTTCGGAAATAACGGTACCCCAATGTCCAAATTGGCTATACTGATATAAATTGTATATCTTAGAATTGTCTCAGTCCGATTAAATTTTAATCGCGTAGTTGGAAATTCGTAAATCTGAACCATTTTATGTACTTCATGTCCTTAATACTTTTCTTATTTTTTTAATTATAAATAATAAAATAAATATTATAAAATAAATATTATAAAATAAAAAAATAAATAATATATAATAATAAATAAACCTTGTTTTACTCAAAAGGGCGAATCTCCCTCACATCTTTCACAGGCACATTTACATACCCGAGGTGAATCTGATCTATTCTTTTCCAGATGGTCAGGATTCGAAGAACCTTTTTAAATTTTCTACAAATGCAGATAGATCGGTTTATAATCAATGCTAACTCATCAGTACTTTTCCATGACTCTAACTGTTATACTTGGTGTTATGAGGTTTAAACAAGAATTTTTTGAAAGATGCTGTATTTTTTTCGCTAAAAAATTAGTCACCAAATAACATTCTCACCAGAATTATTAAACTGTTTGTGATGTATGTAATTTTACAATCAAAGCAATACATGGGTAGCTTGAGAGAGGTATCGAATCTTAAAGTTAAAGAGCTGGCTTGTAGCCAGCTCTGGTAAAGTACCAAAATTATATTTGAGCGACGTTGTTCGCACGGTTGACCTCGTTGAGCCACGTATACAATGTTCTAATTTTAAATTCAGTCGTCAGAGTTGTTAATTTAGCCTCTTTTTAATTCAGAAATTCCGAATAATAATTTTTCTTTATGTAATAATGAAATGTCTGTCATTATATAAAGAAGAAATACTATTCAGAATACATGAATTAAAAAAAGGCAACTTTGACAAACACGGATATTTGTTAAGAAAAAATGTCATGTAAGCTTTCAATTCTTTTCTTATATAACTACTCATAACAGAATATTATTAATACCCGTTACCCACGGCGTTTTGACTCAGGGAATGCAATCTGCATACTTCACAATAGACAAAAAACTGATGGCGCGACTTACAGGTGTAAGACTAATCATACATAATACTGTGTTGATTCAACTTAGGTATACAATAGAAATCTCAGAATGTACAGTAAGCATCGTTAAAATGTACAAAATATTTTGACATAGTTGAATGACGTTTAGTAACTAATTTATTTATTAAAAAAAAAAAAAGCTTTTCTTCATGTACCTTATAAATTCAAAATTTTGTTTTAAAATTCTGGTGGCATTGTGGCATTTTGGAATTAAAATTAAGTGGTATATATAATATACCGGTACCCTTCAAGGGGTTAAATGACCACACACAAATTACATGGAAATGTGACCCCGGTGGAATTGGCTTAATGACATCACTTTAATAATAACTGTACGATTTGTGCGAGTTATGAAGTATGAACAAATTTTTTCTTAATCGTGTCACATCAAAATCCAAATTTATCAGAGTATAAATTATCAGCCATAAAAATTTCGAAAAATCCAGGTGTAATATTAATAAAAATAAATAAATAAATAAATCTTGAACTACTTATAATCTATTAAATGTCCCTCTGCATTATGCATTGTTAACATTAGTACAAATTACACTGTAAAAATATGTCCTGAAATTAACAGGTGTTATTCTGTGAATTTTCCTTTTTTTACCTGAAAAATTCCGTTTTGGGTGAAACGTGTAACATTTCCTGGAATTAACGGAAATTTTCAATTTACTGCTAGAGATATAACTGAAAGTTTCCGTAGGTCTCGGGGAACGGAGCTTTTCCGGCGAGACACGTTCTGTTCCGACGCTGATTCGAGGATATATTAGTTTGTCAGTCTGTGTCCTGTGTCAAAACCCCCACAGAACTGCGGAAGAAGCAATATGGCCGATACGGTAGTCCGAAGTAACTTGCGATGATAGCACGTGCTTTTTAGAATTTACAATTGTAATAATAAGTACAACATTGGATGTAGACATATTTTACAGAATAAAAGTAAGTTTTATCTTTGTTTTTTATATCATTGCTTCAATAACATTATATGTATAATTTCTTTATATGTTTGTAAGATATAAATTTAGTTTTTAAACCACGTGTATATTACGATACGACAATAGCTTTCAATCATTTGCCTAGAATAAGTATTTTATCTTAAGTCATAAAAAAAGGATGATTTCGCATTTTATCTGATTTTTATTTTACTTCCACTCACTATTTCCTAACCGGACTTTGTTATTAATTTATGTGTAATATGTGTCTAAAGATAATCTTTATTCATGCAGATTTAAAAAGGAAAAAAAGATCACCGTTCTTTAGCTGTGCTTTATTTCGTTATTATATATTTTTTTAAATTCCAGTTTATTCGTTTGTATTCGAATATACTTTTTAAATCATATAATTATTTTACTTTCTAACAGTTTCTAATCATTTACTATGAGTAATATGGATGCGCTGTTTTTTTTTTTTTACTCTTAATTTTAAAGTTGATTTTATGGGGGCAGATTATTATTATTATTTATTCTCTTTATGATTAGAGAATGCTGATAGTTGTTTGATCTTATAAGTGTTTTTTTTCTTTTTCTCACATATATTTTTCAATAGCACCTAGCGATATTTATAGAGTTATAGGTTGACTTGTAAAATTATTGTAGCATATTTTTTTTTCTTTTTTTTTTATTATTAAAATAGTTTCGATATGAACAATTTGAGTACAATAAGGCCTCGTTATTAATTATTTATATTTGTTGGTTTAAATACCAGAAAGTGTTTACATCCGCGTAAGGGGGGGGGGATAATGACTACATTAAATAAACTAAAACTTTAAATAGGTGAAGAAAATGATTTAACGTATATAAATATATGTATATATATATATATGATTTAAATTAGCAAGTATTTTCGAATACAAACTAACGGATAAACGAATTAAAAGCTAAAAAACAAGTAACATTTTTCTTTTATTATTTACTGAAATACATTTTCATTCTCTCTCTAGGCAAATGAGTCCAATTTTTGTCTTCAAAAAACGAGATTTCTATCTTACATATGTATAACAGAATTGATTATACATACTAATAATATTAAAACAATGATATAAATAAATAAGAGATAACACTTAGTGCCCCAAGTCTTTAAAATATGTCTCAGTATGAAATAAGAAAAAAAATATATATATAAACAGTGAGGTGGGGAGGGGTAAAAATTAAAAAATATATATTAATAACAAGTGCTAAAAATTTTACAGTTATACTGTTAGGAAATGAAAGCTATGGATATCTTTGAAAAACAATTATATATATTTTTAAAAATGCTGCGATTACATATTTTTTCTTTCTTCTTTCAAAAATTTTCACACAATGTATTTTTTAGTACATTCTTTTTCTGTATTTTCAGATATCAGTTTAGGAAAATTTTGCCTACTTAAAAGGACTGTTCACAAATTTTTTCCACCTCCAAACAGAACCTTTCACAAGTTTAATCATTTAAAAATAAAATCTGATCTGCCACAAAACAACTGAACTGATTACAGAACATATTACTTAGCCTTTTCATGTGTAAAGGATATACAGAAACCTGTATTTAACGATAATTTCAAAATTTACAAAATTATAACTAGAATTTTTACAAATATAAAAAAAAAAAAAAAAACTCTACAATTTCATAAAAACAGGACACTGCGAGAAGAATCTGGACAGACCCCTGATTTTTATTTCTAGATCATCAAATTTTAGTCATGTTAAAGAATTTAGCTTCAGGGTTTGAATGCTATTTTAAATAATAATTAAAATTGAAAATTTTAGCATACTTTATGGAAAATTTGCAATATTCTTATAATTAAGCTTCAGATTTTTCCTAAAAATATGTTTTCGCATAAATATATTTAATTCTTTAATAAATATTTTTTTTTCATTTCTAAATTAAATCACATTTATTGGCTTTTATAAAATTTTGTATATTAAGTATAAGTCTCCTAATAATATGTCCTAAGAAATTAACATTTTAAACTTCTTTTTTCTGTGTACAATTCTTACAGAATGTCTCTTTTCCTTTTGTTGTCAAAATATTTCTAAAATATACATTTAATTTTATCTGAAGTTTTAAAATATTACTTGGTTTTGCTAGGATTTTAACACTTAAAATTATAAATAAAATGTATATTTCAGAAATATTTTGACCACTACAAAAGAGATATCCTTTAAGTAGAGGACAAAGAATAAAAAGTTAAACATATTTAATTCCTAAGAATAAAAAAAGAAAAAAAAATTATAACTGCCACAGATAGGTTTAACATAAGTGTGGGGAATTTGACATATCACTTTCCCCTTTATGGGAGAAATATCGAACAGGTAATAAAAACTGAAAATATCAGTTTTGTAAAACGGAAAATAACCGTCCTGAAAACTGAAAATGTCAGTTTCTAAAACAGAACATTTCAATCCTAAAACTGAAAATTTCAGTTTCTAAAACAAAACATTTCAGTTCCTAAAACGGAACTTTTCAGTTTCAAAAAAGGAACTTTTCAGTTTCGAAAACGGAACTTCTCAGTTTCAAAAACGGAACTTCTCAGTTTTGAAAACGAAAAAAAAAACCACGAAAGTGACTGTCTATTAAAAAAACGGAACAGTTACGGCAACTCTGCTGACAGTACCTTTTCCGTTTTTTTCAGGAGTTTGTTTTTACAGTGTATGACATAAAAAATGTAACACTATAATTAAATAACGGTGTAAAATCATTGTCATTACGAACGTGAAAAGCGATATCACAACGGTAGTTAATAATGACATTATATCAAATTCCATTCATGATATTTCCTCATCAGTTAATCTGAATTTACTAAGACATAAAGTTTGCAAAGTTAGAGAAACAAAATTTTAAAGAAAATGTATAGGTACTCATTAAATGTACATAATACTGACAATTTGTAAAATGAAAAAGATATTTAAAGGAAAGTCTTCTTTGGTGTCAAAATTTTCGATTATTTATTTTTGTTGATTTTGGATTCCTCAATTGCGTAGATCTTTGACTTAAAGCGGTTTTGCCATACTCAAATTCCTTAAAATATTCTTTGCTCGTTGCACGTAACATTACGGTAACAATTTAAACCTGCCTTTCTCGAAACCATATTCAAACTGGTTGGCCATTTTTCTCAAGAACTATTTGACTAATTGTCTTCTTAAAAAATAAATAAAAAAATAAAAAAATAAAATAATAAAATAATCTTTGTTGCCGGAGCTTATACAGCCAAAAAGTGTATTTTTCATTGAATATTTTATTTCGAGCTTTTAAAATGTAAAAAAAAAAAAAAAGACCGTTAATTTGTCAAAAATCAAATTTTGCAATTAAATGTTATTATAAGATTTGCAAAATTTAATGTCTTTTGAGAATTTGCTGACCATTTTTCTTTCAGATGCTTGTGATAGGAGAAAAATGGTCGCCCGATTGGAAGTTCCAGGCACGTACCTGTATATGCGTCCCATTGCTCAAGGAATATTATTCATTTTCTTACACACAAAAATTTAGATATATAAGTGAAATAGCAATATAAATATAATGCAAAAATTCCAAGGTGATACACCTTTTCTTTGTAACCGAAAATAAATCATAAAATTCACGTGAATTTAACGGCAAAGAAGTGGAACCTCCGTTAAAAGATTTTACAGAATTAAAAAAAAAAAAAAAAACATTAGCTTACTTTTTTATTGTTTGAACTTCATTGTTATTTTTTTCAGCAGTCTTTCTTCGGACTTTATAGAATAAAATACAATGTTTTAATTTTTCAATCTGCCGAGTTTGTTTAACACTGTAAGCTTTGTAAATTTATTTTATTTGCTTACTACTTTTCAGGGAAATATTATTTTGAATATTTCATAATATCTGTTATTAAAATTAATATTACACAACAAAACTTTGCGATGGTAAGACGTTAGTAAATTTGCAAAAAGAGAGGGATAGATTTGTCAAGTAGCCGCTACCATCGATATGATGTCAGAGTTACTTGCGAACATGATTTTGTTTTACAATATAGATATCATGTATTTTCACAATTCCCTCATGATGTTTTTATTTTTTTTTAATACGTTTTTTTTCCACCAGTGTTTCTTCGGACCTTATAGAATAAAAGACAAAGTTTTAATATTTCCATCTGCCGAGTTTGTTTTACACTGTATGCTTTGTAATTTTATTTTATTTGCTTACTACTTTTCAGGGAAAAAATATTTGAATATTTTATAATCTCTGTTACTAAAATTAATGTTACACAACAAAACTTTATGATGGTTAGACGTTAATAAATTTGCAAAAAGAGGGGAATAGATTGATCAAGTAGCCGCTAGTGTTGATATGACGTCAGGGTTAATCGCGGACATGATTTTGCTTTATAATATAGATATGATGTATTTTTCACAATTACCTCATGATGTTTTTAATTTTTTTATTTTTAAAAAGAAGTTTTTCTTGTCATACTGTAGAATGAAAAGTAAACCGAATCGTGCAGTAAAAATGAACAGGCACTCCGAATGTAGAAAGAAGAGGAAGAAAAAAAAAACAGCAATTAGAAATTGTGTGCTGAAAAGGTTAAAAATCTATAATTTTCAAATTATATCCAGGCAACAGTGAGCAAAATATGTCTTGTAATACAAGAATAAAAAAATATTTGTTTATCCTAGCCATTCTTACAACAATCGCAGGGTTAAAAATATACGGCATGGTGGGTACACTCCTTACAATTTCCAAGAAGCATGAACCAACATTTCCCATTAAAAAAATGTCTATATAATATTGCAAAAGTAAATTTTGTAATCATCTTACTTAATTATACAATTTTTAACATTTTTATACGCTTAGTTCAGACGAAAAATACACTAAAAATTGTGGTTGAATCAGGGTTGCCAGTTTGACCTTCTTTTTTATTCATTAAATCGGATTTTATAACAGAATAGTAATTTTTTCTACATTTAATGACTGATATTTAAAGATTACATAAAGAAACACAATTCTGCTTTCTGAATTCCTAGATCAAAAGAGGGTCTAAAGTGGTAACCCTGGCTAGAACTCTACGCATGTTATGTAGACTACATGTTTTACCTCCTAACACAGCCTACAGTCACTAATTTTGAATTCATAGCTGTTTCGTAAAACAGCTTACAACCTTGACTGCTGTAGAAATTTCACAATAAGTATACGAGATCAATTGAATTTTTTTTATTTCAAATATTAACATTACTGATTTTCTGGTTGGTATGTAATTTCTTTAACTTGTAGAATTCTGTAATAAGCACTAATATCAAAGCATTAAAATGAAAAACATTTACGTAAAACAATTTACATGTTGAATACTACATATTAAAAATTATTAAAAGGAAGAACATTTTTAAGTATCGGGCAGTTTTGTCCATTTGCAGTAAGAGGGTCACCTTCAGGGTTTTGTTTGTTCAGGCCCTGATAACCACCGGAGCAAACTTCCACCAGTAAATTTTAATACAAATGTTCACCTTATTTAACCCTTTAGCAGGCGGTGTCCACAAAAAAGGACACCTAATTTTAATTCCAAAACTGACAACTGCACCAATAATATTTATTTATATTTCTCCTTTTATAAACTACGGGAATGTAAGCAAGTTTTTATTTTCTAATAAATTCTTTTGTAAATCTTGGCGTCAGTTGATAATTTGTTTTTCCATTTTACAAATTGCCAGTGTTACATACATATAGTGTTAGCACATATATTTTTCTTTAAAATTTTCTTTTTCTAACTTTGCAACCTTTGTGTCTTAGTAAATTCAGATTAATTGATGAGGATATATCATGAATGGGATTTGATATATTTAAAAGCATATTCGAGGTGGTTTTCTTTTATATGTCATTATTAATTACCGTTGTGATATCGCTTTTCACTTTCGTAATGACAATGATTTTACACCCTTATTTAACTATAGTGTTATGTTTTTTATGTCATAATTTGTACTAATGTTAATGATGTATGATGCAGAGTGACGTTTAATCGATTCTAAATAGTTCAAGATTTTTTTTTTTTTATTAAATCTCTATGTTTCGAAATGTAAATGGCTGATACTTTACACTCTGATATAACTGTATTTTGATGTAACACGATTAAAAAAAAATGTTCATATTTCATAATTTGCACAAATCGTACCCAAATTATTAAAGTGGTGTCATTAAGCCAATTCCACCGGGGTCACATTTTCATGTCATTTGGCGTAGTCCTTTAAAGTGCTGAAATGAGAACTCATAAACTACATCATAATATAGTTACTAAACTTCATTGAAATATACATAAGTATTTTGTATATTTTAACGATGCTTACTGTCCATTCTGACAAGGAAACCACACCATTAGTGTAATAATGAAAAAAGTCTAAATAAGAAGCTATCGACAGGGCATTATGAAATGTGTTTTTTGATGCATAAATCGTTTGCCTGCGTCTGCCCGTTATCCAGATATACAGTCTTAGAATTTACTTATTGATTTAATAGGATGGAAGGAGGAGTCGATGGGATTGAAAGCGGAGACGTTAACATTTTCAAAGTAACAACATCATCAAACTCCAGTCACTTGTCCATTTGCAGTTTAGTACACCGTAATACTCCGAAAGGATTCGCTATGCTTGTTACAAGTCTAGGTTAGTGTGCACTCGGCCACTTGCATTTGAAACGCTTTTGTAATTTTAATTTTCCCAGGAGATCACTGTAATCATTGCACTAGATTCAAGTACATGAAATTCTCTTGTTGCCACGAATTTCTACGCTTCAATCATTTTTTGGTTCAGTGTCATATTTGTCAATATAATTTTTTACGGGATTCTTTTATTTTTATATTACTATATATAAATATGTTTTGTATTTCATATTATTCTGATTATTAAAATTTCTGAATCAAACCCACGCTTTTTTCTCTTAATTAAATAAATAAATTAGCAAATTTTCCGACTTTTTATCCCGATAACGAGGAGACGAGGGCAAATGATTTATGCGTCAAAAAACTAGTTTCATAATTTTCTTTCGATTGCTGTTTACTTAGATTTTTATCATTATTACACTATGGCGTTGTTTCCTTGTACAATGTCTATCGTATGCCTAAGATGAATCAACAAAGTATTATATGATTAGACTTACACACGTAAATCGCAACATCAATTTTTTGCCCATTGCGAAGTATAGAGATTCAATTCCTTGAAACGAAACGCCGCGGGTAAGGAGTATTAATAATATTCTGCTCAAAGTATTTCTATCAGAAAATAATTCAAAGCTTACATAACATTATTTTTTAACACTTTGCCGTCCGCAGGTCTCGTAAAAATACTATTCGTAAGATGTTGAAATGATTGGCTGACACCTGAATTTAGAAACAAATTTATTCGAAAACATGTAAAATCTTTTCTTCATGTACTTGATAAAAGGGAATTTTTCATTCCAAAATTCTGGTCCCAATATAGCATTTAAGCATTAAAATTAAGTTACTTTACTTATGACACCACTGTGGTGTCGCCGGACGGCAAAGTGTTAACAACTACCGTCTTTGTCATAATTGCCTTTTTTAACCCATTCGGGATCATGGGTGCATATATGCACCCTCAAAAAGAACATACAGAATTTGTTTTAGGCACCAGCAAAAAATAAAAGTAATATTTGCTTTCTCTAATTAGAGCATTTTTGTGGTACTTTAAGTCAAGGTAGCATTTCTTAAAAAAGTGGTGCCAACCGAATAAAATTTGTGTAAAAGCCGCCGGTCCCGAAGGGGTTAAATTCATGCATTCCGAATAGTAAATTTTTTTTATATAATGACAGACATTTCATGATTACAAAAAGAAAAATTATTATTCGGAATTTCTGAATTATAAGAGGCTAAATTGACAACTATAGTTAATATTTGAACAGTGTATGTGTGGCTCAACGAGGTCAATAGTTCGAACACCTCTGCTGAAGTAGAACTCCGATATTTTAATAAATCTGGCTGAAAACCAACTTTCTTACTTCAAGATTAGAAAACTGCTTCATAATTGGTAGATAAAACGTTGCTCTGATTGTAAAATTACATAATTGAAAAACATTTTAATAATTTTGGTGAGAATGTTACTTGGTGGCTAATTTTTTAGCGGAAAAACCCAGCATCTTGCAAAAAATATTTGTTTAAACCTCGTGATACCTAATATAACATTTAGAGTCTTGGAAAAGTACTGATGAGTTAACATTGATTATAAACCGATCTATACTTACAGTTATTGTCAATTAAATTTGTTTGTAAATCGTGGTGTCAATCAATCAATTCTATATTTTAGTTAAAGAAGTAATTTGCCCCTTAAAGGTTTTTTGGCTGGTTGATTTTATGACGGCCGATTATCTACACGAGGGAGATAGGCCCTAGGGGTGGTGCCCTCCGTGAGGGGTCTTTCTAAGGGATCCTAACACGTATTTACGACAAGGTTCCAAGAAAAGCACGGAAAACTCTGAACGGTTACGTCGATATGCACGTTAGGGGTATGAACCCAGCACCTCCCACCTACCAGCTTTGAGAGCATAACCTCTCAGCCACTGGTGTACCTTGCCCCTAAAAGGGTTAAAAGAAAAAAAGATTTGTTATACAGACATTACTGAAGTGTCACATATCCAGATTTAACGCATTTTAGAAAAGTGTACATAAAATTACAAAAAATGAATTTTTTAACTAACTGAAATGAAATTTCACATACATGCGTGGTTTGTTTAGAAATAAACAGATTTTTTTAGGTGTTTAAATAGTACGAAACTATATAATTCAGTCTGGTCCACCTGCGGACAACGTGGTACCATCCTTTCAAATCGCATACTTCGCCTTATTTTTTCACATAATTTCTGAAATTAAATGATGCGGAAATCATGGTATTCCATGGACCAAACTTAGACCGATCTCATATAAAATACATATTTTTGGAATTATCTGAGTCTGCTTTATTTTTAAATAGTTGGAAATTCGTCAATTTGAAATATTTTGCGTTCTTTACCTACTTAAGAGAGTTTATAATTACTGGTTTGAAAGTAAAGCGTATATAAACATATTAGAAATAAACGAAAGGAATAATTTATAATAATAAATGATTACTGATCTTCCTAAACGTGCTAATGACCTTTACATAATGCTGAAACACTTTTTTATCTCGGATATGCGTAAGATTTTAAATTTAGCATTTCAAATGTAGTTTATCTGATGATAATCTATTGCTAACTTATCTATGTCTTTCGATGACTCTAACTATAATATTCGGATCATTAAGTTCAAAAGAACTTAGCATTTTTTGCATGCTGTATTTTTTTCAAAATAAATTGTTATCGAAGGACATTTTCACCAGAATTATTAAAAGATTTTTTATTTAAGTATTTTTACAGCTTAACAGGAGATATCTGAAGATGATTCAGTGGATGTTATCAAGGCATAAGGCTGGCATTTCGCCAGCTTTAAACCAGAAATTAATTTCTGTTAATTAATTGATATAATTTTCTGGTACAAATTAATTTTCCCAAGCAGCACGAATTTTCGGGGAATCCAATACTTTAAAAACTATTGAACAGATGAACCAGTACATTATTAACACGCATTATTCCCAACATTGGGATCCCACCAGTGGCTGAGAGGTTCTGGTCTCGCAGCTGGTAGACGGGAGGTGCTGGTTTCAAACCGATGTCGGGCTGGTCGACCTAACTGTTCAGAGTTTCCCGTGGTTTTCTTCGAACCTTGCCGTAAATGGGGATTTGGAATCCTTAGAAAGACCCCCACGGAGGGCACTACCCCCTAGGGCCTATATCTCTCGAGGAAATAATCGGCCGTCATAAATCAACTAATCAACCAACCTAACATTGGGTCCCAGGAACTCCTCAGTGTATCTATCTGTATTATAAAGTAAAAACTGATGAATTTCTGTGAGTAACGCGGACGTCATATTGACGATACCAGCTACCTGACAAATAAATTTCGGTTTTACTGCATATTTTTTAACTACGCTTACTTAACTTAGCATATTTTCACAAATTCCATTTTTACACTGTCAAATAGAAAGCAAATTCCATTTCATATGCAATTTGTTTGAAAACTATCTGAATTTAATGGTTTTTATGTTATTTTTCTTAATTCAAACATGACTATTTTTAAATCTGCGTTCCATCCCAATAACCCAAGTTTCACCTACGTGCAACCCAAGTTTAAAGCGTTTGCATTTAAAACAATGCAAATAACTTAGAATTTTTTTATTTCTATGCAATATTATATGACTAAATATTTAAAAGAATTTAAAACTACAATTAAATAAATGAATAAAATACGAATATAACAGATATGTAATGGAACTACTCGTATAAATACTGAATTAATCAGAATCACAAAGATTATTATAAATAGTGAAAATGTTCGCAATTGACCGCTGTATGCGGTTAATGCGAAGGCATCAAATATTCCTTTCGGTGTAAGTGGTAGCCTTCTAAGAAAATACACAAAATATACAAAAAAAAATACAGTCTTCATTTAAAAAATATTTTCAATTACGTTTCGTACATCGGGCATCTTTCACCAAAGTAGCTCGGGTTTGATTACCTGCTGTTTTACAATGGACAAAAAATTGACGACACGACGGATTAAGACTAATCACATAATACTGCATTGATTACATTTAGGCATGCAGGGTAATTGAATATCTTCTCGGAAGAGAAATGAAAAACCTTTAAAATATAGAAAATATTTAGGCATAGATCAAATCAATTTTAGCAACTATACTACGATGTAGTTTGTTAGTTCTCAGTTCAGCACTTTAAATTTACTCATTCTAAAATTTACGACAGCTATAAGCTAACCTTTATAAAAAATATTAAAGGCACAAGATTTCCTTAATAGACTTGCACCGATTCAACAAAATGATATGTTTGGGTTCTCAGCATATCTTAAATTTCAATCACACATGCTATCATACGATCTGATATATATGCTATTAGCTTTCACTTCTTTCGAATGGCTTATTTGCACTGTAAGTAGGGTTATTGTGAATACTGAATAGAACCTGTTATTGTAAGCAACACACAGAACATTTGAGGAGTAATAGCGTCTAAGTGTTTAAAAAAAGTTGTGTAAAGTCAAAAAACTGACAACAATTATTTTTATAACGTCGTGATGGTGGAATTAAAGCTAATGCCTATTGTATAATATAAAAAACACCGCCTTCTGAATATTAGGCCTACGCGCTGACATAAAAAAAAGTAAAAAATGTCCACTTATAATATTCGCTGTTTTTACGACAGCGCGAAATCCTAGTATTCAGGGAGCGGGGCAAATATTGATAAGATCATCATTGACGAACTTACTCGAGGTAAACTATCACACAGAGCGTTTTAAACCGTTTTCCTCCTGAAACACTTGCTTTTGAGGAAATATCTGATATTGTTTATGAAAGTATAGTACATGATGACGTAGTATTACATACCTTTCCAAGTCCTTTGTTTTCTTTGTAAGATAAATGCTTTCATTTGAACATGCACGGGTTTTATCCTGATCGTTGTAATACAGGAATGTGCACTGTACGCACATTGTTAACAATCTACTTATACTCGCATCATCTTGAAGCACTGTTATCAATCAATGTCTATTAAACATGCAATTAAAAAAAAACTACATTGCAATCTTAATATTTAAAGGGAATATTCACAGTAACAATGGGTCGGAGGTTAAACAGGCCTGTTCAACCTAGTAGGGTGGCCAGAGTAGGATATTTCCCACACTATTGGCTACGAAGCTTTAAAATTTAAGTGTGATTTTTGGAGGTTGCAGGTTAAGGGATTTTCAATAAAAAATATTTACACAAAACAGAAAACTTTGTTCGATTACATATTATCTGAATAACAGAAATTAGAAGTTTTGTGGATTTAGGAATGAAAATGCATTTGCGATATCGTCAAAGAAACAGCGACGTGGCCGGAATGGGGAAATGCTGAAAATAAATAAACTGATTTATTTAGACTGATTTGTTAGACTGAGTGTTTAAACTGATTTATTACATAGCTGTGTACACTCCTTGCAGATGCTCTGGTTTTCACTAATTTTATAAAATTTGCTTTGCCTTATCCAATCAGAGAACACTCTGAGATAATCAAACCACAGAAACTTTATATTACTGGTATACAGAGCATTTGGCCCCCTCCCTGGTTACGCCACTGCTCCTTGGAATTTACAAGGAACCTGGCACAACTATTTCAGATTAGAAAACTTCTATTAAATATGTCAATCGCACAATTTACAAGCATCTTGTTTAATAGAAGATTTTTTTAATTTTTTCTACGATTAAATATGGCGAAACACTTAAAAAACAATTGTGGTAAAGATGTACGCACCGTGATTTATAAGGCACTAAACCGATAATATCTGCAATTATTATGCATTTATTGGCAAAAATCAGGTCGTAAATGTTTCAGAAAGTTTCACATTGTTGAAAATTTCCCGACAACATATATTTTAAAATAAGGTTTCGTAAAATATAGAAAGTTTTACGAATGTACTTTTAACAGAAACCTTTTCTAGAAACTTTAATATGTAAATCCAAAATTACAGTCTGTTTTGCAACGATTAAAAATTATAATGAATTTAATAGTAGGGATTACAAAATTTAATCTGCATAATTCCTAAACTATTAGACCGAATGACTTCTCGTTTGTTAATCGAAAGTAAAATTTACTCAATGATCCAAATTATTTTGGTAGAGTTTATATATGTACAAATTCTAAGCAAAATTTAAGTATCACATTCATTAGTAGACATTATTTCTAATCGATTGGTGAGAGTCACACATTTATTCAATTATTTGCGACACAGTTTGTAGGGGTGTATTTATATATTTATTTTATTTTATATTTTGTTACATGGACTGCAACCTTTTCATAAAAATTATCGAAAATAATTTCTTGAAGTCCTGCATGAATCTAAAAAATACACTGCTCAAAACAATTAAAGGATATTTGAAGTTTTATATAAAATAAAGATATAAATTTTTTTTGCCGAAAATAGAAGAAGAGAATCACAAATGCAAATTTTTCTGGTTTTCAAACTGTGGAGTATGCAAATTTTGAGTTCGACGTCAAAAACGTCGCTTCAGCGGCAGCGAATGAAATTTGACTTTCAACTGGATAAAAGAGAATGAAGACAAGGATGATCAGCATTCAGTGATTGCTTTGTTTCGATGAGTACGATGTCTCAGCGAAGTCATTTGACAGATTCAGAAGCTTGGAGAATTGTTGGTAGGTTAGAAGGGGGCCAAACTCAAGCCGAAGTAGCGCAAGCCATTGGAGTGCCACAAAGTCTCATTTCCAGGATCTGGAACCGTTTTTTGGAGAGTGGATGTGCAGGGCGAAGACCAGGGCAAGGTCGTAGACGGGCAACAACGCCCAATGAAGATCGGTATTTAGCGTTAACAGCTCGGAGACACCGAAACATGAACGCTACTCTTCTCCAACAACACCTTCGCTCGGCTACAGGCACCACGATTTCAACTCAGACTGTCCGAAACCGGCTCCATGCTGTAGGTTTGTATGCTCGCCGACCGACGGTATGTGTTAGATTAACATCAAGGCAACGTCGCGACCGCAGGGAGTGGGCAACCGAGCATGTCAACTGGAGGAGAAATGAATGGAGCAATATTCTGTTTTCTGACGAGTCCCGTTTTTTTGTGCATCCTGATAATAGGCGTATTTTCATCTGGAGGGACCGTGGCAGTAGGAATAATCCTGCGTTCGTGCACGAAAGTGTCAGATTTGGCGGTGGAGGAGTGTTGGTGTATGGTGGCATCTCCATTGACGGGCGCAATGACCTCTACATCATTCGAGATGGAGCTCTGACTGGTCGCCGATATAGGGATGAGATCCTCAGACCTATTGTAGTCCCTTACGCTGCAGCAATCGGAGATAACTTCATTTTAATGGACGATAACTGCAGGCCACATCGTGCAAACCTGGTGGAGGATTTCCTTTTCGAGGAAGGAATCGTTCGAATGGAATGGCCAGCGTGTTCTCCAGACATGAATCCAATCGAGCACGTTTGGGACGCTCTAGGAAGACGCGTTTCTGGCCGCCAACAACCCCCACAAACTCTCCAAGAACTGGAAAGAGCTCTTCTGGAAGAGTGGGGCAGAATACCCCAACTCGTCATTAATAGCCTCATTGAGTCCATGCCTCAAAGGTGTTCAACGTTGCTGGCCGCCCGTGGAAACCATACCCCCCTACTGAAAATGATTTTCTTTGAAGAAAACACCTTTTCTTATTCTTTTTTTCTCATATGCACAAATTGTGTTTTTTTCCTTTTGTACACAAATGCGCAATAAAGTGCATTTTTTTCTGCGAAACATGTGTAATTTATTCTCATATAACCTACTATGTCTGTTGACCATGTATCAATCAGCTAAAAAGTTTCCCAGATACAAAATCCACCTAAAACTGCAATATCCTTTAATTGTTTTGAGCAGTGTATATAAATTAAAATTAAAAGTATCATTTTTTTATTTTTGTTGAAAAGAAACGGATTTAAAATAATTACTGACACAATCAGAAATTCATAGGAAAAAATATATTCCAGTATAGCTTCTATAAGATTTTTTTTCATTAATCTAGGTAGATTTTTCATTAATCTAGGTAGATTTTTCATTAATCTAGGTAGTTCAAATGGAAAATGTTAGTTATACAAACAAATAAAGTTTCAGTACTCTAACAAATTTTGTTAAGTTGTACTTAAAATTGTAAAAAAATGCATTCTGAGAAAAGCTGAAAAGAAATTACTCACATTCGTGGTTTTATTTGTTTAGAGCTAAAATACTCTCTTTAAAGAGTGTGAGTATGGGGAATTTATATAAATCCAGGGCTTCCACTGGTGCACTTTTGAATACCACTATTTCTGAAAAAAAAAAAAAATACTGCGTGATTTGTTTTTACAACGTTTGCAAAAAAATTAGCTTCCGCGTAACTTTCTATAAAATGTCTAAGAAAAGTGTGATTTGCAAATTTTTCTCTGAAAAAAGAATTATTTGAAAAAAACGGACAAAGTACCTGTAAAACTGCTTGGTTCAATTACGGTTCGCGGGTTAACCACGATTTCCAAATAGAATACTTCGCATTATTTTATCGCATGATTTTTGTGATTAAATAATGGGAAAATTACTGTTCTGCAGTAACAGTATCCTAAGTGCCAAAATTAGACCTCACTGATATAAATTATGTATTTTTGGAATACTCGGATTCTCTGCTTAATTGGGAAGTCTTCAATTGGAAAGATTTTGTGCCCATTCTGTGCTATTTTAGGCCTATTCCTTAATAGTGTTTATAATTTTGTAATTACTAATAACAAAATTAACAATGTATAATTATACTAGAATTAAACAAAATATGTCATTTATAACAATAAATAGTCATTGTTTTACTTAACCCATTTATGCCTAGCGTCTTAATTTTGGGACACTTTAGTAAATTGGGAAAAAGTGCATTTCACACCACTTTTTTTTTACAGAAATTTAGCGTCTTATTTTTTCAAGAAGTCCTTCATAAAACAAGACACTAAATTTCTATTTAAAAAAAAAGTGGTGTGAAATGCATTTTTTTTTCTATTTTACTGATGTATCGACGCTGCATAAATGGGTTAAGAGTGCAAATCACCCCCATCTATTTCACAATGTCATTTTCATCTAGATGTGTTCACAATCTATTTCGCTTCCAGATAATCAACATTCTAAGAATCATTTCAATTTTTCGACACATTGAATATTTCGGTTTATAATCGATGGTTACTTATCAGTGCTTACTCTGCTAGCGGGACAACCACGATTTTCAAATAGTACAATACAAGACTGCTTTATTTATCGCATGATTTATATGATTAAATAATCCGAGGATTACTATTCGGAAGTAATGGCATCCTATGAGCAAAATTATATTATATATTTTTGAAATTGTCTGAGTCTTGATGTCCTTTGAGTCGTAATTGTGTACACCGTTTAATAATTACTGATAACAAAATAAATAATGTGTAATAATAGTATAAATAAACAAACTAATTTATTTATAACAATAAATAATAACTTTTTTACTCAAAAGTGCAAATTCCCCTCGCATCTTTCAGAGACACATTTTCATCCCGATGTGATCCGCATCTATTATTAATTTTCAGATAATCAGTATTCGAAGAATCTATTTATTTTTTCTACAAATTGTGATATATCGGATTATAATTGATGCTAACTTATCAGTACTTTTCGATTACTCTAACTATTACATTCGGAATCACGAGGTTTATCACGAGAACTTAAACAACATGTTTTGCAAAAGATGCCGCATTTGTTAAGATGAAACTTTAGTCACTAAAAAACATTCTCACCACTATTTTTCAACGATTTCTTAGTTATGTTATTTTACAATGTGAAGACATGTTAAGTTATTTATGGGTGAGAACATTCAAAGCTCTCAAGAAAAAAGCTGGACTACAGTCGGCTTTGGTGAAACATATAAGTTCTACTGTACTAATAAAAACTGTATTCGTCAAGGTTGCAATTTAGCAGTTTTTAATTCAGAAATTCCGAATGCTCATTATTTCTTAATGGAAATGTATGTTATTAAACGAAGAAAAATTAATTATTAGGAATTTCTGAATTATAAAAAAGGGCAATTGGCAACTACGATAGCTTTTTTTAAAGTTGTGTACCGTTTTATTTATTTTCTAATAGAAATACTTTTAAAATTATTGAACAGATGAACAAAAACCGTATTAACACCCGTTATCCACACCAATTTGCCTCGTTTATAACGAGAACTTAAGCAACATGTTTTGCAAAAGATGCTGCATTTTTTAAGATGAAACTTTAGTCACTAAAAAACATTCTCACCACAATTTTTAAACGATTTCTTAATTATGTTATTTTACAATTGTGAAAGCCATGTTAACTGCTTTTTAAGTAAAAACGTTAAAAGCTCTCAAGTAAAAAGCTGGATTACGGCCGGCTTTGGTGAAACATATAAGTTCTACTGTACTAATAAAAACTGTATTCGTCAAGGTTTCAATTTAGCAGTTTTTAATTCAGAAATTCCAAATGGTCATTATTTCTTAATGGAAATGTATGTTATTAACCCTTTTAGGGGCACCGGTATATAATATATACCACTTTCTAATATATAACTTTGCCACCAGTATTATTAAATAGAAATATTTAGTATTATTTCTTGAAGATTGAGAAGTTAAAAATTAATTATTAAAATTTTCTAGTGTCCAAACATTTTTAGACCACGTGCTTTCCCTCCAAGGGGTTAAATGAAGAAATATTTATTATTCGGAATTTCTGAAGTATAAAAAAGCTAATTGGCAACTACGATAGATTTTTTTTTTTAATGTTGTGTACCGTTTTAATTATTTTCTAATAGAAATATTTTAGAATTGTTGAACAGATGAACAAAAACATCATTAACACACGTTATCCACACCGATTTGTCTCGTATAGTTCTATGTGTATACTTTACAATGGAGAAAAAATCGAGAACGTGACTTACGAGTTAAGTCAAATCACATAATACTGTGTTGATTCAACTTAGACATGTAAAATATATACATATCATCTTGGAATGAAAACTAAACATAACTTAGATTTTTATTGCAAATTTTGCAGAAACCACCTTCGGAGGTACATTATTGCTGAAATGTAGAACTCTACTATGAAATTTTCTGTAAAAAAAAAAAAAAAAAATTGGTATTCAGTTGACGGATTATTTAGGAGCCCTGTTCTTGATATGTTTATGCAATTGTGATCAAATATTTCAAAGCGCAATATCCTGAAAAATGTCTAGTTTTAACACGATTCCTACAGTTTCAGGTGAAATTTTCAGGTGAACAGTTTCAGGAACAGTTTTATAATTCGCAAACTAATAAAGATATTTTTTCTTTGCATTTTTGTCAGTTGTATGGCTTAACTATTGATGCCTTCATATAACGGATATTTTTAAAATAATATCTGTATGATGTACATTTTATAATTAATTAATATTGCGGTAGTCATTTTATTTTAATTATACCTGATTCATATGCATTTAACTCATTTTCATAGTTAGCGCATTTATATGTCCATTTCAGGGATTTGTATTTTATTCAGAAATTCTGATTTTACACCTGAAATTCCAAAGGAACAAATTTTACTTCAAGGAATAGCGAAACGTTTCACAATAAATAAAGAAAAAGTTATCTAATTTTATAGTATGAATTCGAAATTTGCGAATTAAAAAAAAATTCCCGAATTACGTGCTTCAGATGCAATACGTTATGAGCTTCAGGAATTGTAAGCAAGCACCAAAGTGATTAGTTATTTTTTTAGATTAGTTTCTATAATATTGTTTCAGCCAAAGAGGAAAAAAAAAAGATCAATTTTGTATAAAAATGTCGTAAAAAATTTAAAAAGTGTCACTAAAAAAATAAAAAAATGATAGCGAACATTTTTCGTGATGCAATATTTTTTCCTACCTTATTTCAGACTTTTTTAAAATTTATGTCGACTTCTAATCTACGACATATAAAAAACTAAATCGCGTTTAAAACTTTTAGGACATCTTGTATACAGAAGATTTTATGAATGTTGTCATTAAATAAAGCGAATATTTCTATTCAGGAATAGTTTTACTCAAAAAACGATAAACCTGTCAGGTATACGTATCAGACTTGTAGATTTTTTTAACCCTGACTTATAGACTTTATTTGACATATTGAGTCATCGATACTTTTATGTTAGCCGAGCGCAAATCTCGCCAAAACCATTTATTTTTCTCACCGACCGAAAACAGCTTTTATTTTTTGCTTGTGGAAATTAGAAACAATGATTTGATGTTGAAACAACATGGTTTGTTTATTAGTATTATTCCTGATGATTTTTATTTTCATTGTTATCTATTTATTTTGTGTTTTAAACGAAATTAGTTAAGGTATGTATTTAATAAATGGATTTATATGAAAAAAGGAAATATTTATATTTTAAATGGACTGAATGAAAAAAAGAATTAAGGCGAAGGGGACAATATTTGGCAATTTAGCACCCGCGCTCTTCTAATATAAAAGTACCAAACAATCTTGTAATATGCAGAAACTATATGTTTTTATTATAAAGATATACAGGGTTATTCTAAATGATGGACCCATTTTCAAAAAAATTGTATTTATTAAAGTTCAAATCCAAAATGAACAATCGTTATACAAATGAAAAGAGGAAGTTTCAAAAATTTTTAAGACATTATAAATGCTATATGTGTCCACCGTTTGCTGCACGGAAAACATCTACGCGAAAGCCAAACTCGTCCCACACACGAGAAAGCAAATGTGACTACTTCTACTGGAGTTATGTTAAGGAAGCTGTGTATGTCCCGCCACTACCAACAACTCTGAACGATCTGCGGAACCGTATCACTGCTGCCGTGCACTCAGTACACAGCAGATACGCTTTCTCGTATGTGGGACGAGTTTGGCTATCGCGTAGATGTTGGCCGTACAGCAAACGGTGGACACATTGAACGTTTATAATGTCTTAAAAAAACTTTGAAACTTCCTCTTTTCATTGGTATAAAGATTGTTCATTTTGGATTGGTACTTTAATAAATGCAATTTTTTAAAAATGGGTCCATCATTTAGAATAACTCTGTATTAAGAAGGTGTCCACTGATTTGCAAGATTTGCAGGCTAATACCAGAATTTTCTTATAGAAAAATTCGCCTTATTTAATCGCACTATTAAATAAGGCATTTTTTCTAAAAAAATTAATTTGTTTTCTCTCTAAAATTCCTTGATCAGTGGTCCTGGTCACCCTGATTAAACATTTTGTAGAAAAAAAAGTCTTTCCCTTGGATGACCTTTTTTTATTCGGGAAAATTCCTATGTGTTCTGAAATACAAAATGCCTACTTTCTAAAACATTCATGAAATATTTATTCGTTCATTTAAGTATGGAATTTACAGGTATTCTAACTCTGTTTCCAAAAAATTGGCATTGTTCCCGTTTTTTATAGAAATGGAAATACTCTTTTTGAAATTATTAACAACTTTGATATTTGAGTCAGTTTTTCGGATGCAACTGTCAGTGAGATATTGTCATGATGCAGCAGTCTAAGATGTATCCCATTTATGGACAAAGGTGCCAAAACACCTTAGAATTTTAAAGGATTATAAACCAATATTTTAGTTTAGTAAGTTTCTATATAATCAGAGTTGCCAAGACTCCAGCTTTTTGCACACCAGTAATTGTTTACAGAAAAATGTTATTTTTCCAAATCACAGAAAGCTAAAATTAAATAAAACAAAATTTTCTGTACTAAAATACTGGTTTCCAAAAAGCCGGAGACTTGACAGGTCTGTATAATATTTCAATTTCCTGATAATTTTCAGAATTCTCTGTAATCACCTCGTTTAATAGTGGAATTAGAGGAATATTTTTCTGTGAATAAATAAGGCTAAAGTTCTGTTATTATTTATTTCTTTTTAAAGCTCGCACCGTATTTCCTAGAAGGTACTATAATAATAATAATATCAACAATTTACATCCATTATTATGAAAAAATTAGGTCATGCATTGTTCAAAAATTTTCACATTGTTGAAATATTCACGACAAAATACAGTAGTCTCCCTAATATCCTCAACCCTAAAATCCGCGCAATGTTTCAGATGTAAGCAGTGAAACTTACAGTTAAGATGTAGTGGGAAACTTCAAGTTTTTTTTTTTTTTTTTATATCACTCCATACACATTTTAATATGTAATTCTGGTTAAAATCATTGAACTCATGCTTTTTCTTGAAGGAAGTATAAATTTATTTCCAAAAAAATTCAACATTGCACTCATATCAGTGGTGATTGTGATCTTTCTATTAAATACATGCATGCATTAATCAAGCTGTTTTATAATTAAATCTGGCTAAACATCAAATGAAATTTAGTTATTTTACAGTTTTTATGTATATTATTAGTGTACCTTTATGAGACGAGTTTCATTGAATAATTCAAGAAAAAATTATCTCATCATTCTTATGTCAGAGGTGATTGTATTCCGGTATTTTGTACACCATTAAATTAGCAATATTCTTAGTACGTCATCGCAGAATTCATCGATTAAAGAAGAAAAAGATTCGTATATAAATTTAGCGGTGTACGAAATACCGGAACACAATCACCCCTTTTATGTATATTTAGTCATGCATTATTAATTATTTATTGGAACTTTACTTTTAATATTTTATTATTTTTCAATTTTTATTATTTTCCTTAATTATTTATGTATTTTGCGTTATTGTAAGCATTCATTATAATTCCCAGTGCATTAATATATTCAAATTACTGTTTAAAAATTATAAACAAAGTAGAAACCAGAAATCCGCAAAATTCTAAAATCTGCTCAACCTCTTGTCCCTAGAAGCTTTAGCTGTGCGAATAAAAAAAAAAAATACAGACCATTCTGCTAATAGTTTTTGTGTTATGCTGCATTGAAGTCTGTTTCGCAATGATTAAAAATGAATTTAACTTAAGAAATTTCAAAATTTAAATATATATAATTCTTATACTATTTGAATAAAAATCTTTTCGTGCACATTTTTCTATGAATGTATTGAAAAAAAAACGTATCATTTAAATTTAAGAAGTAGGATATTTAATTGTTGCTGATAAGGAATGAATTTAAAAAATAATTACTTACACATTCATCCAAATCATAGAGAAAAATATATTCTAGGCTACTTTCTGGGACATTATAGTTACATTCATAATTTTAAAGAGTGTAACAGGAAAAAATAATATTATTATAAACATGTGAAGTTTCAACTCACAAGCATTAACCGATTTTATAAAAGTGTACCTAAAATTGCACAAAATGCATTCCGAATAAATAAATAATACTATTCAAATAAATAATAAAAGTTTCGTACGCCTTTACCTCAATTTATTAATAGAATTTTTCGTCTTATCAAGGTGCGTACACCCCTTCGAATTTACAAGAAGTCTGGCGCCACATTTTCTGATTAGAAAATTTCTATTTAATATTTAAATATCAGAACTTGTAGCAGTTTATATCGTCTGCTAAATTCTGTAAATCAGTTTCTTCCTACTATGGCACCCGATTTACCGCTCTTTTCAAATAGCATAATTATTTTATCGCATGATTTCTGGGATTAAATAATGCGATGATTACCATTCGGTATCCATGTCACCATGCGGGCTAAAGTTTGACCCTCTTCATATAAACTATATATGTTTGGAATTGTCTAAGTCTGCTTTATTTTTGAAAAACATTGTTGGAAAATTCGTAAATTCGAACCAATTTACTTTTTTGAGTACTTACGAATGGTCATAATTTTGTAATTGCTGCTTTCAAAATAAATAATATGTACAAATATTATAAATAAACTAAATATATAATTTGTAATTATGAATAATTTCTGATTATCTTAAGAGTGCAAATCTTCCTCGTATGTTTCGCAAACACATTTTCTTATTGATATGAGTAAGGTTTTCTTTTTTTTCTCATACAGATGATCACGATTTGTAAAATCTTTTTAAATTTTCTGACTATGCTATATGTCTCATCATAATCTATTGCTAACTGACATACGCCTTTCCATCACTCTGTAATATTCGGAATTCAAACAAGGAAAAAAAAAACTGCACGATTTTTTTTTTGCACGATGCATTTTCTTAAATTAATTAATTTATTAGAGAACATTGTCACCAGAATAATTAAAATGTTTTTGTGTTAGACGAATTTACAATCTAAATCTTTTTGTTACTGCCTTAGATAAATCAGAATATCTATCGAGGCTTAACCCCTTCGGGACCAACGGCTTTTACACAAATTTTTATTCGATTGGCACCACTTTTTAAAAAAAAAGCTACTTTTACTTAAACTGTCACAAAAATGCTCTAATTAGAGAAAGCAAATATTACTTTTATTTTTTACTAGTGCCTAAAACAAATTCTGTATGCTCTTTTTGAGTGAGCATACATGCACTCATGGTCCCGAATGGGTTAAATCTGATTGTTATCCAGCTTTGGTAAAACGTACAAGTTAAGTTGTTTTTCACTGGGGCGTGTACAAGCTACTGACCCCTTCGAACTGCTTATTCACTGTATTATTATTCACTGTAGTTCTCAGCGTTGCAAAATTTGGCCTTTTTTCATTATGAAATTTTGAAGATTAATTTTTGTAATTTTCCCTTTATGTGATCGCGAAAAATCTTTCATTATAATTGCTATTCGGAATTACTGGCATTCGAAATTTGTGAATTTAATAAATGGTCAAGGTGGAAATCTCTTTAGTTGCTAAAAAGAATGTATTTTCTAAAAGAAATGCGTTTAAAATTATTGAACATATGTGGCAGAGCATTATTAAACCTGTTATTTCCCAGGTTGAGTCCCTGCCACACATACGTGTATCTATATATCTATATCATAAAGCAAAAGTATGTCCGTGAGTAACATCGTCCAATTAAGAGTGACAACAACCTGACCAATAAATTTCGGTTTAATTGCAAATTTTTTAACTTCTAAACATCGAACAATTTAAATTTTTACTCTGTCGATTACAAGCAAATTGCAATTTAATATGCAATTTGTTCGGAAGCTATCTCAATGTAATTATTTTTTTATTTTATTTATTTAAAAAAAATTAAACATGATTTGTTAAAATATGCGTGCAATCCAAATACGAAAGTTTAACGTGTTTTCACTTAACCCCTTAATCGTCGCGCTCGATAAGCGTAGGCTATTTTTTTTAAATTCAGATTGCTTGATTGCCACCAATTTTTTTAAGTAGAAATATTCGGTTTACTTAATGGCAGATAAAATAATTTCTAAGAACATACCATAATTCCGCCGCATAATCCGCGGATCAAACAATCATGTTTAGACCAAAATTTTTATTTAGCCCCCTAATCGTCGCGCCCGAAAAGTTTAGGCCACTTTCATTAAATTCAGTTTGCTTGATTGCCAACATTTTTCTGAAGTATAAATATTCTACTTATTTAATGGCAGGTAAAATAATGTGAGATTAAAGCCAATTACACTATTTTAAAAAACTCGTGAGAATCGAACTATTGAATTATAAAAAAAGTAGCCTACACTGTCCACACATTTATTGGGTACACCGATTAAGGGATTAATTGAAGTCAATATTTACAGTGACCTAATAAGTTACTTTCCTTAAAATAAAATTTCTGGGTCGAAACATGGTTGTCTGATCCTCGGATTATACGCCGGAAATTTCGATATAACAAATGCTAAAATAAAAATATTTTAGATTTTTCAATTAAAAACGGTTTTCACCTATATTGTGTACATCTGACTTCATATCGCTGGCAGCACATCTTTTTAAAAGTAGCTCGTCTTTGATTACCTTCAATTTCCCAATTGACAAAAAGTTCCATGTCCGACGACGCATCGTTGACGACGCGTCGACTTATCACATTGTACTGTGCAATAGCGTAGCCAAGCTGGGGGTCCAGATGTTCTGAATACCACAAATTTGGTAAAGTTTTGTTTGACTTACCTAATCAGAAATCTTTCTGCGATAATCAATGCGCAGAAAACTTTACATTATTTCTGGTATACAGAGCATTTGGACCCCTTCCTTGGATACGTTACTGGTACTGTGCTAATTAAACTCAGGCATGCAAAACATTTGCATGTCTTCTTGGAAATAAAACGAAAATTCCTTAAAATGTAGAAAATATTTATGCGTAGATCAAATCCGTTTTAGTAACTATACTAGGATGTAGTTTGTGAGCTCTCAGTTTAGGTCTTTAAATATATTCCTTCTAAAATCTAGGACAGCTAGAAAACTAACCTTATCACAAATATTAACACGTTGACGGACAGTAGGAAATAGTGAAGTTTGAAAATTGACACTATATGTTTTTGTAATTTTTATAATATTAGAAGTATGGTTTTACTCTTTATGCTTAAATAAACTTAATTTTTATTAATTCAGCACCTTTAATTAGGTTGCACTACTCCCTTCACAACCACGTCAGGGTGGCTAGTAGTCAGGGAAAAATACGGTAAAAAAAATTTATAAACACCAGTATATTCTTATAGAAAAATTTATGTTGGTTATTTGATCAAATAATCAATTTGAGTTTTTCTATAAGAATGTACTGGTAATTATCATTTTTTTACTGTATTTTTCCCTTACCACTAGCCACCCTGTATGTGCATACTGAAGCTGCAACTCGTATAACAGGTGGAAAACGAACTTCAACCTAAAAATTGTTTCCAAAACATGACACTAGGCTTTTACTTGAACGCCGGTAAATGCACTTTTGTGCTGCTATAGCCGTAGTGTCTAAAAACGACCGTTTCGTTTTGGGCGGCTATAACCGTCATGCCACATTCGGAACTTCGCTTGGACGGCTATAGCTGCAACTGCCCGTCAACGTGTTAAAATAATAAGTTTTTCCTAATAGAACTACACTGTTTCAATAATGTATATCTATATTTTATCAGAATATCTTAAGTTTCAGACCCACTTGCTATCATACGATCTGATATACAGGCTATTGTCTCTCACTTCCCTCGGGAGAATTATTCTCGCTGCAACTAAGGTTATTTTGAAGGCTGAACGGAACCCGTTAATGTAAGCAACAGGCAGGCCATTTGTGGTGTAATCGCTTTTAATCCCTTGAGGCGCGGTGGTATGTCTATGAAACCACTTGATTTTAATTCCCAAAACCCTCACTGGTACCAGAATTTTGGTAAAAAAAAATTCGGTTTATTAGTTGCGTGAAATATAGCTTTTTCATATTTACAAGAAAGTTCGTTTTCAAATTCTGGTGTCATTCATTAAATTCAATAGTTAAGCAATGGAAATGCTCTGCGCCGCAAAGGGTTAAGTGTTTCAAAAAGTTGTGTAATATCCAAAAACTTCGGACAACTATTCTTATAATGCTGTGGCTGGTGGTGGAAATCAAGTTAATATCTATTGTAGGAGATAAAAATAGTACCGTCCGTTGATTACTAAGTCTACGCGCTGATATCAAAATGGCGGCTGTCGTAGGCGGATAATTTCGAGCTCCTGTAAGATCCCTTGTATTTAAACACCAGTGTCTTCTAAAATAATTCTTCGCTTTCTTTTTCTAAGATCAAATAAGGCGAAAAATATTTTAAAAATACAAGCATTAAATTTTAAGGGACCGTATGAAGCTAAAGTAATCCACCTATAACAGCCGAAATTTTTTTCAGCACGGCGCGACGCCTAGTATTCAGAAAGGCGTTGCAAATAGCAAATTAAGTAAGTTCGTCTTTGCCGAATTTACGAGAGGTACACTATCAAAAAGATTGTTTTCGACAGTTTTCTCCTGAAACACCTGTTAATAAGGATATATCTGATATTATTTACGATAGAATAGTACATGTTAACGCAGAATTACATATATTTCTAAGTCCATTGCTTTCTGTCTAAGACAGGCGCTATCATTGGAATATATAAAAGTTTTATCATGATCATTGCAATACAGGAAATGTGCATTAGACGCATATGTTTAAAAATCTATTGATACTCGCATCATCTTGAAGCACCGTGTTCAATCAAGCTATACTAAATATATAAATTAAAAAAAATCACATTAAAATCTCAATATATAAAGGACATTTTTGATTCTCTGCGTGCCGCATTCACAATAGCAATGGGTTGTGCAGTCAGTCCTGGTCAATCAATTAGGGTTTGCAAATGAGCCTATTTCCCGCACTATTGGGCTACGAAGTTTTCAAATTTGTGTGCATTTTCTTTTCGGATATAAAGAAAATAAAACTAAGAGAAATTTACCTACGAATATCAATGAGCGAATTCAAAAGTAGACATTTACTGTTTAAATTTAGGATTGTCCAGGTAGTCGGCGTCCTGAGGGAAGGAAGTAAAAAGGCTCTGGATATCACTATTTATTCCATCTAATCGCAGACTTTCCAGTGATTGGACACAGAGAAAATGAGTAAACTTTATAAAATTAGTAGTATCCAAAGCATAATGAGAGCATAAATGGGTGAAAACAGAATCCATAATTTTTAAAGTTTCATGATTTGTTTGTTCTATGAAGTTTGTTTTTAGCAAAATATTTATTTTCTAAGCCTATTTTTAGAACATAGGAAATTAATTTTAGTTAGGAAATGCAAAATACTATCTGATGATGTGCGTTCTAATTAATTAGAAAATTTTTATACTAATTTAAGACTTTAATTAGTAAATTATCAAAATATAACTTTATACTAAAAAATTTTAACAAATTTTCCGAACATTTATTTACTTCATGTGTGCTGGAGATTTTAACTATTTCGTCAGTATTCGCCAGTACAACGGTTAGCAGTTAGTATGGATGAGAAGTTCTTGTTGTAGATGAAAAATAAGCAGTTAATCCAGGAGGAATGACTGAACAGAGTTAGACGACAGAATAGTTTATTTCGTAAAACAAAGCATCATAAGACACAGGAGCAAGATAGTCGAAGAAGCAAAGGGAGGTACCCTAGTAATCGGCAGCTTACGGTAACAGCTTGTCTGGTCGGAGTCAAAGTCAAAAGTGATAAGTTTGAAAAAATACATGTACGGGTGTTGGCGCGGTAAACATGATAAAATCGCCAGTACTTGGCGAGAGAACTTTTAGAGAATAATGATGGAAGCAGGTGGGAAAAAGCGATAAATGCTGGATTCTGCCTATGATTATGCATTCGTTTGAGAGTGTAAGGATTCTTACATGGAGACGAAAAAAGGAAAAAGGAAAAGTAATAATTTTTGAGTATGGTCGCTTGTTTTGCCAAAAGGGCAGCTGGGTTTTAACGGTTACTTGTGGCTAGCATATAATAACAGTGTCTGAAAAATATGCGCTTGCATATTACAATTTACATGTGGGCGAGAGATATTTTAATTAATTCTTTTGAGAGCGGATGAGAGGAGTGCAAATGCATACATAAAGAATGTCGGTTATACGATACTTTACTTTAACAAGTAGAGCACAGCTGCTTATATATTTTGTCTAAGTTTTAAGACAGATGCACTTTTGATTTCATGGGAATGAAAAACGGTTGGATTAGAAATGTGTGAACACTTGTAACTTATTTTTAGCATAACCGCAAAGTCAAGGACTGAAAACTTTCTGATGTATGCGAATAATGACTTGCATTTTAGAATAAAGAAATCGTATTCGTTATCTAAATTAAATCAGAAATAGATTTTAGTTAAAATATTGAATTTTTTTTTTTGGGGGGGGGATGACAGTACTTTCAAAATTTATTTATTCTTAAATTTACGTATTTTATTTATTTATTTATTTTTTTTTGGGGGGGGGAGGGGGAAGCCGAACGAATGAATACTTATAAATTTATTATTTATCTCTATTTTTTTGGGGGGGGGGAAGGGGAAGCATGAAATCAATACTAGCTTGTTAGATTTTGGAAGAGGAATGGAAAAGTTTATGTTAACTTGTTACATTTTGGGGGGGAGGGGGGTAGTTGAACCGAAAGCAAGATATATGGCAAACGTCTTTGTCATACCATGTATTGAACTTCTTTAATGATTTAGAATTAAATATTTATGTAGTAATTAAATATTTATATTGTAATTCTTAAACTTTTATCAGATAATTACTTTTCTGAGCATATTAACTCAAGAAGAGATTGATTAAATTTTATATTAGCGTGTTTTATTTAATATATCAAAGGATAATGAGGACGAATGTTTTGTTCTAAAATAAAATGGTAAATGTAGAGAAGAATCTATGCCAGGTCCAATTGGTACATCTGCGCGAAAATGTATTCTTGGTTCAGTAAGTAAATAGTAATAGAACTAGTTTGACTCAACGGAAACTTTCAGCGATTGACAAAGAACTGAAGAGAAGTGAATACACGCGAATATGAGTTGATACGAGACGATTACAAAATATGTGCATGAAAATGGAAGGACAACATGAGTGTTACTCATGTGCAGGACGTTTTAAAAAATGCCTTTTCATAGAGTGGTGTATATAAGAATAGAAAACCAGTTGTATTCCTCAGTCTGCTGTAGTTTGTGTGTATTATGTTACTTCCAATGAACGTCTAATGGTGGTACAGATTATTGCAATAGGTATTTAGCTTATTACCGATGTTCAGTATAAAACAAAAAATGAACTGAGAGCAAGTTTATGCATTTTGTCAATCTTGTAATTTCGAATTGTTCGTATTTACTATTTGTATTATCATAAAACCAATGCTTTAAAGAAATATATTTCCGGTATGCAATATGGAATGAATATTGCTTTAGCATTTTAGTGTGAAGACATTAAATCTGGTATGTTGCGCAGGGGACGACCTCTGTATATTCCATGTTCAGATGTAGAAGAATTGCCAGCCAAAAGAGCTCAAACGTGTTAACTGTCCTAAAACAGAAGCACGGCTTCATAATGTAAAACATTTACCTAGATATGTGGATGAAAAAATGCTTCAAAATATCGTTTAATAGGATGTAAATTCAGAACTCGAGTAACGTGTACCAAATGTAAAATCTACTTATATATATATATATATATATATATATACACACAACGGACATGAGAAAGGAAGATAAATATATTTTTTTTTGAAGTACCCGTGTTCCATCAGTTAAAGTCAAAGTTGAAAATATCGAATCAAAAATGTTTACTCAAACTAAATTGAGCTTGCTTCATTTAGAGATGAGTCTGCCAACTTCGTATATGCGAACTTCGCATATCTTTCACCCTTCGAGGAACACATCACTTGTTTAACAGTCGAATTTTGATTTAATTACATCAGCGTTCGCAACAACTTCGATATTCTCGATTTCGAAGGCATGGAGAACAATTTTTGAGTTTAAAGCATCTATTAAATACATGCATGCGCTCTTTTAATCGTATATCTAAAATGCGGACTGTCTCGCTTATGTAGGCTGAATTAGAATTACGGGAAGATCTGCTGAAAAGAAAAAAAAATTTCTTGTGTTTTTGGATAAAGCAGTAATAAAATTGGTCGCTTGAAGAAACTGTGAAATCCTTTCTGAAATTTGTCTATAATGCGATATGGATGCGTAACCCCTTAGAAATTCCCGTTGAAAATGTGGAATTGTTGCAACTGGATTAGAAACCTCAGAGAAGATCCTCCGACACAAGCGTAATGAATAATAATTATTTTTCAGATCCGTAAAGATGCGTTTTTGCTACATCTTGAACACCTTACTGCAGTAACAGTCACTCTCATATAAATATATCATCATATAACAGTCACTCGCATATAAAACAAAATATGACAGGGTTTCCCGTTTGCTAAAAATGCAAATAATATTTTTGAAAATAGTACCGAAGTTTGTGTTTTAAGCCGGTTTTGGGATTACAACTATCCGTGACATGTAATTCTCCCTCCTCCCCAAATTAGTTGCTACATTTGGGTTGAAAATTTTGTCTCAAATTAGTTGCTACATTTCAAGTAGGTGGAGTCATTAATAACTCCCAATGTAGTTTAGTAAATCAGCACCAGTAAAATTATTAAACTAAAGTGTATATAATGCGGCATACTAGTTATTTGAAGCAATGAACTAGAATGTGGAGTATAAGAATAAGAAGTAATGTGACTCGACCTAATAAAAAAGTGTCGATAATTGCAATTATAAATAACAATTTAGAAATTACCCTAAAGGAAGAAATGAATAATATAGAACGTAACGCTGTAATAAATTTTTTACTACAACACTTAAAGAAATTCCTTAAATATCCATAAAAATTGCTTTATGTGCGATTAAAATTATCACAAGTTGGCCATTTTCATTCTCATTTTTTACTTTCCACAAATGTAGCACTTATTTTGCGACAAATTTTCGAAGCTTTACAGGGTTAGCACGCTCTTAAGCTACGCCCCATTTTGTAAGGGCTTTACCATCAGTATACCAGAAAGATCATTTTCTTCCAAATGAATTCACGATTCTTTAGCTAGAAGATAATTTTATGCGATTACTGGTGGAAGAATCTTTACAAAAAGGGGCATGGCTTAAGAACGTGCGAACTCTGACTTTTTTTTAATAATTTGGTACTGATTTAAGGAGGGACGTAGGGTAAGTAAATATCGGTGATTGATAGCATAGCACCCTGAAATCTCTAAATCAAGACCTCCTTATCATATTAAATTTTGTTATTCAGTCAAATTAAAAATAATTCGTAATAATACTAACCATAATTTCCGGTCTATAATCCACGAATCAAAAAATTATGTTTCGACTCAGAAATGTTATTTAATAATTGAAGTCAAATATTTACAGCGATCTAGTAAATTACATTACATAAAATAAAATTTCTGTAGAAATATAATTGTTTGATCCGCGGTTGATGCCGGAAATTACGGTACGTTAAAACAACAAGAAGGGCAACATAGTATCAGACCTCTCAATCAGCAAGTTGCCTTTGACCGCTATACTTGTCCTGCTACTAGCGCCATCAATCGTCAGTAATAGTATTTACGACACGAAATCACACAAAATTTTTTCACAGCTCCATTTGTTCTATGCATTTTCTTATGAACTAGTAGTTTTCCTACCACTAAAATTTTATAGTAAATTTTATCTTATTAAATTGACAAGATCGTGTGATTACATGAGGAAAAAAATTCTATTAAATTTTAGTGGTAAGAAAAAAGCGTAAGAGTTGGCAGCTATGCGGTAGCAGACCAGCTAGATTTTTCTATAGATTTTTCTATTATATTTTTGGATACCAGTTTTTTAAAAGAGACAATTTTGTTTTGTTTGATCGGAGAATTCTGGGATTTAAAAGAACAACATTTTCTCTAAAAATATACTGGTATTCAAAAAGCCCGAAACATGGCAACTGTGCGCCTAGGTAGTATGCACCAGGCGGCGATACTTTCCGGAGAAAGTCAATTAATAAGTTGGCAATTACCGCGGACATTTTCTCCCATAGACTTTCTCCGGATTGTCAAGTCTGATCTATGATAAGGGAGTCTTGCTCTAAATATGTTCAAACAAAATCATATATAATTAGGTTTCGAAAAAAATATGAATAGTTATGTATGAATATTTTAACTGAAATCTTTTCTAGAAGCTTCAAAAATGCGAATTCAAAATTACAGCTTATTTCGCTAATAGATTTCAGTTATAGTTAAACAATTACCCACAATGAAATCGCGTTTAAAACGATTAAAATTGATTTTAATATTAGAATTCCAAACATTAAATCTACATAATTACTAAACGACTAAATTGAATAGTTTCTCTTTTGATGTCCGAATATAAAACTTAGCGAAGAATCCAAATAAATTTGTTACCAAATTATGTATGTGGATGGCACCCTAGGCAAAATTTAAATTTAGCATTCATTTGTAAACGATATTACTAATCTAATGGTGTCTGTCCAGTTTTATACGATGATTTGCCGCAGGTTTAGTAGCGGTGTACCTTTTTATTTATTTTATTTTTATTTTTATCTTTTTACATGGATTGCACACTTGTCTAAGGAAATATTATACATGACTTCTTAGATTTTTGCTTAAATCATTTAAAATTTAAAGAATCTCTTTTAATTGGTGTTAAAAAGAAACTGATATAAAAAATTGCTGACACATTTAGAAAAATCTTATTAAAATATATTCCAATATAGCTTCTATGGCATTAGAATTATATTCATAATTCTAAATACTTTTAGAGAAAAATATTAGTTATATATGTAATGTGTCAACACTCTAACTTTAGGAGATTCTTCAAAGATGTGAATAAAAATTGAAGAAAATGTAATTTGAGAAAAGCTGAAACAAAGTTACACACACACGCGTGATTTCGTTTGTTTAGAACTTTCAGACTCTGTTTTAGGGGCGTATATCGTTTAAAAAATATATAAATTCAGAGCACCCCTTGGTCCACTTTTTGAAGGCAAGTATTTAATCTAAAGAAAATATTTTGTGTTGTGGTTTTTTGCATCAAAAATTACCTTCCGGGTAGGTTTCTACAAAATGCCTAAAAAATGTAAATAGCAGATTATTCTCTGTAAAAAGTGGTATTGAAGAAACGGAACAAGTGGAAGGCCTGTAAACCAGTTTGGTCCAACTGCGGCCGGCGGGTTAATCACTGTATCCAATTAGTATAATTTTATTTATTTTATTGCAGGATTTTTGTGATTAAACAATCTGATGATCTTTATTCGGAAATAAAAGTACACCATAGATCAAAATTGGACCCCTCTGCTATAAATTATAAATTTTTGGAATTGTCTGAATGTGCTTTTTTTTAAACACATAGTTTAAAATGCTTGAATTTGAACGATTTTATGTCCTTTGTTTCATTAATAATGTTCATTTTTTTTAATTACTTACAACAATATATATATATAATACTATTATAAATAAACAAATTATTTAAAACAATAAATAATCACTCTTTAACTCAAAAGGGCGAATTTCTTTCCATTTTTCACAAACAAATTTTCATCCCGAAGTGTTCCCGAATTATTTCTCTTCCAGATGATCAAGATACCCAGAATCATTTAAATTTTACTAAAAATGCAATGTATCGGATTATAATCGCTGCGATCAGTACTTTCCCACTACTATAACTGTTATATTTTCAATCACGAGATTTAAAACACATAATTTTTTTTAAAGATGCTATGTTTTTTCGCTTTAAATCTTATTCCCCAAAGAACATTCTTACCAGAATTATTAAAATGTTTTCGAATTATGTAATTTTATAATCTGTGTTTTTTTTTTTTTATTTATTGATACTACTACATCAAGTAAAATTAACAAGGCAGAAAGCTGTAAGTTATATTTGATCGACCACGCGGACCACGCATACACAGTCCAATTATTAACTGAACAGTGCGTTAATAAATTATAAGACCAGTTTGATTTTGAAAATTATGAAGTAAATAAATGTTCTTATTATAGTTTAAACACATGCGATATCAAAATACAACATATTTATTAAAATTAATTTGCAATAATTTTGAATAATGCAATAAATAAGTATGTTAACAAAAATATAAGCAGAGATTAAAAAATACACTATTAACAAATTTTAAACCCAATAATTATAATACCAATAATTTTAACAGATAATTTCATGGTAGGTTTCTACAACATTCCACCGTTTCTGTAACGGGGAATGCCAAATTTTGTTATTCACATTTTCTTTTATGTAGGACCATCGTTCCTCATTCTGCATGTAATATATAAATATATAGAATTGTAACATTGCGCCGCTCAAAGGGTTAACCTAAAAATAACTCAATAACTTTCCGCTTTGCAACAAAAACATGCATTTTAGGAATTTCTTTTTTATTAAAAAATTACGAATTCATACCGGAAACCCCGAAAAAATAATTTTTACTTTCTGTAATCACGAAAGGTCTATCATTAAATAATGCAAAAAATACTATTCAGAATTTCTAATATGAAGTCGTAATTTCCGAATAAAAAATAAATTCCTGAAATGCGTAGGGATTCAATTCAGTTAAAGATTTGATTCATATATTTCAATACTGTATTAACGAAGCTACCAGAGCTATATCGCTGTAATCATACCCATATAACTCATAATATAAGAAGGTTCAAGATTCTTTTGTCAATACTAGATTTCAATCCTTTATTGAATAAACGAAACTACCACAGCTTCTTTTCAATACATTATTGACACAAAAACATACAAGAAAATGCTTGATTTCAGTTTTGTTTTGTTATATTATCATTGTCTGATTACATCTAACTTTGTTATAATTCATGCAAATGCGTTTTGGGACAGTTTTATAATTCGCAAACTAATGAAGCAATTTTTACTTTGCAGTTTTGTCAATTGTATGACTTATCTATTGATACCTTATTATAACTGATATTTGTCATAAAATATCAGTATGAAGTATATTTTGTTACAAATTTGTATTTCTGTTGTGATTAATTTTTAATTCCACCTGATTCAGGTACCGTAATTTCCGGCGTATAATCCGCAGCTCAAAGAGTCGTTTTTCGACCCAGAAATTTTATTGAATAATTGTAGTTAAATATTTACAGCGATCTTTTAAGTTACATTTTATAAAATAATATTTCTGGGTCGAAAAACGACTCTTTGAGCTGCGGATTATACGCCGGAAATTACGGTACATGTAACCCATTTACATCGTTAGCGGATATACGCTTTCAATTAAGGAATTGGTTTATATTTAGAAATTCCAAACCCAAACTTGAAATTAAAAAAAAGAGAATATTTTATAGTACTGCGAAACGTCTATCAATAAATAAAGCTAAAATTGCTATTCAGAATTTCTGGTGTGAATTCGAAATTTCCGAATAAAAAAAGAAATTCCTGAAATGCATGCTTTGGTTAAGAACCTCAAGTACCAGAAGCTCCAGTGAAACTTATTGAGTTATTTTTAGGTTAGCTTTTATAATGATTTTATTGCATCCAAAGGAGAAAAATGATTTTTTTAAAAATTCTGAATCCATACCTGAAATTCCAAAAGAAGAAATTTTACTTTATGGAATCGCGAAACGTCTGCCAATAAATAAAGTAAAAGTCTTCTGCATTTATAGAATGAATTCGAACTTTCTAAAAGAAATAGAAAATCTCGAAATGCAATTCGTCGGATGCAATGCGCTAAGAACCTTAGGAATTGTAAGCTTTAACCAAAGTGATTCATTAATTTTTTAGGTTAGTTTCTATAATCTTCTTGCAGTCAAAGAGAACAAAGAGCAAATTTGTCTAAAAATGTCGTAAAAATTTAAAAAAGTTTCATTTAAAAAAAGATAATGATACAGAACATTTTTAGTGATGCAATATTTTTAACTACCTTATTTTAGACTATTTTGAAATTTATGTCGACTTCTTATCTCCAACATATAAAAAAAAAAAAAAAAAAAAAAAAAAAAAAAAAAAAAATCGCGTTTAAAACATTTTAAGGCATCCTGTATACACCAGATTTTATGAGTTTTGTCATTAAATAAAGCGAATATTTCTATTCAGGACTAGTTTTACTCGAAATACGAACAGTCAGGTGTGCATATCTAGCATATAGATTTTTCGAAATCTAATATACTAAGTTTAATTTACATATTGATTAATCCAAATTTTTGTGTTAGACGGTTGCAAAACTCGCCAAAACATTTTTTTTAAACAAAAGTAGCTTTTACTTTTGCATCTGGAAATTAGAAACAATGATTTGATGGTGAAACAACATGATTTGGCTAATGGTATTATTTCTGGTAATTTTTCTTGTATTTTAAACAAAATTAGTTAAAAGTATGTATTTAAATACAAAGATTTATATTTTAAATGGAATGAAAGCAATGAGAATGATGCTCCTGAGAATAATATTTAGCGATTTTTCACCGGCGCCCGGCTAACATCGAACAAGTAGCGAATAATCTTGTAATATACAGAAACATGTTTTTATTATAAAGATATACTAAAAGGATAGCCTCTGTTCAGCCAGATTTACAGGGTAAATACCAGTAGTTTTTTATCGAAAAATGAGTCTTCTTTGATCGCGCGATTAAAGAAGACAAATATTTCTATAAGAAAATACTGCAATTTATCCTGAAAAATTTCTGATCGGTTGTCACCCCGATGAACATTTTGATTACGAGGCAGGATTGTTGGCTATTTTTATATTCAAACATACCACAATTTACAAAATAGTTTATTTGTAGTACACATCTCTTGAAAATATCCTGGTGTAAGTATATGACATTTATTTTTTATATAGTGGTGCTAATGAATTAAAAGTAAATATTAGGTGAGGTGTACTGTGTAGAGACCCCGAAAAACCAAATGTTAAGCAAATCACGAGAAAAATCAAAAATAAATATTTTCTTACCACGCAAAAGCGTAATAATGAAAGAACAAATCTAAGTAAGGAGGAATCGAAAGAGCAGAGTAATTATTTTTTTAAACATAAATCATTTGTCCTCGTCTACTAGTTTTTGAGATTTAAAGTTTGCTAATTTATTTGTTTAATTTAAGGCGGAAAGGCGTGGTTCTGATTCAGAAATTTTAATAATCAGATTAATATATAATATACTAAACATATTTAGATATAGTAATATAAAAATGAAAGAAGCCAGCAAAATAAAAAGCTATTGACAAATATGGTACTGAACCGAAAAAATGATTGAAGCATAGAAAATAGTGGCACCAAGAACATTTCATGAACTCAGTTCTAGTGCAATGAAGTAATGTGTTCATAAACAAATAGCAAATGTCTATTACAACGGTTAACCTCCTGCGCAAAACAAAATTACAAGGGCGTTTCAAATGGAAGTGGCCCAGTTTGCACTAATCCGGATCTGTATCAAGGATAACGAATCATGTTGGAGTATTGCGGCACACTAAACTGGAAATGGACAAGTGACTGGAGCTTGATGATGTTGTTACGTTGTAAACGTAATGACTCCTCCTTGAACCCTATCGACTCCTCTGTCCATCCTATTAAATTAATAAATTAGAAACTTTTAACATTTTATATCTCGTTAACGGGGAGACGAAGGCAAATGATTTATGCTTCAAAAAACACGTTTCACAATGATCTTTCGATTGCTGCTTATTTAGATTTTTTTTCATCATTACACTAATGGCGTGGTTTCCTGGTTAGGATGACCTTTATGCTTAACCCTTAATTGCATAGTGATGTAAATTTCCATCACTTTTTATTTAACTTTCAATAAATAAATCAACTTCTTCGCCACCACTATATTTATATAGAAATATTAATCCAGTAAATTTCCCGTGAACTAGGTTGCTGAACAAAGTTAAAAATCTATCTTAAAATTTCTGGTGTCTAATATTTAATATATGTATAGAAAAGCACAATTGTAAAAGAAAAACTCAGGCAAAGAAGGGTTAAGGAATTTCCTGTCTGTTCTCAAATACCTACTCAATTGGCTACTTTTTGAAACATTCACGAACTTATAAACGCATGTAATTCACCGGTTTTCTAACTCTGAAGCTAAAAGAAAAAAAAAGACTAGACAGCGTTTCCTATTTTGCTATAAATACAAGTAATGTTTTCGAAAATTTTGTGTTTTAAGTCGATTTTTGGGATGTAACTGTCATTGATTTTTCATTATAAGGTAAGAGTCCAAGGTGCAAAAGCCATTTATAGGCAAGATGCGTAAACTCCGTGATCTTTAAAAGAATCTAGTACCACAGTTTCAGATAAAAAAATTAGAAATATTTTAATCGCACAAATTCTCATCACCCAGTTTAATCATAAAATCTGTAATATGTTTCTTCGATTAAATAATGCGAAAATACTGTTTACAAATTTATAATAAAATGATAGTATTTCCTAAGGCATTCTATTAATAATAATAATATTTACAATTTTCATACATTTATATACCCAAAAATATGTCCTGAATGTTTCATAAAGTTTTACGTTGGTGACATTTTTACGACAAAATATGTATTTTGAAATGAATTTTCATAAATATTATGACTTGTTACTCATTGATTTTTTAACAGAAATCGATTTCTAGAAGCTTTAAATATGCGAACCCAAAATTATAGCTCATTCCCCCAAAGTGTTTTGAGCTTTTCTCAAACAACTATCCATATTGAAATCAGTAATGCAAAGATTAAAGACGAGTTCATCATTAGAAATTAAAAACTTTAAAGCTACATAATTCCTAAACTACTATACGAAATGGTTTTTCGTTTGGCATCCGAAAATGAAATTTACCGAACGATAGTAGACGATGTGTAGACGACCTGCTAAACCGAAATTAAGTACATCATTTATCAGTAGAAAATGTTACTAATCGATTGGTACCAGTCACAATTTTATACCGTGATAATCGGTAGGCGTGCATTCCGTTTTATTTATTTTATTATTATTATTTTTTACGCTTACTGAACTTTTTTTCGATGAAAGTATTGAAAAACAACCCTGCTCAAAATCATTCTTAAAACAACGTCGTTTAAATTTAAAAAGAAGGATATTTAAATGTTGCTGAAAAGAAAGGAATTAAAAAAAAAAACTATTGACATATTAACAAAAACGTAGGAAAATTTATATTCCAGTGCAGGTTTTGTGACATTATAGTTACAACCATATTTTTTGATATTATAACATAAAAAATATTAGTTATACAAACATGTGAAATTTCAACTCTCTAGCATTAACGGATTCTTTAAAATCGTACCTAAAATTGCACTAAATGTATTTCGAAAAAAAAAAAAAAAAAAAAAATAACTGAAATAAAATTATATACACATGCGTGGTTTCGTTTGTTTAGAAGTTAAAGGTTTTGTTTTAGGAGTTTATATAGACAGAGTGAAATTTTATAAATCAGTTTGTTCCAATGCGGCCGCGGAGTTCCGCCCTTTCCAATACGATAATTCCCCTTATTTTATCGGATGATTTTTGGCATTAAATAATGCGAAGAATACTATTACATAGCTGCCAACTTTTACGCTTTTTTCCTAACATTAAAATGTGATAGCAAATCTTATCTTATTAAATAAACAAAATCGTGTGATTACATAAGCAAAAATTTTCTATTACATTTTAGTGGTAGCAAAAAGCGTAAAAGTTGGGAGCTATGCTATTAGAAAATAATGGTACCTTGCGGGCTAAATTAGGACCCTACTTATATAAAATATATACGTTTGGAATTGCCTGAGTGAGCTTTATCTTTAAACGCATAATTGGAAATTCTTAAATTTGAACCATTTTATATGCTTTGTGCCGTTAATAGTGTTCATAATTTTTAAATTTTTGATAACAAAGTAAATAATGCAAAAGAATATCATACATAAACATTCGAAAATTTTGTGTTTTAAGTCGATTTTTGGGATGTAACTGTCATTGATTTTTCATTATAAGGTAAGAGTCCAAGGTGCAAGCCATTTATAGGCAAGCTGCGTAAACTCCGTGATTTTTAAAAGAATCTAGTACCACTGTTTCAGATAAAAAAATTAGAAATATTTTAATCGCACAAATTTTCATCACCCAGTTTAATCATAAAATTTGTAATATGCTTCTTCGATTAAATAATGCGAAAATACTTTTTACAAATTTATAATAAAATGATAGTATTTCCTAAGGCATTCTATTAATAATAATAATATTTACAATTTTCATACATTTATATACCACAAATATGTCCTGAATGTTTCATAAAGTTTTACGTTGCTGACATTTTTACGACAAAATATATATTTTGAAATGAATTTTCATAAATATTATGACTTGTTACTCATTGATTTTTTAACAGAAATCGTTTTCTAGAAGCTTTAAATATGCGAACCCAAAATTATAGCTCATTCCTCCAAAGTGTTTTGAGCTTTTTCTCAAACAACTATCCATATTGAAATCAGTAATGCAAAGATTAAAAACGAGTTCATCATTAGAATGTAAAAACTTTAAAGCTACATAATTCCTAAACTACTATACGAAATGATTTTTCGTTTGGCATCCGAAAATGAAATTTACCGAACGATAGTAGACGATGTGTAGACGACCTGCTAAACCGAAATTAAGTACATCATTTATCAGTAGAAAATGTTACTAATCGATTGGTACCAGTCACAATTTTATACCGTGATAATCGGTAGGCGTGCATTCCGTTTTATTTATTTTATTATTATTATTATTATTTTTTTTTTTTACGCGTACTGAACTTTTTTTCGATGAAAGTATTGAAAAACAACCCTGCTCAAAATCATTCTTAAAACAACGTCGTTTAAATTTAAAAAGAAGGATATTTAATTGTTGCTAAAAAGAAAGGAATTAAAAAGAAACTATTGACATATTAACAAAAACGTAGGAAAATTTATATTCCAGTGCAGCTTTTGTGACATTATAGTTACAACCATATTTTTTGATAGTATAACATAAAAAATATTAGTTATACAAACATGTGAAATTTCAACTCTCTAGCATTAACGGATTCTTTAAAATCGTACCTAAAATTGTACTAAATGTATTTCGAAAAAAAAAAAAAAAAAAAAAAAAAAAAAAAAAGAAATAAAATTATATACACATGCGCAACTGCAGAGTTAGTTGACATAATTAAAGATTTTAAACTGGCAGATAATAGCATTCTAGCAAGCTTTGATATTAAATCTCTTTATCCCTCTATTGATGTTCAGGAAGTAAAACATATAATTGAAAATAGCATTATAAATAACCCAGCTTATAATGACAGCATTAAACATACTCTGATTTCAAGTATAAACTTAATTACTAATAGCAATGTTTTCTTATTTAATGGATGTTATTATAAACAATCTGAGGGAGCCCCTATGGGTTCACCTATATCTGGATTGTTGGCAGAATTAAAATTACGACCTCTGGAAAAACTTATCATTTCTACATCCCCCTTTAAACCGGCATTATGGGTTAGGTATGTCGATGACATACTAATCATATGGAATCACGGTATCTCTACATTAAACGATTTTCTGGCGCATGCCAACAGTATAGATAGAAATATACAATTTACTTGTGAAATTGAAGAAAATAGTTCATTACCATTTTTAGATATAGAACTTATTAAAAATATGTCAACACGTAGCATTGAGAGAAAAATTTATAGAAAACCTTGCAGATCTAATAACACAATATCCTACAATAGTAATGTTCCGTTTAATTACAAAGCAGCAGCATATCGGTTTTATATCAAAAGGGCGTTTGAAGTTAGTTCAGAAGCTTATTTAAATGAAGAGTTGAATAAAATTAAAGTGATTGCATATGAAAATGGTTTTTCAAACAAATTTATTAATAAGTAAATTTATGAGTTCAGAAATAAACAAGCTACAATAGTTAAAAAAGATATGCAATCTTCAAAATTCTACAGTATTAATTATATCCGACATCTTTTTGAGCGTATTAAATACGCATTAAAGAAATATAATGTAACTCTTATCGCAAAGCCCCCAACAAAGCTAAAATATCTGGTACATAGAATGATTGACCCCATTGATAATGGAGATAAGTCTGGCATTTATATTATTCCTTTTAAAGTTAATGGCAGTTCTAAAACATATTCATATATAGGCATGACAACTCGCAAATTAAAGGAAAGGATTAAAGAACATACGGCTGACATAAAAAAAGGTAAATTATCCACTGCTTTATCCAGATTAAATCAAGCTAAATATATTGATATATTTTTAAGTAAAACTAAAATAATTTCACATTGTTCACAGTATAATAGTTGCATAATAAGAGAGTCCCTAGAAATTTTGAAAAGAGGGGATAATACATGTAATGATGTATTATCTTCAGGGGTGATTGTGATCCGGTATTTTGTACACCAATAAATTTATGTAGTAATATTCTTAGTATGTCATCGCAGAATTTATCAGTTAAAGAAGAAAAAGATTGCTATATAAATTTAGTGGTGTACAAAATACCGGAACACAATCACGCCTGGATTATCTTATCAGATCCCTGGTATATGGTATAATGTATTGGGTGTCACTGGAGTTTTTGGTTTTTGCTGACCCCCCCCCCCCCCAGATTGTAATGGTTTCATCCCAACTTCTTTCTCTCCCTCCAATTCATAGTGGATTGGTTTCGCCCATTTTGGACTTGGCCGGAGCGCGCCATTCGGAGCGTTGTCTTCTCGACAGCTGGTGTTCATTTGAGGAAGGCTAATGTTTAGCCGAAAGCTTATGGATTTTTAACATCTAATAGTTTTAATTTTAAAACTGTGTTTTGTTTTATGGCACCTCTGTAGTAACAACAAATTATCAATGTGTTTACATTGTGTTTTATAAGAGTTTAGTTATGCAACATGTGAAGTTTCAACTTTCTAGCATTAACAGATTTTATAAAAACTATCTAAAATTGGGCAAAATGCATTCTAAAAAAAAAAAAAATCAATTACACGCACATGCGTGATTTCATTTGTTTAGAAATTAAAGATTTTGTTTTATAAGTTTATGAAGTCAGTGTGAAATTCTATAAATCAGTTTCGTGCAACAGCGTCCCGCGGAGTACCGCTCTTTCCAAATACAAACTGCGCTTTATATTATCACATGATTTTTTGGGATTAAATAATGTTAAGATTGCTATTCCGAAATTATAGTACCCTGTGCATATTTATAAATTACTAGCTGTTACCCGTGACTTCGTTCACGCAACATTAAAATAATAATAAATACATTAATTAAGCAAAATATTTCACTCCCGATAATTAAAAACGTTAATAATTAACTAACTCTTGTGGTATTTTTTACGGTATTTTTTGTTATTGGAACCTTGACATAACTCAGTCTTAAAAAAGTGAAATTTTGTGCCAAATAATCGCGAAAATGAAATTGCAACCAATGCAAAAAGGAGGGCCAAATAAAATCGTGGAAATAGACGAATTGGATAAAAACAACTGTGAATTTTAGCTGATAAACAATTTTACTTTTAACGCCTTTGTGAAACGTTTTAACAGCCATCCTTCAAAAAAACATTAATTGGAATTATTATATGCTTTTCTTTAAATTCAATTCTACCTCCGTGGTTTAATGTATAGCTGAAACAAATCTTGTTTTCTAAATGACAGTATGCTGACAGGCAATTTTTGTTCTCCCGAATAAATTGATTCATGAAGTTTGAATATGTGAAAATATGTTTTTATTTTTCGGATAATTTAATGAAATCAAGATTTTGTTTTCACCATCTATCTAGTCAAAGTGAAAATAAATTCTGTTTTTCAGTTTTAATGAGAAAATGGTGTAAAAAATATACTGATCTGTTTTATTTCTCCTTTTTCATACACAAATATGGAGTATGTTACTTTCCGTTTTTAGAGAAACTTCATTAAAATTTACAAAAAAAAAAAAAAAAAAAAAAAAAAAATCTTGGTATCTAATTTATTTTTTTTAATTCTGAGAGTTAAGTCTTCGGATCAATGATAACCGGTATTAAGTAAATCGCGTTGCGTTCGACAGTCTAGGAGTAGTTTCGAAATACAAACACACGGTCAGATTTTAATATAATAGATTCGTGTTCATTTTCCTTTTCTTAAAATTATGATGTGATTTTTAGCAGAAAACTCTCATCTGTATATAATGGATACTCATGTTTAATAACCAGTATAGATTAAAAAAAAAACCATTTAAATTTTTCGTTAAAAATATGGCGTGAAACTCATCTACTTCATATGCTTACTGATCCTTATATATTATTTTTCCTGTCAACATCCCTTTTACTCAGAAAATATGAAACGCAGAACAACGAATGAGATACCATATGAAAGGTTTTAGAACAGGCTTCTGACATAGCCCACTTAACAATTCGTTAAAACATGTTTTAGATTAAAATTTGCTGAAATTAAAAAATTAAATCGGTATTGTTTTCATGAAAGAAATGAAAGGTTTTCCTGAAATTATTGTTGACAAAAAAATAAAATACCACATTATATGATGCTCATAGCAATTATTATAAAAAACACTGCACGGGTTTATTTTATACTTATAATTAAAAGGCGAAATTCAAATTGAAATATTTAGATTTATATTTCTAAATCCCATGGTTTTCCCGAAGCGGATGACGTCATCCTCTAATGCAGTCAAAATACGATTGTTATTTTTTTTTTTCTCGCGCGTGCCTTTAGCAATCTTGGATCAGTTTTTACTCTAACTTTGATGGAATAAATTAGATGATATTCTGGATTGACTAACAACTAAATGTTGTTTACAGATGTTTTTATCCTTGCGTTTTCTTTAGAAGTTTAAACCTGCATCTAATAACTATTACATATTGATAAAAAATGGTACTTCTCTTTTATCCCGTCGACCACTTTTCATAACAAAAAACTATCGCCAAATAAACGGGAGAACGTTATCACTGGAATATCAAAATAAATAAATAAATAAATAAAATATAAGAATTTAAGGACACAATTGTTATTTTAGTTAATGAAATAACTAATCAATCAGTAAAACATAATGAAAAATACACGCAAATGTTGAATTAAAAAACACTTGATGACGTAACAAACACTTATGATGCTTCTGACATCAAGTAAATGGGACTGTATTTTTGGCGTTTAATCTTACAGTTTGGCGATAGTTTTTGTTATGAAAAGTGGTCGACGGGATAATACAGAAGTACCTAAAAATATTAGATTTCAATGCGAAATCCTCGCACGGGCCCTCTGGTCCTTGTATTATTAATGTAAGGAATTGATTCACATTCATTTTAAAACATATCGGAAAATTCCCGTTTTATTTCAAATATATATTTCCCCAGAGAAATCTCTTTTAAATGACATAATACTTGTTAATTTTCTTTTCCAGGCAATAAATTTCAATACTGGCATAGGGGAAATTATGTTATTTTAACGAAATAATATTAAATCTTTAGGTTTTATCAACAAAAATGGAACTGTTAACATTCGTCATTTTTTTTTTAGGTAATCGAGGTATTTCTTTTAGTTTTAAGAATGAAAATATTATTTTCTCGCTATCCATGATAAATTTAACCATTTTAAAATATTATACGAAAAAATGTCCATTTATTCTCTATGAAAATAACGAAATTTGGAATTATTAAGAAAAATATTTGAATAAAATTAACAAAAACCAGCCTATGTTCATAAGAGGGTTATAATCCACCTATATGCAAAAACACAGGATCATTAAATGCTCCATTTTGACGCTGGCTTCAGCCTAACATTTGCACACAATCAGATTTATAATATTATTAGGATAGGATATATAAAAATATCATAAGTAAATTAAATAAATATTTGCAATAATAACTATTTCCTGAACTTCACACCAGTGCCAATATCTCTCACAAACAATTTTTAATATTGATATAAAATATCATAAGTAAACTAAATAAATATTTGCAATAATAACTATTTCCTGAACTTCACACCAGTGCCAATATCTCTCACAAACAATTTTTAATATTGATATGACTAAAGTTTTCCCCTATTCTCTTCTAGATGATCATGTTTTCATTTATTTTTTCTACGAATTCCATACATCTTATTATAATCGAATGCTAACTCATAAACTCCTTTCGAAGATTATAGCTGTAATATTCGGAATTATGATTTTCAAAAGAAGAATTTATTTGTTTTACGTGTTGTATTTTTTTAATTAACTTAGTTACTAAAGAACATTGTCACCAGAATTATTAAACTGATTTCGAATTATACAAATTTACAATCTGAAAACGTTAGTGTGTTCGGAAGAAAGCTTGGAAAACATTTCAAGAAAAAAAGCGGGCTGTTATCCAGCTTTGGTAGAACATACAAATTGTTTATCAGTCGTCGTTCAAGATTTCGGCATCTTCTAACTGCATGTGCTTTTCAATATTATTAGCTGTATCTCTCAGTGTTACTAAATCTGGCGGATTTTCTATTCGAAATTACGAAGATTAATTTTAATAATTTTGACTTTATGTAATCGTGAAATATCTATCATTATAATTACTATTGGGAATTTCCAGAATGGATTACAAATTTCTGATTTTAAAAAATGTTAAATTGGCAACTCCTGTAGTTGTTACAAAAAAATGTCTGGTAAGATTTGAATTCTTTTGTAATAGAAATACTTTTAAAATTATTGTACATATGAACCAGCACATTATTAAAATCCGTTATTTCCGTCGTTGGTACCCAGGAATTATTATGTGTATCTGTCTATATTTAGAAAAAAAAAAAAAAAAAAAAAAAAAAAAACGGAAACTTCTTTGTGAGCAGTGCCACCTGAATACAAGGCCTGCGCGCTGACACGGAAATGGCGGCAATCATAGACGGATTTCATTTTCAATGTTTGTCCGTTCCTTCAAATTTGAACACCAATAATTTCTGAACGTTTTCTTCGTCTCATTCTCCTCAGATCAAATAAGTCAAAGATAACTTTTGGAAAATACTGGTATGTAAATTCAGAGGACTGTTACAGAGGACGCTTACAAAAATCCGCCTACGACAGCAACCAATTTTGTGTCAGCGTTCAAGCATCGTATTCAGGGGGCGGTGCCATGAGTAACGTGGACGCCATATTGACGGTGTCAACTACCTGACGAATAAGTCTCCGGATTACTGCATATATTTCAACTTCGGAAAAACGCAAAATTTCCATTTTTACACTGTCGAGTAGAAACAAAATGCAATTTCATCTGCAATTTCATCAAAAACTATATGAATTTAATGATATTTTAATGTTTTAAAAAAATCAAATATGAATATTTTAAAATTTGCGTGCAACCCAAATACGAAAGATTAAATCGCTTGTACTTAAAATAATGTAAAAATTTAGCGTTTGTTTATTTCAGTGCATTATTCCATAACTATTGGGTTGTTCGGAAAGTTCTATCCGTTTGGGAAAGGTGCTTCGTACCGGAAAATTCTAGCATTTAGTCATTCGACATTAATTATTTTCTTAGTACATATTTTTTATGCATTTAAAAAGTATCAAAACATAAAAGGCCTTTAAATATTGAAGGGTTTATATATTTAAAAATAATGATTAAGCGATAGACTTAGATAACAAAAAAATGCTTGAAAATTACTTAAATTGTTTTTTTTTTTATCAGAATCTTAAAATAAAGCTTTCCAACTGCATGTGATTTTTTTTTCTCATTGACGGTACAAAAATTGTAATTGTGCGATGTTTAAAAGTTAGAAAAAATGCAGTAAGAGAGGTGTTGCTACCTTGAAATTGATTCAGCGTTACTTACGGACACTTTTTTGCTTTATGATATAGATAAATATTTTATTTTATTTTTGATTTGTTGTTTTAGAAATATGTGATTTCACCTTTTCTTTTTCTTTTTTTTTCTACAGTTTCCACTGATAGTGTGGTTTTACACAATTTTATAATTCAAAAAATTACTGAAGCTATTTTAAACTTGCAGTTTTGTCAATAGTATGATTTATTTGTCATAAAATATTAGTACGAAGTAAAAAAAAAAAAAAAGTTATTGCAGAACGTGTTAGTTTAAATTTAATCTAATTCAGATGCATTTAACCCGCCACACCCATTGTCATCTCCAGGTAACACGTCTTTGACAGGACCGGAAGTCATACGTTTCAATTGAACGTGTATTCTGGTATATAGGAGATTATACCTCAACGTAGAAAAAACTCACATATCTCTGGTATTTAAGAGATTATACCTAAGCGTAGAAAAAACTCACATATCTCTGGTATTTAAGAGATTATATCTAAGCGTAGAAAAAACTCACATATCTCTGGTATTTAAGAGATTAGTAAGCGTAGAAAAAACTCACATATCTCTGGTATTTAAGAGATTATACCTAAGCGTAGAAAAAACTCACATATCTCTGGTATTTAGGAGTTTATACCTCAGCGTAGAAAAAACTCACATATCTCTGGTATTTAAGAGATTATACCTAAGCGTAGAAAAAACTCACATATCTCTGGTATTTAGGAGTTTATACCTCAGCGTAGAAAAAACTCACATTTCTCTGGTATTTAAGAGATTATACCTAAGCGTAGAAAAAACTGACATATCTCTGGTATTTAAGAGATTATACCTAAGCGTAGAAAAAACTCACATATCTCTGGTATTTAAGAGATTATAGCTAAGCGTAGAAAAACTCGCATATCTCTGGTATTTAAGAGATTATACCTAAGCGTAGAAAAAACTCACATATCTCTGGTATTTAAGAGATTATACCTAAGCGTAGAAAAAACTCACATATCTCTGGTATTTAAGAGATTATACCTAAGCGTAGAAAAAACTCACATATATCTGGTATTTTCAAATATGATTCTATAATTTTCCAAACTTTTGTACCACCTTCAAACAAATAAGGCCTTGAGTTGGGCTTCTTTTTTATGATAAAATATCAAAAAGCATTAATTTCTAATATTTCTTTTGACTGAATGTTGATATTAACAGGCCTCGCAGTATGTACTCTTTTATAGTGAAAACAATACAACTTATGAGTTTGAAATGTATATATATATATATATATATATATTTATATATATTTATTAATATATTATATTATATTATATAATATTATAAATATATTATATATATATATATATATATAATATATTCCATATATATATAAACATATATATATATTTATATGTTTACTTATGGTCGTTGGAGGATTAAGAACCTCAGGTATTTTAATCTTAATTCACCTAAGTGCTTGCTTAATATTTTATGTTAGTTTTACTGCAATGGTCTTGTTGCAGCAAAAGGGAAAACATCTAATAGAACAATTCTATATAAAAAGGTCTTATAAAATTTAAATTGTATATATTTCTTTGAAAATTATAGAGATAATATTCATTATATATATGCATCTATCTTGTTTGAAACTATTTTGAAATTTACATCGACTACTAATCTCCAACAGGTAAAAAAATAAATCAGACTTTCAGACTTTTCAGGACAACCTATATACAGTGGGTGTTACGACAGATGTCATTAAGTAAAGCGCATATTCCTGTTCTGGAATAGTTGTACTCGAAATAGATAAACATGTCCGGTATGCATATTAAGCATGTAGATTTATCGAACCCTGATATACGGTTATATTTGACTTATTGATCAATCGGTACTTTTATGTTAGTCGGGCGCAAATCTCGCCAATATTATTTTTTTTTTAGCCGACATCACACTTTTTTTGTGTGTATAAAGTTAGAAAGAATGATTAAAAAGTTGAAATAAAATTGTTTGGTTTATGGTATTAGGTCTGATAATTTTTAGTTTTATTATTTATATATTTATTTCTGGCATTTTCAATGAAATGAATGAAAGCGAAATATATAAATATATCTATTGTAAAAGAAAGGAAATTTGCAATCACCAACTTTAATCCTAGAATTTGTAATATTTTTCTACGATTACATAAGGTGAAATATGTTTAAATAAAATGTGGTAAAAATGTATGCAGCGTAACTCTAAGGTACTAAAATAATAATATCTACAATTTTCAAGCATTTATATGCTTAAAAATGTGAATCTATATTAATAAAAGAAAGTTTCGCTCTCTGTGTGTGTTTGTCTGTCTGCGATGGCTAGCAAAATCTAGCCCACCTAGAAGTCTATAAATTTAGGTGTGGTTAGTCCAAGGTCTGGCCATGTGCATCTGAGTCTCAGAATTTTAATAGTTTGATAATTACCCAAGATATTAATTAGATTCTCATTAAACAACGCTTCTAAAATGACATCTTTTACATCAAAATGGCGAAAGAAATGAACAGGCGCATTGGATTTACAAGAGGAAATGAACGAATTCGAAATTATTTTACTAATTAGCGAATTTGAAGAAAACAAATTGAGATATCTTTTTGAAAATTTCTGAGCATATGTAAAAAAAAAATTCTGCATCTGACTATGTGATTTTTGAAAAAATCAGTCGGTATTTTTTCTTAAGTTATGCAAAAAACTGCCAAAAAATGCCGGCGCCAGTGAAAACAATCCGAAAAAGTTTCAGACAGGGATCTGCTTTCATTAAAAACTGAACTACAAAGAGATCTGTTTCTCTGGCTGAATCCTCTATTTAGTTTGCAAAAATGAAAGGAAATAATTGCCAATTTTTACTAATTAACAAAAATTTAGGTAACTAATTAAGATATAGATTTGAAATTTAGGTCGGGAAGGGGTGTCATCTGCCGGCTATTTTAGCGTAGGGACTTCATTATGTTCTTATTATCAGAAAAATGTAATTTTTTTTTAATGATCGCGTTAATCTAGGTGAAGTTGGTTTTCTTTAACAAATTATTCATTATATTTCGGGTATGGGGAGGGAGGGGTTTAACGCCTTTCTCTAAGATTGTAATTATTTCGGGTCCGGGCAATGCCGGGCGGGATAGCTAGTGTTTCATAAAGTTTCACGTTGTTGAAATTTTACGACAAATATATATTTAAAAATAATTTTTTTGTAAAAAATAGAATTGTTAACATTGATTTTTTAACAGAATTCAAATTCTAAATTCTTTCAATATACGAGTCCAAAATTACAGTTCATTTCGCCTGGTAGTTTTTCAGTTTTATTTAAACAGCTATACCCATTGAAATCTGTTTTGCAACGATTATAAATAATGTTAACATTAGAAATTCCAAATTTAAAGTCTACATAATTTCCAAACTAGTTGATCGAATGACTTCTCGTTTGGTATCCGGAAGTAAAATTTACCGAAGTATCCAAATTGTTATTGCCGCAATTTCTATACGTAGACAACGTCCTAAACAACATTTATGTACATCTTGCATCATTAGAGGTTGTTACTTATCGATTGGTACCAGCTAACATTTTATACAATGATTTGTGGCAGTGTAAGTATATAAATACTTACACTATACAATACACTATAAACCAAGTTATACATACGTGGTTTCATTTATTTAGAGATAAACAGTTTTGTTTTAGAAATGCAGGACTCCCAAATGGTCCGCTTTTTGAATACCGGTATTTTCTTGCAAATTGCTTGGAATGCAATATTTTTCGGAAATGTTATAGAAACCTACCATGAATCTTTCTATTAAAAATTTTGGTATTCAGTTGGCGGACCATTTGAGAGCCCTGGAAGTGTGAATTGTGTGAAACTATATAAATTCAGAGCTGACACTGGTCCACATTTTGAGTACCAGTATTTCTCATGAAAATATTTCCAGTTGTGCTTTTAAAACATTCGTAACAATAATTATCTTCCGTGTATGTCTAAGAAAGATCTAAAGAGATTTTCCTCTGAAAAAAGGTGATATTCAAAGAACGGACTGAGTGGGAGAACCCTTAACCTGTTTGGTCAAAATACAGCCCACGGATTAATCTATAGTTTGAAATAGTATACTTCTCCCCTATGATTTCTGTGATTAAATAACGCAAAGATTACTATTCAGAAATAATGGTATCCCATGAGCCAAAATTGGTCCACACTGACCTATATTATATTAGGGCGGATCAAAGAATCACGAAACAGAGGTAATAACTTGGTTTAATTTTGTATGAGTAGGGAGACAACTATGTCAGAGGTATAGCGATAAGTAAGGAAGACTACCCCTACTGTGGAAATGGATTTGCACTGAGCAGTTTTGCGGGGGCATGCGATATGCGCTGGAGGTCGGCAAACAGTATGGTTCTGTAGGCAGTCGGGTGTTATTTATCAGCGTCTGCAGAATAAAGAGCACGTAGTGTTTGTTATTCTTTTATGAGTGGCAGATGGAGTGAGTTTCAAAGGTTACATGTCATTTTCCTTAACAACTACAGGGTGCTTATTTGTCCTTTTCTTAATTCAGAAATTCGGAATACTATTTTTTTCTTTATTTAATGATAGACATTTAGTTATCGCATAATGTAAACATTTCTATTCGAATTTCTGAATTAACCCCTTAATCGTCGCGCCCGACAAGTGTAGGCTACTTTTTTAAAACTAAGATTTCTTGATTGACACCAACTTTTTTAAGTAGAAATATTCGGTTTACTATTCGGTAGAAAAAAATAATGCGAGAATAAAGCTACTTACACTATCTTAAAAAACTGGTGGGAATGAAACAATATGAATAAAAAAAAAGTAGTCTACACTGCCCGTGAAGGTATCGGGGGCGACGATTTAGGGGTTAAAAAATGTCCAAATTGTCAACCCTGATGACTCATTTAATATTAGCACAGTGCAAGTGTGGCCTGACATGACCAATAAACAATTTTGAACAACACTGCTCAAATACCACTTGCAGCTTTTTACCTCGATAACTAAAGCTTTTTAAAAAGGTGTGGGAAAGCGTCCTCAGATAGTAAAATTATATAATACAGAAACCTCTTAATAATTCTGGTTAAAATGTCTTTTGGTAACTAAACTTTTATCGGTCAAAATGCAAGATTAGACATTGTCCAAAGTGCATGGGCGAAGGAAGGCAGTGTACCGGAGAACACGCACTGTCTTCACTTGTTTGAAAGACTGGCTCAAAGATTTCTGCAAGGGATGCAATTCTGTGAGTGATGATACATGACTTGATCAAGATCACCTTGTCATCGCATAGTCACATCGTCATCTTGTCGTCACATCTTTGTTCCGTTGAAAAAGGAATTGACGAGACGCCGTTTTTACTCGGACATTGAAATCACGGATAATGTTCGAAACTGATTCCAATTGCAAAATAAATACTTCTAGTATCAGGGTATTCACCATTTTGAGATACCGTGAATCAAGTGCCTCTGTAACTTTGGCGATTTCGTTTGAAATAAACAATGTCATTTCTTTCTGTGACTTCTGTTCCCTGTTCCATCCTAATATAATTTTGGAATTGTCTAAATCTGCTTTGTTGGAAATTCAAGCATTTGAACGAATTTTATGTTCTTTGTATCCTTAATAGTATTCATATTTTTGCAAATACTCACAACAAAATAAACAATATATAATAATACTATAAATAAACAAAATAAATCATTTATAACAATAAATAGTCATTGTTTTTCTTAAGAGTGCGAATATCCTTCAGAAATGGAAACTCAAATTCCACGAAATTTTCTGCGTTTTTGACGAAACTGTTTCCTGGGAAATGCTCCTAGCGAATATTTTGTCAAATCGAGTAAATTTGTATTTTTTGTTGTTTTATTTATTTTTGTTGTATTATTTGTTGTTTTTATTTCATGTTTATAATCTTTATTTTTATAGAAGTGCCGCAGCCTACGATATTTATTTTTTTAATATCTATTTGTTGTATGTATGTGTTTAAGTTGTCATCAATATTTTTAATCCATATTCCATGTATTGAAGTGTTAAAAATTAGAAAAAATACTATACAGTAAAATCTTCTAAGATGGAATTGCATAGGGGAAAAAAATGAGTTATAGACAATGTGTCTTCTTAGCAGGTGTAAATGTATTATATATTCTTTTCTTACGTATTAGTATATTCATTTTGCATGGGCACATTTTCCAGTTTAACCCTTTCCGGCGCGGAGTAAGTCTGTTTTTAAAATGATGAACTTACAACCAGAATTTACAAAAGAATTCATTAGAAAATATAAACTTGCTTATTTTCCCGTACTTTACAAAAGGAAAAATTTAATTAAATATTCTTGGTTCCGATGGTCAGTTTTGGAATTAAAATTAGGTGTCCTTTTTTGTGGACACCTCCCGCTAAAGGGTAATGACAGGATTCCGTCATAAGCAGGTTCTTTTTCTCACGTTTCACTATATTTTAATTTAGCCATATTTTAATAAGCGTATAAGTCTACTATTCTTTAAAAAGAATAAATGTTAATGTTTAGTTGTAGAATAATGGTCATTTAAAAATGGATGCATGTTTTGCAAAGATTTTTGTGCCAGGTCTTATTTTACTGACCTTCGAACGGACCCGACCACGCCGAAACAATGATTTTCATACGGGTCAAAACCAGGACTGAAAATTTTTGGGCGTGAAGACTAAAAAGAATGAAACCAGTCCCGTTTCGTCAATAACCACGTGACTCTGTGACGAAATGATTGTCAAAAATAACGAAATACAGCTTAAGGATTGCCGCATAGTTTTATTTCTGAGAGTGCACTTATTTCACAAACGCACTCTCATGCCGATGTAATTCCAATACGTTCTCTTCTAGGTAATCAAGATTCGAACTTTTATACAGTGTTGAGATATAGGATTATAATCAATGCTGACTTATCAGTACTTTTCGATTGCTTTAAATCTAATACTCAGAATTACGAGGTTTAGAAGAACTCAGACAACATTTTTTATCTGATCCTACATTTTGACCAGAGGTGCCAAATTTCCACTAATTTTCCGTAATATGTCGTTTGATCTGACCCAGTTTAACAATTCTTCAAACCAGAAAAAATATTGGATGAATCTTTATTTATTTAATTTCGGGCTTCTACGTTGAATTTACTTAATTTCATTTCTTGAAGACATTTCTGGTGTGAAACGTGTTAAACCTGGGTCAAATTTACCCACCTATTACGGTATATTAATGAGATCTTGACAACTCTGATATTGACCGATAAAACATTTGTTACCAAAAGACATTCTAACCAGAATTATTAAGAGGTTTTTGTATTATATAATTTTACTATCCGAAGAAGTTTTTAGAAGTTTTTCCATAAGGCTTTAGTTATCACGGTAAAAGCTGGCTAACAGCTAGCTTTGGTAAAAACATGCAAGGTGCTATTGGAGCAGTTTTTTTCAAAATTGATTGGGTGGGGCAAGAGAGTGCCAAGCCACATTTTTGAACTTCTGAGATATTTCAATTTGAAAATTTGATCAAATACACAAATCAAGTTATATAACCTCAAATGTTTTCGCTAATGTCTTAGTAACATTTGAGTTATTCTGAGTAACAATATGGCATTACTTTAACACTAGTATTGCGTTTTTTCTAAATTAGCTATCTTCATTGAGGGCATGAACATCTGGGGCAAAAACGAAGCCTGTCACATATGCTGCCACCAAGTGATATTAGAAACAAATTATATGTTGGGTATTATATTTTACAATATTAAGCAACAGATTACAGTGTTAGATTTATTTCATAAAAAGTGTGGCTTGGCACTTTCTTGTCCCGACCCCTTCAATTATTTATTGGTCATGTCTGGCCACAAGTGCACTGTGCTGATATTAAATGCAGCCATCAGGGTTGCCAATTCGGACATTTTTTAATTCAAAAATTCGAATAGAAATGTTTACTGTATGTGATCACGAAATGTCTATCATTAAATAAAGAAAAAAATAGTAACCCGAATTTCTGAATTAAAAAAAAGGACAAATAAGCAACCCCGGTAGTTGTTAAGGAAAATGTCATGTAAGCTTTAAATTATTTTCTAATAGAAATACTTTTAAACTTGTTGAACATATGAGCCAGAATTATTATTAACACCCGTTATCCCCGTCGTTTTTTAGAACATGAAGAAACTTTCGTGCTTCTAGTAAAAATTCCTTGTTATCAAAGCTGGCTAACAACCAGCTTTCGTTAAAATCACGCTAGTGCTATTTGAGAAGTGCAAGTGTTATTTGTCGGCCAACAGTATCGTTCTGTAGGCAGTCGGTTGTTATTCATCAGAGTCTGTAGAATAAAGAGCACGTAGTGTTTGTTAGTCGTTTATTAGTGGCAGAAGGAGTGAGGGTTTCCAAAGTACATCGGTGAAGGAAGGCAGTGTACGGAGAACATGCACTGTCATTGTAGGTTTGAATTCATTTAATTTTAATTTCGAAATATCACAATGGCATCAGAATTTCATTATAAAATTTTCCGTTTATTATATATGTGAAATATTGCCTTTTTTATTTCAAAATAATTTGTTTCTTAAATTCCGGTGTCAGTCATTCATTTCAACATTTTAACAATGGAACCGCTTTGCCCCTGAAAGGGTTAAATAAAGCAAGAATTAGTATTCCGAATGTCTGAATTAAAAAAAGACAAATTGGCAACCCCGATAGTTTTTAAGGTAAATGTCATGTCAGCATTGAATTATTTTCTTTTAGAAGTACTTTTAAACTTGTTGAATATATGAGACAGAATTATTATTAACACCCAATACCTCCGACTTTTTTTTGCCACAGTATTTGAGAACAGACAAGTAATTCACCAAACAAGAATGTCATCTTAGAAAAAACATTTTTTCCTTCACGAATTGCTTAACCTTATTACCCTATTGAAATTTTACCCAGTCTTGATAACAAAACATCCAATAACAGAATATTTGTTTAAAACTATGGCACCAATTTTTGGTATACTTAGTGATAATTAAAGACTTTTTAATCTGTTTAACCCCTTCAGGGGCAAAGTACTCTTGTAGCTAAAATATTGAATTGACTGATTGACACCAGGATTCACGGACGAATTTATTTTAAAATAAGTAAAAGATTTTACTGATGTACCTTATAAATTCAAAATTTGATTATAAATTTCTGGTGTCATTGTGGCATTTTGTGATTAAAATTAAGTGGTATATATAACATACCGGTGCCCTTCAAGGGGTTAAGCCACTTTTTGTGATATAATGGGAATAATATAAATTATACAAGTTTTGAGGCTAAATTCAGGTTTTTCGTATAGATATTTGTTTAGAGCCTGAATTCCAGCTTTTCATATCCTTTAAACCTAGTAGTCATAGTTTCCTGAAGGTGTCAAATATGCGCAGAAAAATAGTTATAACCCAATACCTACGGCTCTTATTCACCAGTGGATGGCTCCATTGGATTCATCAAATCAAAATACATAAGAATAAGCACTGAAATATGTCATAAGGAAATATATTTTAATGCCTTGAAATAATCAAAAATTAAACTATCAAATATCTATAGGAATGTGGTTATAACTCGTAAACAATGTGTCGTATCAATTTGCGGTCTCATTCGATTCAGCTTTAAAATATATGCTTTGGAAACAGTGGTCTGAAATGTTTCGTAAATTATGGGGTGAATTTGACAAATTTTGCAGCAAAGTTTGTGTTTTAAGTTTACTTTTGGGATGCAGATGTCGGTGAAATGCAGACTAAAATATATCAAATTACGGAAAAAAACAACTAATTTGTGAATAAGTTTCGTATATACTACTTAAAATTTCTAAAGAAACTTGCACCACTACATCATATTAGAAAATTTCAATTTCATATTTCAATCGTATAATTTGCAACCAATCCGTTTAATCACAGAGTTTGTAATGTATTTCTGAAATTAAATAAGGCGAGAAATTCAGTTAAAAATTGTAGTAAAATAGTACGCACTCAGAGTTGCCAAGTCTCCAGATTTTTGAACACCAGTAATTTTTTAGAGAAAATGTTGTTCTTTTAAATCGCAAAATTCTCCGATTCAAGAAAACAACTTTTTCTGTACTGAATTACTGGTATCCAAAAAGCTGGAGAGTTGGCAGGTCTGCGCACTGTATTTCTAATAAGCTATAAAATAATAACACCTGTCATTTTCACGTACTTACATGGGAAAATTAGTTTGATAATGTTTCAAAATATTTCACGTTGTTGAAGTTTTCACGAATAATATCACGAACACATATATTAATTAGGTTTCATGGAAAATATGAATTGTTACGTATGAATTTTTTAATAGAAATCGTCTCTACACTGCAAAATACATTGTTGATTTTACAGTATAATACTAGCACCCCAGCTGCTAATATTACACCATAAAATTAACCATAATAAACAGTAATATAAGCAGTAATACACTGCCGCGCAATTTTTTTTTTCAGTGTCGAAGCTTTAATTATGCAAACGCAAAATTATTGCTCATTCTGAGAAATATTTTTGAGTTATACTTAAACAACTACCCACATTGAAATCTGTTTTACAAAGATTTAAAATGTTTTCATTGTTAGGAATTCCAAACTTTAAGTCTGGATAATTCCATAATTACCAAACCGATTGACTTCTCGTTTGGTTCGCGAAAGTAACAATTTACCGATGGATCCAAATATTTAGATCTGTACGATGATTTGCAGCAGAGTTAGTAGCGGTGTATCTTTATATTTATTTATTTATTTAATTTAATTTTAATTTTAATTAATTAATTAATTTTTAGTTTTATTATTATTATTATTATTATTATTTACACGGATTGAACAGTTTTATAAGAAAATATTTAAAATAACTTGATATAATTCTCTATGAAAATTCTGCATGATAAGTAATTGATATAAAGCTTTACTGACATATTTAGAATAATACTAGAAAAATATATCCCAATATAGCTTTAATGATGCTATAATTACATTCATAATTCTAATTGGTTTAAAAGAAAAATATTAGTCATACAAGTAAGTGAAGCTAGTCTAACTTTAGCAAATTTTAGAAAGATGTATCTAAAATTCTAAAAAATGCATTTTCACAGAAACCTGACACAAAATGTGTAGTTTTTGTTATTGTTTTTTAGAACTTAAAGGCTCTGTTTTTGTTGTGTGAAACTATATAAATTAAGGGCTCCCGCTGGTCCACTTTTTGAATACCATTACTTCTGAAGAAAATGTTTTGTATCGTGTTTTTACAGCATTTGCAACGAAAATTATCTTCCAGCTATATTTCTATAAAATGTCTCAGAAAAATATAAATATATGATTTTTTTCAAAAAAAAAAGTTATATTCAGAAAGCTGACCAAGCAGGGGACCTGTAAATCTGTTTTATCCAACTGCAACTTATTTTATCGCATGATTTCTGCAAAAAATAGAAGGCTAGAAAAATATTAATGCGATACTAAATATTATTAAATACTATTAAATAATGCAAAGAGTACTCTTCGGAAATAACGGCACCCCGTTGTCCAAATTGGCTATACTGATATAAATTATATATCTTAGAATTATCAGAGCCCACTTAATTTTTAATCGCATAGTTGGAAATTCGTAAATTTGAACGTGTCCTTAATACTTTTCATAATTTTGTAATTACGGATAATAAAATAAATATTATTAAATAACGTTATAAGATAATATTATAAAATAATATTATAAATAAACAAAACAAATTATTTGTATTAATAAATAATCATTGTTTTACTAAAAAAGGCGAATCTCCCTCACATCTTTCACAGACACATTTTCATGCTGCTCTATTCTTTTTTAGATGATCAAGATTCGAAGAATCGTTTTAAATTTTCTACAATTGCGATAGATAGGTTTATAATCACTGCAAACTCGTCAGTACTTTTACATGACTCTAACTGTTTTATCTGGTATCACGAAGTTTAAAAAGAATTTTTCGCAAGATGCTGTGTTTTTTTCTCTAAGACTTTAGTCAGCAAATAACATTCTCACCACAATTATTAAAATGTTTTTGTATTATGTAATTTTACTATCGGAGCAATGTTTCATCTTATGAGAGATGGTACTTTCTAATCTTCAAGAAAAAAAAAGCTGACTTTCGTGCAGCTTTGGTAAAATATCAAAGTTCGATTTGGGCAACTGTGTTCGAACTGTTGACCTCGTTGAGCCAACCACAGGGTTCGTACGCCTCCTGAAATTTTGCAACAAGTAAATTCTTCGGTACCAGTATTTTCTTACAGAGAATATCTCCTTAAAAGAAGGCGAAGTTTCTCGAGTTTAACCTAGATTTCTTTTTCTATTAAAAAAATATTGGTAACACGCTTGGAAAATTCTCTGATCCATACGAACCCTGCACCCATGCACTGTTCTAATATTTCCTTAAGTCGCCAGAGTTATCAATTTAGCCTTCTTTTAATTCAGAAATTCCGAATAATAATTTTTCTTTATGTACTGTCATTATGTCGTTACTGTCGTTATGTCTGTCATTATATAAAGAAAACATACTACTCGGAATACCTGAATTCGAAAAAGGCAACTTTGACAAACAGGGTAGTTGTTAAGAAAAAATGTCATGTAATTATGTCATTACTGTCGTTATGTCTGTCATTATATAAAGAAAACATACTACTCGGAATACCTGAATTCGTAAAAGGCAACCTTGACAAACACAGTAGTTGTTAAGAAAAAATGTCATGTAAGCTTTGGATTCTTTGTTGAATAGTTTAAACACTGCTGCAAAGAGAACTTTCGATTTTCGTTAGATATAAACTTTGACTTTTTTACGTTTTCTATCCTGACATTTGTGAGCAGTTTTTCTGCATTCGTGTTTTCTTGCAGCCTTTTGTTCTCTACGGCTTTTCCTACATGTGTACTGCTCATTTTAAATTCATTCCTTTTGTCGGTTTCGAAAAATGTAGTTGTGTTCTTTAATAAGCAGGTCGTTCTTTAGCCTGCTAATGATGATTAAATCTTGTATCTACAATTATATATAACCAAGATTATTAAAATTGTTGTCCAAGTTAAACTTAACTGGAGTCCCCCAATAAAAAAGGGAAATACGTTTACACAACACAAGAATGGATCAACATTTTAATTAATATTTTCTTCTATAAATAGCCTCGGCAGCGCAGCGCGTGTGGGTGTCAATGGTCCGAAGAAACATAAAATTAGTGGATTATTCGCGAAACTCTGTCAACGGTGGATCCAGAGATGAAAAAAAAAGATAAGCAAATCTTTTCTTTCCTATATTTTTGTGAAGACTATTAGAATTAAAACATTTCATACATTTCTTACTGCGCTTAGTTGTAATATTATTTTCTTATAGAAATACTTTGAATAGAAAATTTATTAATAATACCCGTTTTCCGCGGCGTTTCGTCTCAGGGCATTGAATCTGTATATTTCACAGCAGACAAAAAATTGATGACGCGATTTACGTGTGTAAGACTAATCATATAATACTGTGTTGATTCAACTTAGGCATACAATAGACATCTCAGAATGGACAGTGAGCATCGTTAAAATGTACAAAATATTTAAGCGTAGTTCAATGCAGTTTAGTAACTATACGATGAGGCAGCCTATGCGTTTTCATTTCAACACTTTAAAGGACCACGCACAAATTATATGGAAATGTGACCCCGGTGGAGTTGGTTTAACGACATCACTTTAATAATTAGGGTACGATTTGGGTGAATTATCAAATATGAACATATTTTTCTTAATCGTGTCACATCAAGATCCAGTTATATCAGAGTGTAATGTATCAGCCATAAAAATTTCGAAAAAAAAAATATTGAGGAAAAGGTGTAAAAACGGACACAGGTGTAAATATGGGAAACCCTCTCCAAATGGCTGTGGGAGGTGCTGAAGACTGGCGGCCAGGACTGTAGATGACGCCATTTGTTGATATGAGACAACAGAAAGCATTTGGAACCATTATTTCAAGTAGTGTGGATGCAGCGTGAGTTATTTTGCGAATTGGTCTTTATTCTGGACTGCAAACTTTTGACAGCGATCTGAAATCGTTTTCTTTTCATGTTCTTATAGTTAGTTTAAAATAATTTCACAGTGATATCCGAAAAACGGAGATCGTAAGCTACTTTTAGAAGCACGGCTTTAGTGACGCACGCCTTTAGGTAACATGTGAAAGTGGCCATCTTTCTTTGGTAGGGTTGGTGTATATATGGGCTCCCATTTCTAGGGGGCCCATATATACACCAACCTTTACTCTTAAACAACATACATTATTTCAATAATTTTTTATGAGAAAGCAGCAATTACAAACATTATGCACATTACCAAATATATTATAAAATAAACCTAAAAAATTCTTTGAGGAAAGAGAACTTTAAAATTACCTTAGATGTAGATAATAATAACTTTATAGATAATTATAAGGAATTTTTTTTATCTATAAATCCGCAAAGCATTCGTTAGGTTTATTTTATAATATATATAGTAATGCGCGTAATCTAACATAATGGCGTAATGCCAGGGGGCAGGAGTGGGAAGACTAAAGGGCTTAAAAAAATAAAGAAATTCGACCCACGAAACGATACGATTGATTCATCAACGGACTCATCAGATTACTGTGATCATTCCCTCCAGACTCGAGCGATGCAAGTTGCATCTTTTGTGGTAGAAAGTTCTCTGAAGACACTCACGGATAAGTGTGGGTTCAATGTGTTATGTGCCAAATGTGGGAACTCTTAGATTGTACCGGGGTTGAAAGAGCCAGTTATATTTCCGATTTCTGTAATTTTTTTCGGTAATACATAAATTCTGTACCATATTGTATTGTTTATCCTGTTTTAAAACATTTAAAACTATTTTTTGTGACTTTTTTGGATAGGGCCCATATTTGCACCCCATTTTTTCAGGTGATCTTTTAAAAGTTTTTTGTAAATCTTCGTTTTCTAATTGAAATAATTGATATTAATCATTGTTTTACCTCCTCTCATTTAGTTAACTTGTTATAGTTGTTAATGAAGGACAAAAATCTAGAAATTTTCAAAATGAAAGACACTTTAAGTCAAAAACAAAAAAGAGTGCCCATATTTACGCAATTTGCCTCTAATATTTAAAAACAAATCTTGAACTAATGAGAATCTAATAAATGTCACTCTGCATTATACATAATTAACATTACTGGAAATTATGACATAAAAAATATAACACTATAATGAAATAAGGGTGTAAAATCATTGTCATTACGAAAGTGAAAAGTGACATGACAACCGTAGTTAATAATGACATATTAAGGAAAACAACCTCGAATATGCTCTTAAATATATCAAATCCCATTCATGATATTTCCTCATCAATTAATTTGAATTTACTAAGACATAAAGGTTTCAAAGAAAGAGAAACAAAATTTTAAAGAAAAAAATATATGTACTAATTAAATGTATACAACTCTGTCAATTTGTAAAATGGAAAAGAAAAAAAAAGAAAAATAGAAATTTTAATTTTTGGCCGATTTTGGATTCATCAAGTGTGTATATCTTTGCCCTAAAGCAGTTTTGTGATATTCCAATTCCTTACAATATTTTTTGCTCGTTGAACGTAACATTTATGGTAAAAATTTAAACCTGCTTTTCTCGAAACCATACTTTTCAAACTGAGTAGCCATTTTTCTCGAGAACTATTTGACCAATTTTCTTCTTTAAATATGTATATATATATATATATATATATATATATATATATATATATATATATATATATATATATATGTAATCGTTTTTGTCGGAGCTTATATCACCGAAAAATATTATTAATTTTTAACGCACAAAAATTTAGATATACAAGGGAAATATAAATAAGTATAATGCAAAAATCCAAAGGTCTTTGGATTTATTTAGGCTCTTTTCTTTGTAACCGAAAATAAATCTAAAAATCACGTGAATTTTATGCGAAAGAACTAGAACCTCGGTTAAGAGATTTTACTGAATAAAGAAAACATTAGTTTACTTTTTCATCGTTCGAACTTCATTGTTACCTTTTTTCAGCAGTCTTTCTTCAGACTTTAAAAAATAAAAGCCAATGTTTTAATTTTTCAATCTGTCTAGTTTGTTTAACACTGTATGCTTTGTAATTTTATTTTATATGCTTGCTACTTTTCAGGAAAAAAAATATTTTGAATATTTTATAATTTCTGTTATTAAAATTAATATTACTCAACAAAACTTTGCGATGGTTAGACGTTAATAAATTTGCAAAACGAGGGGGATAGATTGGTCAAGTAGCCTCTATCGTTGATACGACTTCAGGGTTACTCGCGTACAAGAATTTGCTTTATAATTTAGGTATCATGTATTTGTCACAATTACCTCATGTTTTTTTAATTTTTTAACTTTTTTAAAATACATTTTTTTCAACAGTTTTTCTTCGGACTTTATATTTTAAATGACAATGTTTTAATTTTTCAATCTGTCGAGTTTGTTTAACATTGTACGCTTTGTAATTTTATTTTATTTGCTAACTACATTTTAGGAAAAAATATTTTTAATATTTTGTAATCTCTGTTATTAAAATTAATATTACTCAACAAAACTTTGCGATGGTTAGACGTTAATAAATTTGCAAAAAGAGTGGAATAGATTGTTCAAATGACCGCTACCGTTGATATGACATCAGGGTTACTTGCGGACATGATTTTTCTTTGTAATATAGATATCATGTATGTTTCACAATTACCTCATGATGTTTTTTGTTTTTTTGTATTTTTAAAAACACGTTTTTCGTGTCATACTGTAGAATGAAAAGTACACCGAATCATGCAGTAAAAACTAACTGGCACCCAGAATGTAGAAAAAAAGAGAAAGAAAAAAATCAGCAATTAGAAATTGTGTGTTGAAAAGTTTAAAAATCTATAATTTTCCAATTATGTCCCTGCAACAGTCGGAAAGATATGTCTTGTATTACAAGAATAAAAAAATATTTGTTAATCGTAGCCACTCTTACAACAATCGCAGGTTGGAAAGTATACGGCATGGTGGGTACACTCCTTACAATTTCCAATAAGTTTGGACCAACATTTCATATTAGAAAATGTCTATATAATATGGTAAAAGCAAATTATGTAATCATCTTACTTAATTGTACAATTTTTATCATTTTTATACGCTTAGTGCAGACGAAAAATTCACTAAATATTGTGGTTTAACCAATGTTGCCAGTTTGACCTCCTTTTTTATTCGGTAATTCCGATTTTATAACACAATAGTAATTTTTCTGCATTTAATGACTGATTTTTCGGGATTACATAAAGTAAAAATTCTTCTTTCTGAATTCCTAGATCAAAAAAGATCTAAAGTGACAAGCCAGGGTAGAACCCTACGCAATCGTATATAACCTACATTCACTAACTGATAATTCTTAAGCTGTTTTGTAAAACAACTTTCTGCCTTGATTGTTTTAAAAATCGTTAGAACCATAATAGATCTATTAGCATATTTTTTATTTCAAATGTTCATATTACTATTTTTCTGGTTGGTATGTTATTCCCTGTAACTGCCACAATCCTGCAATAAATATTAATATCAAAGCATTATTATGAAAAAAAATTACGCAAAAAATTGTACGTTGACTACTACAAATTAAAAATTATTAAAAAGAAGAATATTTTTAAATACCGGGCAGTTTTGACCATTTGCAGTAAAAGGGTCACCTTCAGTGGTTTGTTTGTTCAAGCCCTCATTACCGCCGGAACAAACCTCATCCAGTAAATTTTAATAGAAATTTTTACCTTATTTAAACGTCTAATTCGTAAATAGTTTCTGTCATGAATAATGAAATTATTTCTAATATTTTTTATTGCTGGAAGTTTGTTTCGTTGGTAATCAGGCCCTGGGTTTGTTTCGCTTCTTGGGCACTACGGTCATATTTTGCAGATTAACAAAATACTGTTTTTGAAGAATTTGAGCCTATGTGATTTGACAACTTTAAAAATAATCTGTATTTTCAATAAACCTGTTTTTATGCTGCATTATTCGGACATTGTATACTTTGTTTTTAACCTTTACTTTACAATCTGTGTGGATTTTAACTGCAAAGACTTTGGAGAAAATCCCAATGAAAACGTTTTTACGATTTTAAAATAGGTAGGATTTTATAATCACATTTATCATTTTCTGAATCTCACTTTTACTATTATTCTTTTGTATTGTTCTAAATTACTTTTTAATATCATTTCTTATAATTGTTAATCTGGATGGGCCCCATCCAGATACGTTTATCATGACTTTTATATCATCTTTGTATATTTGTTATCTTATATGTGTATATGCTAATTGTTTTATCTGTACTTATTTATTTCTTAAACTATTGTTTGGCACAGCATGTCCAAATGTGGACTTTGTGCCATTAAACCCTATACAACCAACCAACCAACCTAACCGCTAGACAAGCAGGTGGCCGAATCCCTAAAAGAAAAATATTTTTTAATAGCAAAGTTTCCAAAATTGCGGTTCTCTTACAAGGGAAAACTTAGAAAAGGTTTTCACATGTGGCACTAAGGCTTTCAACCTTACAACCTTCCCAGACCACTTCGTGGGATCATTGTCCCATATCGCTCATCTTTTGTCCAGCATGCTATTCACAGAGCTGAGCCGGCCCCTCCTCGAACATACAGTATTAGCAAGAGATAAATTACTCAATTCAAAGCGATCTGGGGCATGGTTTCACTGCTCCCATAGAAACGACATTAAAATTACAGATAATTCATACAATGTTCTTATCAATTGTTATATTAAATTTTGTAAAACTGAGACAAACTCAAGAAAGTGAATTCCCACATCTTCGATTCCAGGGGTGGAACGCTTTTACCACATTTTTTTAACAGAATTTTTCTATTTAATATTTAAGTAGCAGAAAATTCACACATTTCCTTTAACTGCAGAATTTGTAATACTTTTCTACAATATAATAAATTATAACACCTTGTAATAATTTATTTTTTTAAAGGTGTAAATTAACAACATAATATACAGTAAAATAGGGGCAAGCCGAAACATGTCAACGACCGAATAAAAGTTATTTTACTGTATATTATGTTGTTAATTTACACTTTTTCGCATATAGAAGAAATATACTTTTCTACATTTAAATAAGGCAACAAATTATATTAAAAATTCGTGGTAAAAACGTACGAACCCTGGATTTCGGTATTAGAATATTTAATATACGAGACTACCACACATGAGTTATATCCAGAGGTGCCAAGTTTCCACTAATCTTCCGTAATTTGTTTAATCTGACCCAGTTTAACAACGCATTAAACCAGAAAAATTATTGGTTGAATCTTTATTTATATAATTTCATGTTTCTAATGGAATTTATTTAATTACATTTCTTTAAAAACATTCTGGTGCGAAACGTGTTAAACCTGGGTCAAATTAATCCACATAGTACAGAATATTAATGAGACCTTGGCACCTCTGATTATATCTATACTGATACCAAAATAATCCTTGACAACTTTTTCAATACCTTTCGAACACTTTATTCACACAAAAATGACTAAATAAAATATACAAGAAAATATTTGAATTCAATTTTGGTTTATTATATTATCAATAAGTGATTAAATATATGCTTTTAATACAATTTCTTGTGATGATGCATTTGTGAAAAGTTTTATAATTCGGAAACTAACAAAGCTATTTTTTCCTAGGCAGTTTTATCAGTCGTACGATCCATTTGTCATAAAATATAAGTATGAAGTAAAATTTTTAATAAAAGTTATAGCGGCAGGGATTCGTTTAAATTAAATCTGATTCAGATTTATTTAACTCATTTGCAACATTAGCGCGTATATGCCTCCATTTCAGGAATTACTTTTTTATTCAGAAATTTCGAATACATACCTAAATTTCTGAAAAAAGAATTTTTACTTTAAGTATTCGAGAAACGTCGTCACTAGATAAAGCAAAAAATACTTTTCAGAATATCTAGTATAAATCCGGAATTTCTGAATAAAGAAAGAAATTCATGAAATGTACGATTGTGATTCAAATGGGTTAAGAACCCCGGGACCATAATTTTGAATCGCCAAAGTGATTGCTTAACACTTTGCCGTTCGGAGTAACTTAATTTTTACCCTTAAATGCTACATTGGCAGCAGAATTTTGGAAAGAAAAATTCCCTTTTGTCAAGTACATGAAGAAAAGATTTTACTTATTTTCGAATAAATTTGTTTCTAACATCTGGTGTCAATCAATCATTTCAATTTTACGATCAGAAGTACTTTTAGGAGACATGCGGACTGCAAAATGTTAATATTTTAGGTTAGTTTTATAATAATCACGCTGAAACGAAAGGGAAAAAAAATCTAACTGACCAATTTTGTTTGACGGTGTACATTTTTTAAATCGTAATACATGACTTTTTTTTATTAGGGTTTCATTCATCTCACGAAACCCTATTACACCCGCTGCGTTGTCTGTCCGTCACAGAGCCATTCTCAGAAACTATGTAACTTACAGAGTTGAAACTTTGTGTATATCTAGCTTAATACAAGCTATGAAGCTCAAAATATTAAAATTTGAAAAAATCGGATTACTTTGGTAAATAGAGATAAAAAAAACAGAATTTTAACAGCCTTTTCCTATTAAATTTAATTATTTTTCGTTAAAGCAGTTGCCAAAAATTAAAAATCCACAATGAAATTATTTCTACAATAATTAATTTTCTATTGAACGATTTCCACGTGAAAAATGAAAATGAAATAAAATGTTTAACCAATTGAAAAAAATATTAATATGAAATAAAAATGATTGACGTCATAGTGGTAATAAAACGGAATTTTTCAAAGGTTTCTCAATAATACAAGGAGTGTGCGTATGTGTATGTACACAAACCAGATTAATATCACGTTATTAGAGAATTAAAAAACAAAAATATGACGTCATATTGAAAGTTTAACGAATTTTTCAAATGTTTGAGAATAATACAAAGCGAGTATGCGAAAAAAAAAAATAGACCGGTAATTTCTTACTTTATAAAAAACATGACCTTTTTTTTTTTTTTTTTTTTTTCAAAATGAAATTTATTTGGATTTATTAAAGAAAGGATAAAGTGTTTTGAAAGGAATATTAAATGAAACCCTTCGAGCGATCTTCGATCATACTTGCTCACTTGTTGATACAATCTCATTCGATATCTTATTTTTCAACTATTTTGTAATTTACCTCGACCACTAATCTCCAACAGATAAAAAAAAAATAAATCACGTTTAAAAAAATTAAAGGACATTTTGTTATACAAGATGTTTTATATCAGATGTCATTCAATGAAGCGAATATTTCTATTCAGGAATATCATTATTCAAAATACGATAAACCTGCCAGATATGTATATGGAGAATGTAGATATTTCGAACCCTGATATACGGACTATGACAAAGACGTTTGTCATATATCTTGCTTTCAGTTCAAACCCACCCCCCCCCCCTCAAAATTTTAACAAGTTAACATAAGCTTTTCCATTCCTCTTCCAACATCTAGCATACATGTATTGATTGCATGCTTCTCCTCCCCCCCCCCCCAAAATAGAGATAAAAAAAAAATTCATAAAGATTTATTCATTCCACCCCCCAAATAAATAAATAATTATAAATAATTAAAAATAATAAACAATTATAGTTTATAGATTTTAAATGTCTGTAATCCCTCCCCCCCCCCAAAAAAAAAATTCAATATGCTAACTAAAACCTATTTCTGATTTAATTTAGATAACAAATCTACTTTCTTCATTCTAAAATGCAAGTCACTCGCATATATCAGAAACCTCTCTGTCCTAAACTTTGCGGTTATGCTAAAAATAAGTTACTAATGTTCACATATTTCTAATTCAACCGTTTCCTTCTCATGAAATCAAAAGTGCATCTGCCTTAAAAATTAGACA